>CM046434.1:52161008-52311273 GCA_025506505.1 Flaveria sonorensis
TATGTCCATATGTTAGAAAATTTACAGGTTTTGTCTATTAGATTTTAGCATTACTTTTTCAAACTGACGATTTTACTCCTTAAAAATATAAACAAATCTCCTCATCATTGCGTTTTTTCTTCAACGACCCTTCTTCTCCGACAACACTTCTCCGGTACTTCTAATGATTTTGGTAAGGGTTCAAATAAAATGATCTTAAATCTAAGAAGTCAAGAAGTTTAAAAAGAATTTTAAACATCAATCTTTTTAGTCAATAATTGAGATCAAATTTTAAGAAAAAAGTTTATTAGATAGGTATTTTAAGAAGTTCCCTACTTTTTTTAATTATTCTAACTTTTATATATGACATTAATTTTTATATGAATTATACTATAAAAGCGAACTTTTTTATATTCAAAATGAGTATGGTATTGTTATATAAAAAGATTAAAAAAATTACGTTTTTCAACTCATATGATTTCCGGTGTCATTGTGTCTATACTCTTTAGTCACTTCATTATGTATTTTCATTTGTTATTATGTTTTTTTGAACACTATTGTGTTCTTTAAAACGATGAATTCTAAATAACATATAGTGAAATAACATGTTGTGTACTTATAGTAGATAAACACCATGATAAAATATCAATTAATCATCTAATAACTTAAAACAATGACAAAATAATATATATACACAATGATAAAATGTCTCATTGTGGTTTTTGTGCTAGTCATTATGTTTTTGTGAACACTCTAAGTTTTGAAAACACATGATGAAATAACATCATTGTGTACTTTTAGTTGAAAAAAACACAATAATAAATAATAATAAATTTATATTATAACAAAAATAACACAAATAATCTAAATATAAAAACATAATATGAATATGTATACAAATGATGAAAAGCATTGACATAATGACTTGATAATTGACGCACTCACATGACCTATTTGACATAATAACCAAACTATCCTCATTTTAAAAAATGAAAGAAAACATTTCAATACTAGAATCTTTCTTAACCTTTATGCTTTCTACTATAACTCTACCCAATGATTTTTAGAAAATAAAATCTAGCCACTGATCATCATCTCCCATAACTTAAACAAAACTATCAACAAATTTTGCTCTAATAAAAGATATGATTAACTAAATGGACTCCCTCTAGTTTACGTGTACACTTTTAGTTCCCAAGAATAAAAAATTATAAAAGGTAGTTCAAAAGTTTGTAGAAACATAACATAGTGGCCATAGAGTGATGGACACTAATTTCATTGTTATGGGTATATTAAATTACCAAATGCCCTTAATTGAATTGAATAAAGAGAAAAATTATCAATATAAGTGTTAATTATGTCGAATGGTCCTCATGGTAAGGTTATTTTGCAAGTTTTCCCCTTAAGTTTAATGGTTGTATAACAAGGTTCCTTCCCAGGTGCTTGTAAAGGTGCTTGTTAACCGACTAAAAGGGGTTATTCGTAAATTAGTATCAGAGAACAGTCGGCTTCCCTACAAACTACAGTATACTTGATAGTCAACTCATATTAAAGAGCTAATTGCATGGATGCGGAATTTAAGAAAAAACGTATGATTTTCAAAGCCGATGTACACAAAGCTTTTGACTCGTTGAACAGGGGTTCTTGGATTATATTATGGATTAAATGAACTTTCCTTAGAAATGGAGAAAGTGGATTTCTGCTTTATTATCATCGGCTCATGCTTTGATTCTAGTCATCGGTTCATCGACACAAGAATTCATCTTCTCTAGAGGCCTTAGACAAAGAGACCTATTATCTCTGTTTTATTTATATAGGCATTGTAGCCTTTACCAAGGTCATTAGACAAACTTGTAACATAGGCGTTTCCATGGTATCACATGTAACCTACGAGCATGGAAGCGCCAAAAGTGTGGCCCTACCCATTTTGGGTACCTTTTAGGACAGAAACACGTGCGAAGCGCGTAGGAATGTTTCGCGAATGCTTCGGTTTCACAGGGACTGCATGGGACATTTTTAACCCGTTTCCTTTACTTTTCCTATTAAATCTAGGGTTTTAACTCTTTAATATTCCAATGCCCATTTGAAAAATAACATATACGATTTCTTCTGAACACGTATAGTCTTTAACTGTATGCTTCTCTATCAATTCTTCATCTATCAATACAGTCGAATGTCATCTCTATTCTGAATTTTCTAATCTCTCAACTCTTATCATCTCTAGTGGTTGATGATTATGGCTTCTCAAGAAGCACAAGGATCATCAACATCAATAGAAGAACCTCTAATGTGACTAAAATCAAAAAGCAAGGTAATGGAGGAACTTGGAAATTTAAGTGCAACCTTTGCGGTGAAATCAGACAAGGATCATATTCAAGGGCTAGAGCACATTTGTTTGGTATAAAGGTAATGATCAGTGTATAGAACTAATCATATTCTATATATAATATTCTATGTATCATTATCTATGTATCGTATTATGTGTGTATAATTGTATGGAACATATAGGTTTTTGGATTAATATTTGCAAGAAAGCAACAGCGGGCGAAAAACTTGAGATGAAACGGTTAGAAGATGCGCTGAAGAAGAAAGAAAGTTGAGTCAAAAGCGAAAGAAGTCGGGTTGCCATATGAATCTGGTGCTGGATTTAAGAACAAAAGGTATTTTAAACCCTATTGAAAGAGCTTTTGGTGTTGAAATAAGAATCAACTAGATTAAGATTAGCAAGGATGTTTTACCGAATGTTACCTTTTAATCTTACAAGAAATCGCCAGTATCTCAGGGCTTTTCAGTTTGATGCTAACAACGAATTTGATGGTTATGTACCTACTAGTTACAATAAGCTGAGAAAAAACCTTACTACAATAAAAAATGTTCAGAGGCTATTGGAACCACTTAGGTCTACATGGAAAGAAAAAGGTTTGACTATTTGACTATTATGGTGATGGTGAGTGATCCTACAAGAAAGCCTCTAACAATTTCATGGCTACCTTAGGTAATGGTCCTTTATTTCTAAAGGCAGTTAATTATTTGGGGAAGTAAAAGATAAACTTTTATTTGCTGATTGATGAAAGAGTCATCATGAAATTGGTCATCAAAATATTGTGCAAATCATTACTGCCAATACAACATATTGTAAGGCGGCTATAGAGATTATAAAGAGCCAGTTCCTTAATCTATTAGACACCATATGTTGTTCATACACTTAATCTTGCTTTGAAGAACATTTGTTCACCAAGGAATATGGAAACACATGAAACAACATGTAAAGAGTGAAAATGGATAAAAGAAGTTCACAGAGATGCTCGTGCAATAAAAAAATTTCATCATGAACCATAACATGTGACTCTCGATTTTCACCAAGTTCACTCCTCTTGGGCTGCTTCCGGTTACCGATAGTCATTTTGCCTCCATCATTGTGATGCTTAAGATATTGAAACTAATCAAAAGGGTCTACAAGCTATGGTCATAAGCAGAATGGTCATAAGCAGAATGGTCTTCTTTTAGAGAAGATGACACTGTGAAACAAGCTTTGTTATAGAAAAGATTTTGGATGATGAATGTGGGAAAGTATCATATATTATTAGTTTCATTAGACCTATATATGAGATTATTATATTTGTGACATCGACAAACCATGTTTACACTTGGTCTATGAGATGTGGATTCGATGATTGAGAAAGTGAAGATTAAGATCTACAAGAAAGAAAAAGATTCAGCATCTGATTAAGTATCTTTTATAAGTTGTGCATGATATTTTAGTGGCTCGATGGATGAAGAATAATGCTCCCTACATTGTTTAGCTACTCTTAAATCCACGGTATATGATTTTAAACTATATGCTTGATTCTATTATTACTTATGTTTTGACTTTTAAATGTTGTAGATATTATAGTGATGCAGGGTTACTACAGGATTCTAAAAGACTTGCTTCACATAGGGATAGAGAATTCACAAAAAAGGATTAAATGTTTTAAAAGCTTGTTTCCTAATGAAGAGAGCATAAGAAAGTCCTTGATGAGTATGTAATGTTTTCAATGAAGAGTGGTCTTTTTGAGAATTTTAACAAGCATTTCATAAATAGTTAGTATGGAACCCAAGAATTGGTGGGCTACCTTTGTCACACCCTCAAAATCTACCGGCGGGGTTCTACTGCAAGGCGCATGACAAACCAGGATCTTAGACACAGTCATATCAAACGACACTATATGCATTTCAAAATAAGCGTTTGACATAAATCAGAGTAGAAGAAAATTTTCATTGTAATCAATGCTGAAGCGTAAACGTTTATAAAACCATGAGTAATAAATGCGCAAAACAAGGCGCCCAATGAAAGTAGTAATGTAAATGAACTTACTTTCAAATGATAAAGATGATGCATGAACCTCAGATATGCAACCCTAGCCTTAAGCGTGCCAACGACCTGAGAAGACATGCTAAAGTATGTCACACAACGTTGGTGAGTTCACAGGTTAAATTAGTAAATATGTTTAAGGTGTTTTTTTGGTAAAAGTAAACAAAGGTATACCATAGGTAGCTAGCCTATATATCGAGTACTTAGCGTTTCGAACCGAAGCTGACTGTTTGTGAGTTGTTTGCCTTCCGCCATGTCTTATCATAGAACAATGGCAAGTGTCTAGTTATTAAAAAAAACCCATTCGACCTCCAGTCGAGTTAGCACGACTAACGCGGGTGGGTTTGTCAAACCCAATAGTACTACTCAAAATTACCTCGCTATCTCATTATTAACGGTTCAAGTGTGTAAGGACTTGCGTGATAATGTTTGCACTACAGTACAGGTGATATACCAATAATAATAAAACCAGATAAAAATAGTTTGCATGCTTCTCTCCCAAAAGTAAAGTAAGTAAAAGTGGGGCCATGAAGACTCACCTTAGATGCGTATGAATACATGAAGTGTAAAAGCTGGAAGCTAATCATTACCTAAAAAAATATAGGTCCATGAGTATGTGTATATAATGGTTAAGATGAACCCCTTTGTATCCAAACAACGTAATTGTTAGCGTGTTCGAGAAATGTTTGACAAGTTTAATTTTTTGACAAAAGTTGACTATTGTTTACCAAAGTTGACCGGTAACCCACGAACCGTTGGTGACTCAAATATGTAAAAAAATGTTTAGTCATGCTCAATAATGATTCACATTAAGTTCATGTCGAAAATCTATTTTTGAAAAGTTTCTATTTTTGGAAAGTATGATATCGTTACACATGTGTAAACCCATTTTAAGATTATAAGCATATCAAAAAACAACATCTCAAATATACATGTAGCACATCTGAAATAATCCATAACATGTTAACATAACCAAAAAACTTTATCATTCCCAAAGTTTTCTAATTTTAAAATGTAAGAACACATGGTGCATAACATTCATCCAAATCTCCTAAATGTTTCCTATGATCATTCAACATCAAACACACATAACCATAACATGTTCTACACATATCAAATTCATCATGTAACACATCGAGTCACAAAAGCTTTCATAATAGTTAATATGTCATACGAAGTGTTTTTCACCATTCTATTATTCCCAATCCATTCTTATGCCCTAAACATGATATAACAATTATCACATCTCATCATATGCATAAATCATCATCTATAAGCTAACTTACCCAATAAGTTTCCTATAATGGAAAGTACTCGAAAACTAAGCCAAAATCAAAAGTTCAAAACATGAAGTTTCATCCACTAGCATCAACTAACATCCTAGAACCATCACTAGCATCAATCAATCCAATTTCATCAAAATCACATGATTTCTACAAAAACCCCAATTAAAGTTTTCTTAATAAGTAATCCTCGGGTTTTGATCAAACAACATAATTTCACAAACAAATCCGTACAAACTTCATTATATTGAATACTAACACATAATCCATCAACAATTTCAATCAATTTCAAGTTTTGACTTGTTTGGATCATCTAGGGTTCATGTTCATCATTAAGATCAAAGAACATTAATCAAATATTAAAACTTACTTTAAATGCTTAGATGATGATCCCTAGTACGCGTTTGATGCTAGAAACGTTGAAAATCACCACTAATATGCAAGAACAAGATCAAAGAAGGTGTGCTTTATGTGTGTGTTTGATTTGTTGTCAAAATTCTGAAGGGGAAGGGTAAGGGGACGGTCAAATGGTGATTAGGGTTGGGAGGTTGGGTTTTATACTTTTTTTTACAAGAAAGGCCCCCGTCTTTTATTAAAATCGTTTTTTACGCTACGCGGTTGAACTTTTTCTACACCAAAACCTCCAAATGCTCATATAATATCAAAAAAACATTAATAATATGAAATAATATTCATTTTTCTAGTTCAAAGTCATATTTATAATAATTAGGCATTAAAAGCCGAAAATACGTGAAAACGCATAAATACCATAAAATACTCAATTTTCACAACCAAGCTACATATTTAATCACATAATCATATAACATATAATTTCACACCAATTATTATTGTTTGCAAACTATTTTGACAAGTCACCAACGTTCGGAGACTGACACGTGTGCAATCCGGCAATTCTCCGAATTACCGTTACATGAAAGGTTCGTGAATGTTTGTGTAATAAATGATGCATTTAAGTAAACAATATTGAATGCATGAATGTATGATTGGAAAACCATGATTGTGATAATCGGAAAATGACCTGAAAATGCCGGGTGTCACACCTTTGGTGCTCAAACTCCTTTTCTTCAAACTTTGGCTTTTAGATTACTTGGACAACCTACTTCTTCTTCTTAATGCGCTTAGGAGGAATACGTTGACTACAAGTCGTGCTCAAGACTTTGTTTACATCCTTAATAATCTCCGACTTTTGTCAAGGAATCCGAATGATTCTGTAAAGATGTGGGTTGTGGGTGGAGATACTTTCAATTCAATGGAAGGTGTATGGTTTTTTGGAGGTTGCCGATCTCACACTAGATGAACCGGGATATGAAAATGATTCGATTATTGATAATTAATTATCTAAGGAATTTGTTTAATACTTTAATGTCTATTTTGGAATTTGTTTAATATTTTTTATTTTTTTTTTATTGTTGTACCTTTGCCGTACCCGTATCTTGATTTGTTAATATTTGTCGTTCCCGTACCCACACCGTCCCCGTACCAATGCTACATTGCATGTAACATAACTGGACTGAAGTTCTCATTTTCTTTTTGCCGGACAATGTCATTTTCATTGAGGACGGGTCGCTGTCAAATGCAAAAACCTAGACAGAATACTTAGTGTTTTTATCTGGTTTCAGGCTTAAAAAGAAATCTAGCCGAAAGCAAGATATACTGTGTTTGTATGGAAAGCAATGAATCACGTACATATTTTAGCAGACACCTTCTTATGGGCAAACATAAAACTTACAAACATTGAAAGTCTATCCTTGACACATTTTGAAATTGTTTATCAATCTGGAAAGCAAATCAACTTTCTTTTGGTGGCCGCATTAGTATGATTAAATCGGTACTCAACTCCCTCCCCACATATTACTTTTCTTTATACGAAGCCAAGTAATTAGTAGTCTTGAGAAAATTAATTGGGTTTCACGGAAAAAGGTGATATCGGCTAAAGATATGGTGGTCTTGGGTTAGGATCACTGAAAGAACAAACCTACCAATGTTAGCAAGATGATGGTGGAGGTTTAAAGAGGCAACAACTGGGCTTTGGAGAAAGGTTATTTGGTATCTTTCATATATCACTCAAGATCATGGAATTTCATCCTAATTAAACTGATCATGGGCTACCGGGTAGAGGCACGAGTATTCTATTTTGGCTCGAATCTATGATTGACCCGGATTCCCTTGCCAAATAATCAATTCAATTCCTTGCCTTGATTTTAATTGAAGTTTCGAAAACATGCTCCACTGTGGATCGCTTAATTTCTAAGGTCAAATGGTAATTTTTCTCTTTGCCCCTTTATATATCTCGTGAGGAAATCAATGAATTGTATTAGTTAACATCCATGTTATCACCGGTTTCATTGTCTCCAAACGAGGATAGATGGAATCTGCCTTGAAATGGAAAGGATTCCAACCTTGAAATCTCTAGCAGCACGAAACATTAATATTGAGATTCGAGACTATCAACTGGTGTGGGCACTATGTTGAAACAACTAGGGGTGTAACCGACTCACAACCACCTCAGGATCAGCTTGAAAAAACCTCGAATCGAGCCGAGCTTGAAGGAGCTTGAGCCCGAGCTCATATTATGGCTCGTTTACTGAGCGAGTCCGAGCTCGAGTCGGCTCGCGAGCCTAAACGAGCTTTTTCTTTATATAATTTTATTTACATATTAAATATATATATTAAAAAATTATATTCTTATAAATAAAATTATGATAAATACAACGAAACAATATATATTATGTTATATATAATAAGTATGATCATAAATAAATGTAAAAATGATTATAAAATAAATAGTAATGTAATATTAAACGAGTCGAGCTCGAGTTTGAAAATTTTCTGACAAGCCAAGCTTGAGCTTTAGATATAAAACTACAAAATAAGCTGAGCTCGAGCTTTTCAAAGTCAAAACGACCCGAGTTCAAGCCTAGGGCTTAGGCTCAGCTCGGCTCGTTACACACCTAAATAGACATTTTGTTAAACTCTTTTTTAAGTGTTCACTTCTTGTTTCAATGTATACACGTGATGTATCTGTATGCATGTGATGTAGGCGGAAGCAAAATAAAAACAATTGAACCTGTTGACTCAACGAGAATACCAGGAACAACTCTTCTAACTATCGTTGATTCACAAAGAATGCCGATAATCAGGATTTCACACTAACACACACTGTGATAGAGATGAAAAAAATATTTTTATAAACTTCAAGAACTAACTTCTCTCATTGCTTACATGCATATAAAAAGCAAATCAAAAGTCAAATGGGGCACAAAACATAATGATGACCCAAACCGCCTACGGCTTTTGTGAAAACGTGCCCCTCGGTCCAACGATCGTTTCGACTGGTTGCAAGCCGAAAACAAAGACTTCTAGCCCAAATTATGACCACTTAAATGAAGCCTCTTATGACAAGGAATCTTAAACCTCTAAAAAAGCAATAGTTTGCTGCTCCACACTTGAGCAATAGATATTTTTATAAACATTTAACTCGCATTTTTTAAACCTATATTTATAATGCGATAAGAACTCTAAGCTGCTCGAAAAAAAACACTTCTATTTCCAGATTTTCTAGGATTAAAACAAAACTTGCATGATTTGAATTCTTACTTTTGGTTGTGTTGAAAAGAAGAGTTGATTTAAGTAATTGATCTTAAAGTCAAGAGTCTAGGTTAATTAATAGAAAATTGCTAGTGGTTTTGTGCTTATTGAAAACAGTAGACGTCATTTAATAGCTAAGATCTATTGTTAAATAATACGTAGGAACCGGTAATTAATGATGTTTGACAGCATTTATAATTTTGAAAGACCAATATATTGTTAATAGTTGGTGCTTACTAATATATACAATCTCTCCGATTTTTTATGAAATGTTAACAATACCAGTGTATTACACGTTTTAAATAAAAAAAATATTCAAACTAAGTATTACATAGATAGTAATAAAGATTTGTGCTATGTTCTCGAGTTTAATAAATAAAAAAAGGAAACTACGATATAAAAGAAAGAGAGAGAATGAAATATATAATGTAGTTTCGTATTTTAAAGCTTGAAGAATAAGAAGAAAAAAGAAACAAAATATTTTGTGTTTTTAGGTTGAAAAAAAGAGAAAAAAAGTTATAATTCTATTATTCTACTATTAAGAACCATAGATCATAAAACTAGGTTAAAGAGTAAATTGGTAAATTATAAAGATTTATAATTGTATATGATTACTTCTCTCCAAATCTTTCAATTTAAAGGAAATTATGATGGAAGATTATTAATAAACTATACTATAACCCCATGTATTACACAGGTTTAATAAGAAAAATACTAAATATTTATTAATGACGAGTTAGGAATTGTAAGACATTAAATATAACATATGATTAAAATTATGTATAAGTAAGTACTTGATTAGTTGATAAAATATTTTTATTATTTTTAAAACTTTCATTTTATAAGATTATTGCTTTGAAAAATTATTTTTTTATCAATATTTCGTTGTTAAAAAACTCCGGGTATGTTTTGTAAAATTGTTTTTATATAATATTTTATTTTTTAAGAAGATTGACTTTAAAATATTTTATAATTTAAAAAGTTTCTTTGTGAGACAATTTTGATTTTCAAAAAATGTATTTTTAATTAAAATACTTAGTTTTTATTTAATAAAAAATATCTTTTAAAAATTATTGATTCAAAAAAGACTTAGATTTATAATATAGAGAGAGAAGGATAAAAATTAAAAATTAATTATTTGATATTTTAAAATAAAATAAATAGTTTAGACGAAAATTAATGGAAGAGTGGTTAAGAAATGTTATATATCAAGAAGCGTAAATGATTATTAGGATAGATCTTTATTTTTTTATTTTTTCAATGTCTTTCTATTCAAAACTCTAGAACACATCTTTTGTAATTTACTTCCACTTGATTCAATTCTCTCCTTAAAAAGCAGTTTTATGGATTAAAAAAAAGAAAATAAAAATAAACTTATTTATTAGATGAAAAACAAATAGAAAATGAAAATAAATGTCCATAGAATTATAACAAGTGTCACCGTTATTCACTTATTTATTACATATAGATACGTCAAGTCCTCATGATATGTCTAAATTCCATCCATAGGTTAGAAAATTTATAGGTTTCTCCCATTAGATTTTCACCTTAGTTTTTAAAAAATTAAGTGATTTACCCCTTAGATATAAAAACAGAAGAAATATAAATCAATCCACAAATCCCCTCACCATTGTGTTTCTTCTTTGGTGACCCTTCTGCTCCGACGACTCTATTCTTATAAAACAAAATCTGGTACCGGTCACATAATCAAAATTATTAACAAAAATTCTGCTCAATTAAGAGATATTCTTAATTGCATAGATATTATTAATTTCCATACACACACACACACACTAGGTTCCAATCCCGTGTAATACATGGGTTGAATAAATTTACTGTTACTTAGTTAATAATAATAAAAATTATGTCTTAAACATTGTATATTATATAGATTGAATAAACATATTTGAAAATTTAAAGTTAACATATTTGAAATTTAAATATGAATATTATTAATTAATGAATAGTTATTATAGCATTCATAATTAAATATGGGTCCTAATATAGGGACACCCCACCAGATAAATCGACACCCACCTATACGTCTCGTATGGGTCCATACGTGGCGTATAGGTATCCACAAAAAATACCTGACATTCCATGTCGCATCAGTCGTTGTCGTGGTGTTTATACGCCTCGTATAGCTCCATACGCCGCATATAGCCTTTTTCAGACGACAAAACTGGACTAAGTCTAATCAATCATTCAGCATGGTTATACGCGTCGTATGACACCATACGCCGCGTATAGCCCTGTGGCCTATGGGTAAAGGGTGCAGGTCCACCGACACCTATACGCTGTGTATATGGGGGTGGTGACTAGACTAGTGGGCTATACTGAGTTTATACGTGGGACCCCTATACGCTGTGTATAGGTCTATACGTCACGTATAGGGGGTGGGTGAGTAGTGGGCTATACTGAGTTTATACGTAGGACACCTATACGCTGCGTATAGGTCTATACGCCGAGTATAGGGGGGTGGGTGACTAGACTAGTGGGCTATACTGAGTTTATACGTAGGACCCCTATACGCTGCGTATAGTGCTATACGCCGCGTATAGTGGGGGTGGGTGACTAGGAGTCCTATACGCAACTTATGTTTTAAAACCGTTATATTTATATTCGTTTTCTTATGCAGATATGTCTTCTGATTCAGAGATTGAGGCTGACGTTGTTGACGTTATTGCCAATCATCCTTGGCTATAGTTTGAGCCAGGAACCATTGAGCACGCGAAGTGCTCGAAATTCGTACGTATGAAGATCGGCCATCAAAAATCCATCGACTGGAAGGTGATGGCCGAGCTCGGAGAGCGCGACAGACTTGCTGGTATTATCAGAGATGATACGCCATGGAGTCGTTTGTTCGAGACCGCTTTCTTGCTTTCTTACCGAGAGCTAACGGTGGAGTTTTTATCCACCTTTACTTATATTCCTCCTAATGAGATGGAGAAGGACGATGAGCGTTCCGAGATTTCTTTTAGGTTATGTGGACATTCACATTAGATGTCCATTGAGCAGTTTGCCGTTCTCTCAGGACTTTACTTTGAGCCGTAGACTGTTACCCTCTATTCACCAAGGGTATTACTGAGATTGAAGAGAATCAATTGAGAGGTTGGTGGCCTCAGATTGCCGGAGGTCCGTTTCAAAGGACTAAGGGCAGGGTCACTGACTTTAGAGATCCTCTCATCTGTTACTTACATCGCATGATCGCCACATCCATCACGGGACGTGGCAAGAGTCTGGAGTGGTGTACCATTCTCGACTTATTTTACTTGTATTGTTTGCTTACGGGAACCAGGTGCAATCTGGCGAGATGTTTGGCGGAGTATTTTGCTTCGTATTATCATCGCCAGGAGCGAGGAGCGGTGTACGGCAGCGCTTACGTCACGGTGATTGCCCAAGCTTTGGGTTATCTTCCTCGGTATCTTGCTGACGTATCTCCTCCGATCGAGCCAGTGAGATTAGATCGTCTTATGTTATTCGGCATGCGTATTATAAGCCAGTTTCCGGGTGGCATACGATTCTCTATTCGACCCGAGGAGATCTGGCAGTCCGGCATCTGTTCAACAGGTCGGCGTTGATGATCCGTAGCAGCAGCATGAGCATCTCCCGCATGATCATCCGCCACACGACCAGCCGCCGTATGACCAGCCGCCACCTCAGCCACAATTTCCTCGACACATTTACAGAGATGTGAGGCTGTCTGCACGTATGGAGACATTTATGCAGGAGGTTGCTACGAGTTTACTGGAGCAGGGTCGTTGGCTCGATCGAGTTGAGGATCTTATGGAGTGGCATGTTTAGCTTGAGATTGCGCAAGCACGTGCTGCTGGTATTGATCCTCCGGAGTTGCCACCGCCTCGACATTACACAGACTCGCCGTAGTTTTTATATTATTACTATCATTGTAACTTTTATTTTTGTTATGTATTGAAAACTTTGTTATTTATATTATCATTTTATATTAATTTTTGTATTGTTATCTTGATTGTTTAGTTAATATAAATGTTTTTCTTATATGTTTTATCGGTTAGTTAAAAATATTCAATTTAAAATTGTTGGTTAAGCAAGTTACAAACATAATATAAATATAATCGACGCAAATTTATTTGTTTATTAAAAAAATATATGTAAAATAATAAAAAATATAAATGGCCTTAACATATATGCCGCATATAGTCCCATACGCGGCGTATAGGTGTCTCATGTGTCCCAAGTGTGTTAAGGAAAAAAATTGAAGCCATACGTTGCGTATGGCCCATACGCCGCGTATGGCTCCTCCGACATCGGAATGACACCTCGTCTGACAGGTTGTTGTCAGGGTCCCCATTTTAAATCAACACCCGGGTGTCCATACGCCGCGTATAATACGCCGCGTATAGGGTCGCATGTCAGGGAATGTTTTTGCACCCTATACGTTGCTTATGGACCCATACGTGGCGTATAGGACACCCGGTGTTGATTTAAAATGGGGGGTGTCCAAATAACCAAACCCTTAAATATTAAATACATAAAAATATTTATTTCTAAATTTTTTATTATTTAAGAGGAGAGAGAGGCGGAAAACCAATTATTAGATGGTTTAGAATGGTGACAAGTGTCCTGATTTATTTTTATTTATTAGTATAGAGATATAAATGATATATATATATATATATATATATATATATATATATATATATATATATATATATATATATATATATATATATATATATATATATATATATAGAGAGAGAGAGAGAGAGAGAGAGAGAGAGTTTGCAAGTCGATGTAAGGAGAGTCATAGCCAACCTCTAAACAACTTATAGAGAAGAACCGAGTGATCGAGTGAAAGTAGATATCTAAACCAATCATGAATCCACAATTCCACATTTAAGTTCTAGTTTTATTTTTTTGTCAATCCTGATCTTCAATAAACCAACTCTATGAACTTTTTATGTCTCAAATGATTCCAAAATCGTATTCACTAGTAAATCCCTAAAATTTATTCTTCAAACCTACCACTTCCTTTTCCAAATAATTAATAGGTTCACCTTCAAACCCTCAGGTTAAGATGTTTGTGCAAACCTCAAAGTTTAACTCCAATATATTACCAACTACAACATTCAGAGACCTTATAGTTTGGTTTAGATGTCATACCATAATTCTTAAAATGAAATGGGACATAGCCTGAAACATGAAACTTAAACATTGTCGTAATACATAAAACTTTGAAACTAGGTTGAATGTCTTTATTATCTAGGTAGTCTCCACTTTCATATCATCAAGAACCGGTTAGCTTGACTTTGATTTACTTGACATACATACTAAAAAGTCAATGTTGTTGAGTGAATTTTAGTTTTTTTTTAAATATAATGATCTCTACTTTGATATTCATATATTACATGAATATCAATGAGAATATAACATTCAGTGACATATAACAGTGAAAGCATAAATTCGGAATCATAACCATACCGTAATGTAATCACATGAGTCACCATCTAGGCTACCTGCTTGTATTAGTACAAGACTCCAGTGACATACTTATGTGAGAAAAGACTCTACTGACATGCTTGTGCAAGGAAGACTCAAGTGATTATGTGTGCTTGAGGCAAATAAATCCAAAGTTTGCACGAGGCAAGACCCTAGTGACATGTTTGTACAAGGCCAAACGTACTCCAGTGACATGTTTGCACGAGGCAATACTCCAATGACATGTTTGCACGAGGCAAGACTTCAATGACATGCTTAGACGATGCACCACTCAAGTGACCATACTTACACGAGGCAAAACAATCTGGTGATAAACAAACCCTATTGGTGGCCTTCATAGCATATACATTCACATATAGCATTGAACTAACCTATACTAGAATCCTAACCCATTGCACATTGACTATGAATAATCATTGATATTTTGTGATCACTAGCATACTATTACATTTGACTTGCATTAGTAGTGACCATTAGTCCATTATTATTTAGTGGTGAAGATAACTTTGAAAAAGAAGTGACTATACTAGTATACCATCAGATACAAAAGGTTTAAGTTTGGTCAGTGAATACATTCTAGGTCTCTTGAAACTTGATACATTCTAGGTCTCTTGAAACTTGACCAAGTGTTGGAAGATGCGAAAGCTATAGTTACCAGTGGAGGCATACTCGCTTGCGGGGTATCTGTGAAAAAATTTAAGTGTTGAGAGTTATGAAGGCACAAATATCAGTTATGTAGGCTTTGAGATAGATACGGGGGCGTTCATGATCAGTAAATTGGCTAAATGTTGTCTTATGCGAAGGGTTCAGTTGTAAAGGTTATAGCAACTTAAGGAGGGTAACTCTTTTTGTGAAAGTGAAACAACCAAGTACATCCAATTATAAGAGTTCACTTGCAGAGGATACAAATACTTTGGACAATGAAAACTATTCTTAGTGCGATACACTTAAGGAGGTATACTTATAAAGGTTCACTTTGATTCTATACGGGTTAAGTATAGCTAATTGCAAAGGTTGAAGCTCAACTACGAAAGTGGTGACATATGCATAGTAGACATAAAAAAATACTCTAAGTGTCGAGAGGTGCAAAGGTACATTATCAGTTTGAAGATTGTAGCTTACTTATGGAGGCAAAATGTTACTTGCGTAGGCACAGTTACCTATTGTTCAATTCCTATGACATTTTTAAACTAACTCTTCATCACTAACTTTGAATCCTTTATATCATACGAGCATAGATTAGGGTTCTTTACGTATATTGCGTACACAAAAAGATGCTCCGAACATGAACCCTAATCATTTTATTAATCAAGCACCCAACTTTCTCATAAATATGCTAGATTTATGAGCACAAACATGTTGTGTATGCATTATTATCCTTGAAAAATAGTGAGTAAAATGGGGATCACGAACTCACATTTGTAAAAGCCGTGAACAAACCCTAGGAATAAGGGTTTCTTGTCGAAATCTAGCAAAAATTTACCAAAATTCAAACTTTAGTATTTTACTTATCCTTAAATTATCTCCTAAGCATGATTCATGCTTGGATCCCTAGTTTTAACATGAATCAAGGTATCAAATGCATACCTTTTTATTGTTCTTAAAAGCGCTCTCTCTCTCTCTCTCTCATCAAGGTATCAAATGCAAACCTTTTTGCCTTTGTGGACACCAACTTCGTCCAGTACCAATATGCATGTATTAGCACCATCTAAACCACGTTGAACGAATGAACAACATTTGTCATGTTCTATTCGATTCCAACATGCCACTAAACAGCGCTTCTTTGCTTACAGCTTTGAAAGCCTAGATCTAGTTTGGAGGAATGCTCCAAGTATACACCTTTCAAGCAACACTCTATCATCAAATGGTGTGTCAGGTCCGATATAATGATTCTACTGTAAGAAAATTCAAGTGATGCTTTGTTCACTGATGTCGAGTCTAATGCAACTCCAACTTGCACTTATGTGCCCCAGCATTTATCTAAAGATAAATTGACAAAGCTTCTTCTAGAAAAATAGATTACGAATTATGAGCAAATCCACCACACAAAGGTTCAAACAACAACCATTCCAGATTTTGTTCGACACCAAAATGGACAAGTGGTGGTTCGTTTACAACATAAAGATGTGATATCTTTCCTAAAATCCTTATGATCTAGCCTGTCTAAGACCCAGAACCGGTGCAAGCACCAGCACCTACAACAACCCAACATTGATACAATGTATGTAACGGTCAAAGTTGTCTGACTGACAAGGCATACAAATTCAAGTATCACAAAGATATTAACGTACCAAGGAGAGAGAAAAAAAGGGCCACAAAGGAACTTAAAGAATGGTTTAAAGTAGGAGATGCTAATGTTAGACTCCTTGGAGAACCATCATCCAAGTATGACTACTATGTATGTTTGACGACTCGTCAACAAAACCTGATCCAATACATGAGGCATGTAATCCTCCATCGCTCAAAGTCCTAAAAAATGGCAAGTGACATTATTCATATGCGTAAAAAGAATTGAAGTTTGTGGTTCTTCTCTGGGATATTGTTTATCAATGGAGCTACATTACATCCTTTGACTACTACATATGTATCTTACCATATGGTTTCAATAATAAAGCTACACATCAAGACATTTATTCTAGCACAAAAAAGATTTTCTGGTTTGGAGCGGATGAAGAATTTATCACCAAAAAAACCAAGAATTAGTGAATCAAAAATCGATCATGTAAAGAACGTATCTGGTGCTTGACTTAGCGCTTCCCCTTTGCGCAGGGTCCGGGGAGGGCCGGATCATGAAGCGATCTGACGTACGCAACCTTACCACACACTATTTTATGCAAGAGTCTGTTTCCCACAACTAAAACTTTTGACCTCAATGTCAAAAACAACCTTACCAGTTGCTTCAAAACTCGTCCTCTAAAAGCATAAAAAATATGTTGAGCGTTAAAGAATGAAACATGGTTTAACGCATCGTAAGACACGGGTCGTTACTCTAGTTAAATACTAAGGTAAAATATATCCATGGTTTTAAAAAACGGTTGAGGCGTGCGCCTCGAGGCGCGCCTCAAGGGGAGGCGCCCAGAAAACGAGTCTGAGGCGGCGTCTCAGAAAAATGAAACATGGTTTAACGCGTCGTAAGACACGCACTGAAAACAGAGTAATAATAATCATATAAAAGTTAACAAAAAGAAACCAACCATAAGTAAACACAATGTCAATGCACAACACAAAAAAACATCATCATAATCTCAACCCTAGTTTGTAAGTTCCATAATAGCCGATACTATGTCTCCATCTGCAGCCTTTAGAGCCTTGACTGCCTTTGCCCTAGACACGCTGGCTTGAGTCATGACCAACTCGATGTCCTTGGGCTCCACCCCGGTCTCATCAATGTCTTCATCATCCTGAGCCATGGCTGCAGGATCAGGCTCGGTTGTCATGTTACTAGGATTAGGTGCTTTAAACTGCTCTGCCGCCTGGCTTTGTAATTGCGAGCTTAAATCTTCTATTTTGGCCTCACCAAATATAACATAAGTGTCTGAAGCAGGGCTTTTGAATACATCTGGCTTTGAAATCACAAACAGAATCTGCAGGAGTGTAAATATTTATTAATATGTGAGCAAAAAAAACATCAGGTAACAAGTAGAGGTGGCGGTTTTCAACCTGTTCACTTATAAACGAGATCAATTTAGGTTATGTTTTATTTCTAAGTTCTAACCTGTGGTAATATCAGAAAACTAGCTGAAAAGAAAATGGGTCAAAAGTTGTCTCAAATAACCATGACATAAGGTTGCTTAAAAAGTAAAATTTAGTTACATTTAATACTCTGAATAAAAAATGATTCCAGAAAACTCAACTCGAACTGTTTAAACCTGCACAAAAGACCGCCCATTTTGACTAGTTACCCGACCCACCTGTTTTGCTATCTCTACAAGTAACATATTTTCTGAGCACAGAAAAACTTACATTTTTGCTCTTTTTGACAGTAACACGGCTAACACCAGGGATAGGCTTCATCCCAAGCTTTAACATAGCTTTTCGACTCTTCTTTTCACTTCTACTTTGCTTAGACCTCCCACTTGCATCTCCATGTCCTGCTTCCACACAAGTCACAAAGCATTACAACTTTTATTTGTTTACAGAAAACTAACGCACTATATAAAGAATACATGAATTATATAAACACAATAACAAGTTAGTTTTGTTAAGAGTTACAAGGTCGTAAGCTTGTATGGACTAGAAGCATACTTTGAGCGACTTTTTATCTATTTAACTTGTCTAGCCCATCTTTACATTTTTATTCTTAGCGAAATTTTTTATTTGCCCTATTAGGGATAAACATAACCAAAATCAATATACTCATAAATGACTGATGGCATGTATCAGGAAGATTGTGGAAAACAAAGCAACAAATTACAAAATTATGCACACAATTAAAATTCATTCCCACCTTCCACGTCATCTTCATCCTTGTCATCATCTTCTTCATCGTCATCTTCTTCATCATCGTCTTCAACCACAGGTTCCTCATGCTGCAAAAAATATCATTCAAGCATCAGATAAATATTTTGTTACCAACAGGTTTTCAATGATAAAATCTGCACAAAATTCCACAACTACATAAACAAGTTAAAAGTATTCTGATTTTTAGTACATTATGCATTAAATTAATATGCCACGTAAAAGCAATCCAAACAGCAATCTAATTTGCTTCATGACCCTAGTATGATTCGCAGTTGAATTGTATGACTTAGCCTACAAATATCCAACTGAGGAGAAAAGCTAATTTGATATAAGAAAACTATTAAGAAATCCACTTTACTTAATCCTAAAGATTCATACTCAGAAATCTTTAGGTCCTCATTTTTTTAGAATAACTATAATACTTGAAACAAAATCGGCACAATTACATCAAAACTATCCTCATAGATACCCAAAAGCTGAAAACATAGCAGTTTTCGAATGCTTTGACCAAAGACAGTGAACATAAGTATTAAGTACTGAATATATAATACAAAATATTCTTATTATCACTTTCATGACCTATAAGAATGAATCGCGTGCCTAGCTAGAAAGACTCAAAGCAAGAAAACACCAAATCCATCATTTACTTTGTTTACACGCCTAAATTACAAGTTACACACTCAAGCAACAAATATCAGTTCTTTTGATGAAGAGATCATAAATTACTTAATATCTTGAAGAACTTTACCATTACTAAAACTTCAATAAAAACGCCAACTTTTGATTTCAACTCATTAAAAAGAACTCTGATTTCTCCTCAATACACACACTCCAACCACCCAGAAATAAGAAAAATACATGTCCACACTCTCATAGTCTCCCTCTTCGGTTCTACAAGAGCTAAAAACTTCAATCTACGATAGTAAATGCACACATAAACACATCTTGATATCAGCATAATTAAAAACTAGATCATTCCCTACATGTTAAATGCTTCGATGAACAAAACGTACTAACTTTATGAAGCCAACAACAACCAGAAATACATTGAACAAAATAAAAAAGTTAACAATCAAAACAGTTTCTAAAGTTTAGCACTTCATCAGACTTCCTTAGCAATATATGTCATATATCAGATATCAGATTACATGGTACCTAACTAGCCAGATTTCTGCTGAACAGTTTCACATGATCAACTCAAGTAACTTAAACCGAACATTACGCAGTAAAATCAGTCTACCCCAAACTTGATTCAACGAACGATACCAATTAAAACAGAAAGGATAAATTAGGTAATTTATAAACTCTAATCACTCAAACAGATCCGAAGTGAAAGATGAAGTTCTTGATCAGAAGGGAGTGAAAACTAGGTTCTTACATCAATCTTCTGTTGCTCAAGGTGAGCTGCGAGGAGTTCTTCTTGAGTTTGAGCAGTCATGATGCACAGATTTTACAGAGAGAAAAAAGGTTCGCCGGAATGAGATCAGAAGAAACGATGAAAAAACCCTAGAAATCTCAAATCGCGCGACACATGGCGGTGCGAATGAAATGTATATTCGGACCTGGGTCGGGTTTTAAAACTAAAATAACCGTAACCAGCATAAACTACCAAATCGAACCGGAAAAATTGAAACCTAACAATAAATGACGGTTCCATTTAAAGATTTCCCAAAAACCAAACTTTCAGTTTGGGTTTCGGTTTTGATCAACCCAAAAACTAGAAAAACGAACCGAACCATATTACAACCAAAGTAAGCCGCATTTGTGACCGAACCAAACCATAATCAAAATAACCGAATCGGAACCAACCAAAGTGTCTATAGATAATATAATATTAATAATGTATTAGTTACGAACTGTAATAAGAATATATAGATTATTTTTAGTATAAATGTATTTGTTTTTTTGGCATTACATAATTATAATATCTCATTGAATTGGCATTACACGATTAATAAATATATATATAGATTATTTTTGAAATTAACAAAATTTCAGTTTTTAAACCAAAATAAAAAATGAAGTAAGAACCAAAAAATTCAAAACCAAAATCGAAGTAAAACTGAAAACTAAAAAAACTAATGTTTTTAAAAACCCAAAATATCGGTTTTGGTTCGGTTTTAAGCAAAAACCAAACTAAACCGACCCATGCACGCCCCTAGAATATCCGTTTAATTTTGAACAAATTACATGAATTTGTTTAAGTACTAAAGGACTAGCGGCATAATGAATTACTACTTATATATAAGTTGTTGCGGTTTTAAAAACATAAAGAGTATCGGTTAATTAATTGCTCAATAATAACCCCATTCATGAGAGAAAACTCCATAACCTTATTATTCCTGGCAAGAAAGTTATGAAAAACTTGCAAACTTCTTTTTTATCTAATTGCTTTTTGAAACACGTTACACATAGAATTTTATATTTGTTGGTACAAGTTAATTTCGAATTTGTGTGTTTCAAATAACTTCTATTTAAAAACATCTTTTATTGATTTAATTTGGCTAAGACTATATTGTTACGGTTAAGTTGATAATGAATGCAACATGTCATGGAAAAAAGCATAGCATCATCATCAATCTGGCTATATAAAAATTTAGTTGGTTTACCACGACTTGGTTATTCGACGCGTTATCAAAAGAAATTGAAAATTGTTTGCTTTCTAATTTAAAAGTTTTAATTACCATGACTAAAATGTAAAATAATTTTCCACCCATGAGTGGATATCCAAACAATTCAAACGTATCAAACGCTTCATCATTTGCAACGTATTGAGGTTTACCGAACGAGCGGTGACGCAAAGATTCGTGTCAAGTAAATCGTGGGGAGCCGACCAACGTCACAAGATAGTTTTTTAAGCTTGCAAATCCTAATATTAATTGAGGTTAAGTTTATTTTCTCATTTTCAAAGAATCACGCCTAAGGGGCACGACTTACGTGAGTATAGAATTTGTTGATTAAGCTGACTAAAACGCTCATTGTCAAACTGGCCTAACCGCTATTTACTTGGGGTTTTTCTTAACGGGCTCATGGAGGAGTTGAAAGTTGATGTTAGGATCCATAAGCCACAGACTGTCTACAAGGTGATGAGCTTAGCCCTTGAGTTTGAGTCCATGGAACTCGCAACACAAGTCTGACTCAAAACGCTTTACACCTACTCCCGTTCCATCTTCAATCCAACCAAAACCCAACACTCAGATCACCGACACAGAAAAACAGACTTGTTTTGTTCGAGGCAAGTGTTTTCGCTACGGGGACAAGTATGGTTCATGCCATAGATGCAAAACCGGTGCCCTTAAATTGTTAGAGGCTAATGAAGAGCCGCCCGAAAACGTGGAGACAAGAGAAGATGAACCGTTAACAAATCAAGACGATATGGCGGAAATTAGTCTCCATGCTATTCTTGGAAAAACCCACACTTCAACGATGAGGGTTCATGGTACTCTCAACTCCACCGAAATCCTTATTCTTATTGATAGTGGTTTAACCCGCAACTCTTTTCTGATAACTTGGTGTATGAATTAAATATCACAACTAGCTTATTCCACCATTTGGAGTTCAATTTGCTTATTGGGATATCATTTGTTGTAGTCGTATTTGTTGTGATGCTGTCTTACAAGTCAGAGAACTTGAAATTAAACAAGATTTTTACCCGTTTTATCTTGGCGGTTCGGATGTGGTTCTTGGGATTCAATGGCTAGCAACCTTGAACACAGTTCATGATAGGTTTACGGAGAAAACCTACAAACTCCAAGAATTCAAAATAAAGAGACGGCTAAAAAAGCATAAATGTTTCTTTATTTTCAAGCCACAATTACAATTTAAAGGAACAATTAAGTAAACATGGGTCCTAATCTAATGCAAAGTAAATGGAAACTGCAATTAGTGGGGGCACCACTAAGCTACATGCATGCAAGACGTAAACGTGGGAAATCAAATAACAATTTCAAAAGGTGCCCTTTAATCGATGGCTCTGTTGACCGAGTCTTTCGCTGGGTCGGGCCCTGGATCAATATCGGGTCGGGTCTGCTGGGCTGTATCAGTTCAAGCCAATTTAAACGAAATGTTTTTGATTTTTCAATCGATGGGCAGGAATATAAGCTTCAAGCTGTAGCTTCGGGACCACAAAATCAACCTCGTTCCAACATCTAGCTATCGAACCTGAAAACAAGGTATCCAAACAGTTTATAGCCTCTGTTAGAGAAGTTGAAAATTGTTTTTGATGAGCCAGACACCCTTCCACCTTTTCGATCGTGGTACCATTAAATCCCTCTTCTCCTAAATTCCGCACCACTTAATATCCAACCATATAGATACCCTCATTCCTAAAAAACCGAGATTGAGAAACAAGTTGATACCTTATTAACTGTTGGGTTTATTAGGCCCAGTATCATCCCGTCCTCTAGCCTGGTGCTGCTTGTTAAGAAAAAAGATCAATCTTGAAGAATGTATGTTAATTACCGAGCTCTAAATAAGCTCACCATTGCAAACAAGTATCCTATACCTAATATTGAAAAGTTATTGGATGAACTCCATAGGGCTACGGTATTCTCCAAACTTGATTTACATTCCGGCTACTATCAGATTCGGGTCAACCCGCAATATATAGAAAAAACAGCTTTTAGAACTCATTCCGAGCATTATGAGTTTATGGTAATGCCCTTCGGGTTAACCAATGCCCCGTCCACTTTTCAAGCAGTTATGAATGATCTTTTTAGGCCATATTTACGTCGTTTTATCTTGTATATTTATGATATCCTAATTTACAGCCAGAGAATGGATTTGCACATCGAAACTCTTCGGATGGCTTTAACTCTGTTGTCTCAACAAAAGTTTTATGCTAAGAGGTCTAAGTTCTGTTTTGGACAGCCCCAGGTACCATTTCTAGGCCATATTATTACTTCAGAGCTGGTCCAAGTCGATCAAGAGAAAATTACTGCTGTCACATCTTAGCCCATCCCTGTTAATGTTCATGAAATTCGAGGCTACTTGGGCTTAACAGGGTATTATCGACGTTTTGTTTGAAATTACGGGAATTTGCTCGAGCACTAACAGCACTTACCAAAAAGGATAGGTTTAAATGGATCCATAAAGAGTTAGCAACTTTTAACAAGCTTAAACAGACGCTGATCTCAACTCCTGTTTTGCATTTGCCGGATTTCACTAAACCATTTGTAGTTGAATGTGATGTGTCTTCCAATGTTGTTGGTGTTATTCTCATCCAAAAAGAGCATCCTATCTCCTATTTCAATAACGGGTTTTCAATGTCGAACCGATTTAAATCGGCTTATGACCGGGAACTTTTAGCATTGGTCCTCACAGTTCAGAAGTGGAACCATTATTTGTTGGGCCGTCATTTTTTATTAAAATAGATCACTATACCCTCAAATTCTTGCTTGAACAACAAGTTACCATAACTGAACAACAATGGCTACTCCTCAAGCTCATGCCTTATGATTTTTCAATTATTCACCGGTCAGAAAAAGGACAATAGAAGAGCCAATGCATTGTCTCATCGCCCACATTCAGCTAAATTGGTTACTCTTACTATACCCCGCTGTATCGATTTAACCGAAATATAACAGGGATTGCAAATTGACCCGTTTACTAGTAATATTTTACAGTAGCTTGCTATTGATTCTAATTCATTCCCTGGGTATTCATTGGTAGGAAAAACCTTTTATTATAAGGGTCGTGTGGTTATCCCTGATAGCCTTTCTGTTAAACAGAAGTTGCTTCATGAAGCTCATGCTACACTAATGGCAGGTCATGGGGGGTTTCTGTAGGATCAGTGTTTGTCTCACAACACAAAATATTCTCACAAACTCACTTAATATCACTCGGGTTGATGAAGCAGAATCTCTACTAAGTTCACAAGTAATATAATAAGTTAATGAAAGCATAAGAACACAAGAATGGTTTTTCAAGATACTTGTATATATTACTTTTCAACTTAGTATTACAAAACTCTTACAAGCATGGTTACTAAGTTATATAGAGAAATTATATATACTACTATCTACAGCCGGTTATACTTGAAAAACCAGCTGGAATTTAAAACTAGACAAATACTACATTGCTAGAAGTAAAGCATCTAAGATAAAGTAATAATATCCTAGATTAGATAGTCATGATAGATCCATGACTTACCTTTTATCACCAACTAAGAATGGCAACTGTACTAAGTTGAGAACGGTGAACAGTGGATTAAAGTATGGTCAACTACATGGGCGTGGGAAAGCGACATGCAGTATATCAGAGTTGCAACGGGCTGTCAGACAGACCATACTTATGTCCACTGGTTCATAGTTGGTTCTTCCGAAGGTAAATGGCTTCGAAAGAATAAATTCTTCCAAGGTCATTTTGGCTTCGGAAGAAACAACTTCTTCCGAACTTCTGCAAGTCTTCAGGACTTTATTCTTTGGAAGACTTTGTCTTTGGATCTTCTAAGTTTTATAATTCGGAAGGAGAACAACTTGGTCTCGGAAGACCGAGTTCTTCCTTCGGAAGTTCTTCATACTTTGAGCTTCGAAAGATCTTTGACTTAGCTTCGGAAGAGCAGGTTTGTCTTCGGAAGACCACTTCATTTAGCACTTCAAAATTATTTTAAGTGTTGTTTTGGTTGCACCAGCCTTATATGATCCAACAGTTTCTAAAGACATATAAAAGGGTGTCTAGTTATTACTTTTGGCCTTAACTCAAACAAGATACCCGTTTGTTTATGCAGAATTGCCTTACTTGTCAATAACACAAGTATGACACTTTTTCTTCTGCTGGCATACTTCAGCCTCTACCAATTCCCAATCAAATTTGGGAAGATGTTTCAATGGACTTTATTGTCGGGCTGCCTTGATCCAACAAATTTGACACCATAATGGTAGTTGTAGATCTTTTAAGCAATTATGCTCATTTCCTTCTGCTAGCTCATCCGTTCACAGCCAAGGGAGTTGAATCCCTATTTTGTAAAGAAGTTGTACGTCTTCACGGGTTTCCCAGTTCTTTGTCTCAAATCGGGATGTCATTTTTCATGTAATTTTTGACAGGAAATGTTTTGATTGGGCAATACCACCTTGAAGATGAGTATCGGGTATCACCCATAAAAGGATGGCTAAACCGAGGTGGTCAACCGCTGTTTGGAGGCTTACTTATGTTGTTTTGCATATGAGCAACCCTCTTGTTGGAGTTCATTTTTATCTTGAGCTGAATACTACTATAACACCAGGTACCACACCTCTACGGGTATTACATCGTTTACTTCTGTTTATGGTCGTCAACCGCCTTCATTCCATCCAATTGTCATTGGTGATACCAATAATACCGAGCTGGAAGTCCAGTTGGTCAACCGTGATGATATGTTATGGGTCTTAAAGGATAATCTTCAACGTTCACAGGACGTGTGAAAAATCAAGCTGATAACAAAAGGCGGGAAGTCTCATTTGAAGCGGGAGATGTCATGTTCCTAAAAATTTAGCCCTATCATTAGCACAACTTAGTAAAAAGGAAGTTTGAAAAGTTGTCTCCTTAATTTTTTGGGCCCTATCGGGTCATCCGTAAAGTCGGGGCTATCGCTTATGAGTTAGAACTGCCACCGGACTCCAGGGTTCATCTAGTCTTTCATGTTTCCATGCTAAAACCAGCTCATGGTCAAATACTAGCCACACCTATTGCTCCTCTCCCAGTCACTAAAGATTAGGAAATCAGCCTTTAACCACAATCCATTGAGGCTCATGGGTAATTGAGGTAGGTCAGCCGACCCTTGAGTTGCTCATCTTCTGGTATCATCGACTTAAGGAAGAAGCCACCTGGGAAAATTATGACTTACTAGCAGAGCAATTTCCTTTGTTCCGACTTGAGGACAAGTCGTTTTACCGGGACGGAAGTGTTAATAAACCACTAAAAGTTTATTCAAGAAAAAAAAAGTATCTGATTAAGGCAAATGGGTCAATGGACTAGTTCCAGTGGGTTTTTAACCCGTACATTAAGCTGGCTAAATTATAGGGAGTCATTATTAAAGGCAGAATTAGTGGGAGCCAAAGTCAAGAGCTAAATTCTTTGGAAAGCAAAGGCACTTGCAAGATTAGTGGAGGAAATTCTTGATGATATCTATAGTATATAATAAAAGAGTAACTAGGATGTCATATGTCATTCTAATGCTACTCCTCAAAAAAAATTTCCCGCCTAAACTAATATATTATTTAGTCAAGTTTTTTTTTTAAAGAAACTCAATTAATAGTAATAATTCATTTTGTTTTGAATTTAATTTTTATATTATAAACTTTATTGTGTAATCATATTGTTTTGAACTACACATATTATTATAGCCAAATAAGATTTAATTTAAAAAAAATTAAAATGAAAAAATTTATTCATATATTTATATATTTTATGTTAGTATGATTTTAAGACAACTAGTTTTTAATTTTACATGAGTCAGTTGTATGTTATATTATTCAAAAAAGTATTCAAATATTTATAACTTATAAATGTAACTTTTTATTTTTTTATTGTTATAGTAATAAGTAACTTAATCATTTATAAATTATGTTGTTTTTATATTTTCAACCCGTGTATTACACGGGTTTACTAAAACTAGTTTTAGTATAAATAAAGCTAGAATCCTGTTTATTTTTCATTGTCTAAATTATCTATTTCCATTGTAATTTGTAGAGTAGTCCCTCTTGAATTGGGCCAACCGTTATCCTATTTCTAATAAAATTCCAGCCTATTCAAGTTTTATTATCTATTTCTTATAAAAAAAAACCCATAATTTTAGTTGAATTTTTACTTAACGTAATGATTATTGTTTTGTTACATTTGTGTTTCTAACTATATTAACGTAATGATTATTGTTTTGTTACATTTGTGTTTCTAACTATACATTAGTGACAGTTCAATTTCTGATTTGCGTAGGGTGTCTCTAAAATATTCATTTGTTTAGATCTATTATTAACCCGCTTGAATCATTTCGTACCCAACCAACTTACCAAATCAATCTAGGTTATAAGAATTGTAGCCTTTAATTAATTCCAACTACCTTTGCTATCTCATAGTTAAATCTTTCTAGTTAAAGAAGTACATCAAGTAACATCACATGTGAACATGATTGCGTTTGTTCTTTGATCAGGCACCTTCTGCTTATTAGGGCCAAACTTAGGCATTTTCTAAACTTTAGTTTAAGCATGATCCTTTTTATGAAAAGGGCTTTCTTAAGTGCGCTTTAGGCCTCTAAAGAAAGGTTGAACCCCCTCTCTAGAACAACTCAAAAGCCATCCGGATGTAAATCTTTTAAGACCATGTGTAATAGTTAAAGCCCGTAATAGGCATTTTCTATCATGTAAACGCCGTCCCAGCTAGACTTGGGCATAAAAACCGGGTTCGGACCCGACCCGGTGGACCCGACCCGGAACCGGGTACGGGTACGACCCGGTATATGCATACCCGGGTTGGACCCGAAAAAAAACCCGTAGGGTTGGAACCGGGTATGATTTTCTAGAATTTCTTAGAACCCGACCCGAACCCGACCCGACCCGACCCGACCCGGTTGAACCCGGGTTGGAACCGGTTTCGACCGTTTTTTTTTTTTTTTTAAAAAGTGGCCGTTTTTTAACGGCTATATAGCCGTTGGGATCGATTTGTGACCGTTTTTTTTGTCACTTTTAGGCTTATAAGTTAGTATAAATAGGTGTGGGTTGATATGGTTTAGTACCCAAGTCTCAAACGCAAAAACATACGCAAAAAACGCAAAAAATACTCTCGTTTACTCTCGTTTTACACGTTCACTCTCTCGTTTTACACTTTCACTCTCTTCAATCTTGATATGGCTCACTCACAATCTTCCGTTGGTCAAGGTTCGTCCAACGCTCCAACCGTCGTTCGTGTTCTTGCACACAATCGTAACATGGATGTTTGGTGCAATTGGGATATGGTTGAGTTGAGTGACGGGTCTGTAAAGGCTCGTTGCAAGTTTTGTGGAGCTTTGCTTGCTAAAGATTCTAACACGACTTTAAACAAACACATTAGCAAGAAGTTTTGTAAGTCGTTGAAAAGTAATCCGGATTCGCAACAAACACAATTGGGTGGAGACGGTGGAATCTTTAATTACGATGTTAATACGGTTCGAGATCGAATGGCGAAGTTCGTGATTCAAGAAGCTTTGCCTTTTAGTCACTTCGACAATCCTCGGTTGACCAACTTAATTCGAGAGACGCTTCAACCTCGTTACACTCACGTAAGTCGTACTACACTTAGACGTTATTGTTTAAAATTATGGAAACAAGCAAAAAATGATTTAATTGTATTATTTGAAAATTTAAATACCGGTGTAAACTTAACTAGTGACGTTTGGTCGGCTCCACACGGTTTACCCGAATCGTACCTTTGCGTCACCGCTCATTGGGTGGATCCCAATTCATGGCAATTGATGAAACGTACGATTGCATTTGATCTTTTTCCGCATCCACACACCGGAGAATTTTTGTTTTACTTTTTAGATAATGTAATAAGTACTTTTAAATTAGAAAATAAACTTTTTTAATTGCATTTGATAACGCCTCTAACAACACAACCGCGGTTGAAAAATTAAAATTAAAATATCTTCCGATTGCAAACGGTGATTTTTTCCATACTCGTTGTGTTGCACATATTATTAATTTAGTAGTGCAAGACGGACTATCCGGGCAATATGTTAATAACTTTATTACATCTTTTCGATTTATGTTACATGACGTTTTTAAAAAAAGTAGAAGAAGATATCAAGATTATAACAACTTTGTAAGGATACGCACTCTAGATTTTTAGGTCCTAATTGGGATGTACCTACTCGGTGGAATTCGACTTGTCACATGTTTGAATGTGCTTTAAAACAAAAGGGCACTTTGAAAGCTTTTCATAATAGTCTTTCGGATAATGGTGAAGCCGACCCATTTCCGGATGCGGGTTGGGAGAATCTTCAACGTCTATCCGAGTTTTTGAGGTTTTTAAAAACTCAACAACAAAATTATCGGGAGTTTATTATTCCACTAGTTATTCGGTGCTTCAAGAACTATATTTTATGTCTTTGAATTTTAAAAATTTTCAAAATAAAAATAATATGTTTAATCAAATGATAGAACCAATGAAAGAAAAGTTTAAAAAATATTTTAAGGACTTACCACCCGTTTTTACGTGTGCCGCCGCTTTAAATCCGTTTCTAAATGTTGCGGGGGTTGAATGTTTGATAGATGAGATAAATGACAATTTGGATATGCATGACGAAAACCCTGATTTTTCAAACGAGGCAAAAGAAAATTTTAATCATAGTTTGAAAACAATTTATAATTTTTATTTAAATAGATATGGGCCTAACGTAAACATAACCATGCCAAGCGGATCAACCTCAAGTGCTAGTACATCGCTTAAAGACCCTGTTTTGACTATGTTGAATGTTGTTCGGGATGTGACGGCTAAACGTCAAAGGGTAACACCCCAACAAGTGAGCTCGGTAGATATAGTGGAACGGATTTTATTTCCACTATGACTACCGAAGATTATCGTGCATTCGATATTTTGGCTTGGTGGAAAGGAAAAGAATCTCAATTTCCGATTCTTTCTGCTATGGCCCGTGATTTACTAAGCGTCCAAGCTTCTACGGTAGCTTCGGAATCTGCTTTTTCTCTTAGTGGCAGGGTAATATCATTACGAAGAACAAGACTAACTCCGGAAGCAGTGGAGATGTGCATTTGTTTAAAGGATCACTTAGACGCAACGGATCGTATACAAGACCAAACAAGCCTCGAAGACGAGATTACACTCGAAGCTAAAGTACATGATGAAGAGGTAGAAGACGGAGTATCTTCTGGCATATCCGATGAAGAATTAGCATTTGATCAAGCATCTCGTAGTAGATAAAATTAGACGATATTGTTATTTTTAAGTTGTTTTAATATTATATGTCTTTCATGTTCTTTTTAAATTTCTTTGTCATTCAAATGTTTTATATAAAAAGTATTTAATATTTGTATATTATAAGTGTAACATTTTCTGCTCAAGATTTGTATATATTTATATATTAAGTTGTTAAAATTTTTGTCATTCAAGTGAACCCGGTTAGGAAAAGAAAATAAAAAGAAAAAAAGGAAAGAAAATATAAGAAAAAAAAACATACGACCCGGTGTTCGACACACACACAAGAAAAGAAAAAAAAAAAAAAAAAAAAGGCAAAAACCCGGTTGAACCCGGGTTTCATACCCGAACCGAACCCGACCCTACCCGGGTATACCGGGTAGGGTTTGTATCTCGCTGAACCCGACCCGGGTTCGTACCCGGGTTCACCAATACCCGGGTACAAAAAACCCGGTTGGGCCCAAACCCGGTTGTACCCGGGCCCGGGTCCGGCCCAAACCCGTTTTGTGCAACTCTAGTCCCAGCATGAGACATTATAAATAAAAAAGGTTGTAATGGATAAAACCCCTACAATACCCCTTCATCATTGTGGGTTTGATGATGTTACTTGATGTCATATGTCATTCTAATGTTACTTCTCAAAAAAAATTTCCCGCCTAAACTAATATATTATTTAGTCAAGTTTTTTTATTTAAGAAACTCAATTAATAGTAATAATTCATTTTGTTTTGAATTTATTTTTTTATATTATAAACTTTATTGTGTAATCATATTGTTTTGAACTACACATATTATTATAGCCAAATAAGATTTAATTTAAAAAAAATTAAAATGAAAAAAATATTTATTGATATATTTATATATTTTATGTTAGTATGATTTTAAGACAACTGGTTTTTAATTTTACATGGGTCAGTTGTATGTTATATTATTCAAAAAAATATTCGAATATTTATAACTTATAATTTAACTTTTTATTTTTTCATTGTTATAGTAATAAGTAACTTAATCATTTATAAATTATGTTGTTTTCATATTTTCAACCCGTGTATTACACGGGTTTACTAAAACTAGTTTTAGTATAAATAAAGCCAGAATCCTGTTTATTTTTCATTGTCTAATTATCTATTTCCATTGTAATTTGTAGAGTAGTCCCTTTTGAATTGGGCCAACCGTTATCCTATTTCTAATAAAATTCCAGCCTATTCAAGTTTTATTATCTAGTTCTTGTAATAAAAAAAACCCATAATTTAGTTGAATTTTTACTTAACGTAATGATTATTGTTTTGTTACATTTGTGTTTCTAACTATATTAACGTAATGATTATTGTTTTGTTACATTTGTGTTTCTAACTATACATTAGTGGCAGTTCAATTTCTGATGTGTGTAGGGTGTCTCTAAAATATTCATTTGTTTAGATCTATTATTAACCCGCTTGAATCATTTCGTACCCAAACAACTTACCAAATCAATCTAGGTTATAAGAATTGTAGCCTTTAATTAATTCCAACCACCTTTGCTATCTCATATTTAAATCTTTCTAGTTAAAGAAGTACATCAAGTAACATCACTTGTGAACATGATTGCGTTTGTTCTTTGATCAGGCACCTTCTGCTTATTAGGGCCAAACTTAGGCATTTTCTAAACTTTAGTCTAAGCATAATCCTTTTTATGAAAAGGGCTTTCTTAAGTTCGCTTTAGGCCTCTAAAAGAAGGTTGAACCCCCTCTCTAGAACAACTCAAAAACCATCCGGATATAAATCTTTTAAGACCATGTGTAATGGTTAAAGCCCGTAATAGACATTTTCTATCATGTAAACGTCATCCCAGCATGAGACATTATAAATAAAAAAGGTTGTAATAGATAAAACCCCTACAATACCCCTTCATCATTGTGGGTTTGATGATGTGTGACCTTAATAAAATAACGTTAAGGTTTTTTTTTTAACATAACACCCCACGTAATGGTGATGGAGACATTATGTGGTTTTATTTATGGGCTTAACGTCCTATTACACATGGTATAATTATAAACTAAAAGAATAAAGTCAAACTATTTAATTAAGGCTCATGGATCTTTTACACTATTCGCAAATCAAACTTTTATGACCACTCAAAGAAAAGGGCCAAGAAATGTGCAAAAGCGGGTTCGTATCTGCCTACAAAAGAGGGATCACGAGTTCGGGTTTTTCATCAATTTCATCGGCCTGTGGCAACGGTTTTCCCGACAAAAAACCTCTAAAAAGAGCAAGTGATCTCCCGGGTTGCGAGAACGGAGCTTCGTGTGATGCCCCTCTGATAGTTGCGAAAGATAAAAGCTCACCATACACTTGTGTCCATCCACCAACCTGCCCAATATTAAACTTTATAAACATAGAGAACCACCCAAAAGTATGTGTGTCAAAATGGTCGGGTCAGGTGAGATGTTATAAGTTAAAACTTATAAATATCCAATTTCATTTTACTACTATTATACGGTAAAACGAGTAAATATTACAGCTTTTGAGTTTTGAAGCTATATGTACATATGAAATTTAGAAAGATAATATGAAATTTCAATTTTGACCGGTTGAAAAAAGTTGGGTCATGAAAATACTCTTTGACAACGTTATTTAATTTGTAAATAATTTGTGTGTCAAATATTATTAAAAAAGTTATAACAATTCATTCTTTGACTATAGTAAATTATGCTCCTTTTAACCGACTTGACTCGTTCGATTGATTTCCTTGTAAGCGATATGACCCATTAGAAATAAAACATAACTTTGAGTTGACGGGTAAATGAGTTAAAATCCTCACATAATTAACCTCTAAGATCCTGCTAAAATGTAACTAGACCACAAAAGTGAACTAACCTGGTTGCCATTGAACCACGCCCTGTATGGTAGAGTTGTGTTCAAGCCTAATTGCTTAGCCAAGCCATTGACCACCACTCGTGTTCCGGTTAGTGGGAGGACAGAATCCTGATCCCCACTGAAAGTTATATAAAAAGATTAATATTACTGCATAACTGTTCATGTATATTACACAAAATGATGTTTCTGATATTTTTTATATAATGGGGATAAGGCTATAAATCTTAGCGATAACTATTATTATTAGATTATTGTTTATTGATGTATATCTTAAAGTTAGTTATTCATGTTTATCTAGTTCCTAGAATTGTGGTTAGAGATAATTGTAATCTCCCTATATAAGGGATGATATTTTGCTTAATGAATCATTGAGAATTCTCACCATAAACGTCTTTTATGGTATCAGAGCTTCGGTTCTGATTACCCTAATTCCTTTTCTTTTTCGTTGCCACCATGACCAAAGAGGTCCCGGAACCCTGGTCCAAACAGCCAACTACCCTGCACCCTGCATATTCGGTTACCAACATACAGACGAAAATCCGCACCTTGGATGGCACCATGGTCACCTATTCATCCTGGGTAAAGCTCTTCCGCCTTCATGCAGTTGCCTATAAGGTCTCTAACCACATTGATGGCAATCGACGGGGGGGCAGGGGAAGAAGCGGTGGGCGACCTCCGTTTAATCAATGGTCCAACACTAACCCATCTTATCCACCTTGGGCTTGGTGGACTACTCCCCATGCCCATATCCCACTCAGAATACTTGGCGGCCCAATAACATCCCAACCCAACAGCCCCATTCGACTCCACAAGCCCAATATGCTGGATTTTCTCAAGTCCAGTACAATGATTATCTGATCCATCAGCCCACCAGCAAGGCGGCTACAATGCCTTGAACCCGTCTGATCTTAGTGCTGCTTTTGCTACGATGCTGGTCAATCCATCCAATGCTTCTTGGACCTCGGATATCATGGACACTGGGGCTTCTTCGCACCTCACTCGCGATCCAGGTAAACTTTTAATCCCTAATTCATCTACTGTATACAGTAATATTCTAGTGGGCAATGACAATTATTTACCAATTAACGGATCTGGCAGGGTTTTCACACCTTACCAAACCGAACTTACATCTTGCCCAATATCCTTTACAGTCCACAAATTATTAAAAACCTTATCTCTGTTCGACGCTTTACTCGTGATAATAATGTTTCCATAGAATTTGACCCTTTCGGTTTTTCCTTGAGGATCTCAAAACTAAAAAGCTGTTGTCGCGCCACAACAGTTTTGGGGACCAATATCCACTCACGCCACCACAACTACCAACTCAAGCTTGCTTTCTTGCCACTCCAGCCCTTCCATGGCACGATCGTCTGGGTCATCCCGGGGCACAAGTATTAGATGTTTTAAGTCGTAATTTTCAGTTTTCTTGTAATAAAGACCACGCGTCTCGTATTTGCAATTCTTGTCAAATTTCTAATAGTAAAAGATTACCTTTTTATTCATCTAATACTTTTACTTTTGTTCCCTTTGATATTATCCACTGCTATTTATGGACCTCCCCGATCACAAGTAAATCCGGGTACAAATATTACATGGTGCTCATCGACAATTTCTCAAATTTTGTGTGGGTTTATCTGCTAAAATTTAAATCCGAAACATTCCCTACTTTTTTCAAATTTCATCAACTCATCTCAACACAATTCAATCGTAAAATTAAACTTTTCAATGTGATTTAGGCGGGGAATTTGACAATCATGCGTTCCGTAGTTTTGCTCAACAACATGGCCTTTTATTTCGTTTTTCGTGTCCCCAGACCTCTCCTCAAAACGGTCGGGCTGAACGCATGATTCGTCGTCTCAACGACATCATTCGGGCCCTACTTATACATGCCAATCTTCCACCTATTTTTTGGGTGGAAGCTCTTCATACCGCCGCCTACCTACACAATATTTTTGCCTACTCAAAGACTTAACTTCTATACCCAACATTTGCCCTTTACCTCAGCCATCCTACGTATAACCACTTGCGGGTGTTTGGGTGCACATGCTACCCTAATACATCTGCCACCCAACCTCACAAACTACATCCGCGGTCAGTCCGATGCATCTTTCTAGGGTATTCTCCCGATTTCGCGGATACCGTTGCCTTGATCCCGCAACTGGCAAGGTCCTCGTCTCCTGCCATGTGACCTTTGATGAGCACACATTCCCCTATACTACCCAACCACACCCACCCTCATACTCCTTCCTAGATGACCCACTTCCTCTGGGATTTAATTTCCAACCTCCGATGTCGGTGTCAAGCCCTCGGCTAACACCTCCTTCCGGTTCACCTACTCTCGCCGTGCGTGTCCTCAACCCATACCCCCACATAGGCACATACTACGGCCCACTCGACCTGTCCACCACAGCCGCCCCCAAACCCACAGGCTAACCCGAATCCACAACCTACCCAACCATCCTCCAACTCCAATACACACCCCATGATCACCCGATCCAAATCCCGTACCACACCTTCCCCAATCGCCCTTCCTGTCATTAACCTCTCACCTGTACCCACCACATATGCCAAAGCCCTCGCTGATCCAAATTGGTTACATGATATGCAACTAGAATTTACTACATTACAGGAAAATGAAACATGGGAATTAGTTCCTCGTCCCACGGATCGCCCCATTATCCGATGCATGTGGCTTTTTAAACACAAGTTTAAATCAGATGGGACTTTAGAACGATACAAGGCACGTTTGGTTGCGAATGGAAATTCACAGACAGTGGGCATTGATTGTGACGACACCTTTAGCCCGGTTGTCAAACTGGCCACCATTCGGATAGTTCTATCATTAGCTGTCTCACGATCATGGCCCATCCACCAATTAGACGTCAAAAATGCTTTTCTTCATGGGGATTTGAATGAAACGGTGTTCATGCACCAACCACCTGGGTTTGTTGATCGGCGATTTCCTAACCATGTGAGTCACTTGAAGAAATCCCTATATGGCCTCAAGCAGGCGCCTCGTGCCTGGCATACTCGGTTTGCCAACTACATTACATCACATGGGTTTACAAGTAGCAAGTGCGACAACTCCTTATTTATTTATAATCGGGACGCTACTAATATTGCTTACTTATTATTATATGTGGATGATATCGTTATCACGACATCTAACCATACTCTTTTACATGACATTATTCGCACACTCTCACGAGAGTTTGCAATGACCGATCTTGGCCGTCTTCATCATTTTCTTGGGATTAAGGTAACTACACATACACATGGTCTTTTCTTGTCACAGGATCAATATGCAAAAGATATTATTGCTCGGGCTTCTACAAAACTTGTCATCATGCAAACCTTGTACCACGCCCGTTGACTTGTCTACAAAACTTAGTGCCACCGATGGTCCCTTATTCTCCGATCCCACTTTATATCGGAGTCTTGCCGGGGCATTACAATACCTTACGTTCACACGTCTTGATATCACATATGCGGTCCAACAGATTTGCTTGTTTATGCATGAACCGCGAGATCCTCATTTTGCATTTATGAAACGCATTATCAGGTATATTCAGAGCACGATTACTTATGGTCTTCGCATTGTTAATTCATCCACTCATCAGTTGGTAGCCTACTCGGACGCTGACTAGGGCGGGTGTCCGGACTCGAGACGATCTACATTAGGCTATTGTGTCTTCATTGGGGATAATCTTATTTCTTGGTCGTCTAAACGACAGCCTACGGTTTCTAGATCTAGTGCAGAGGCCGAGTATAGAGGGGTTGCTAATGCTGTCGTCGAGGCTACATGGATTCGTAATTTATTGCTTGAGCTTCATACACCATTACGTAAGGCATTGGTGGTTTATTGTGATAACGTTTCAGCGGTTTACTTGTCTAACAATCCGGTGCAACATCAACGAACCAAGCATATTGAGATTGATATTCACTTCGTTCGAGACAAGGTTCGTGTGGGCCACATTCGCGTCCTTCACGTCCCTCTTCACTTTAGTATGCAGATATTTTACAAAGGGGTTACCTAGACAGTTGTTTCAGTCGTTCCGTTCCAGCTTGAGTGTTTGTCCTCCGCCCGCTCAAACCGCGGACATGTCTTAACGACAACTATTATTATTAGATTATTATTGATTGATGTAGTTATTCATGTTTATCTAGTTCCTAGAATTGTGGTTAGAGATAATTGTAATCTCCTTATATAAGGGATGATATTTTGCTTAATGATCATTGAGAATTCTCACCATAAACCTCTTTTAATAAAGAGGTGCCAAATGAACTAACCAAGTGAGCTCAGGTCCACAGATACTTTTGCCAATAATATTATGAATAATTAATGACATACATAATTACAAAAGCTATATCATTGCAATACTAGCATACCGATACAGGAGGTTGCAAGCGCTAAAATACAGTTACATATTTTCGACCATTTTGACCCTTTAAGCCCCTTTAACCTGTTTTACTTTTAGGCTTTTAGCTCAACTTTTTAATTAGACCCTTTTAACCTTTTGAGATAACAAAACCAAATTGACTCATTTGCAAGTATATTGGTCAAACTTCCCCTTAGTTACATTGATTGTTTTTTAGGATTTTAGGTTTATTTCATAAGATAAGAAGCTTTTGGATGAAGACAGAAGCTTATGCTTTTTCTGCTTATTTTAGAGTATGATAAGTTGTTTGCAATAAGCCGTTTGCAATTGGTTACTTAACTGATTATTCTTGGTGGATTCAAAATTAGAAGCTTACCATTAAATTGATATAAGTTGCTTCTGTGTTTCTACTCAGCACACATAAAAACACCCACTCGTAAACCCTTCCATAAAATGCGAAAAAGCAATCAAGTTTACATAAACTTTTATAAATAAATAACTTAGCAGACCAGGATTATTAGATTAATCATGAGAAAATTATTATAATTAGGAAATTTACTAATTTAATTACTAGAAGGTTATATTAGGTAACTGTTTAATTATCAATAAACACACGGAACAGGTTATTTGTCTAGCAAATATTGGATATATTTTGGATAAAAAAATTGGAAACTTATTTATATTCAAATTAGGATATTTTCTATGCATCAAAGTTGTAATTTTTTCATGCTTTATAATATATTTACCAATACACTTCTTGATTTCATGTTTTTGTTATCACTTAATCTGTTTTTTTGGTGAAGATGGATTAGCTGTTGAAGTTAAACTAAACTTAGTTGATTAAATATGTTATCCTAAGTTAGTGTGACAATTTGTATAATTAGGATTAATATAAGTTGGGTAGTTAGAGTTAGTTATAGGGTAGTTATGATAGTTAACTTGGTGGTTAAGTAACCCGGTGTAACCCGTGGAAAACCCGTCAATGCTACACATATAAATACTTTGTAATCTCTCATTTGAGACTTGATGAAATCCTATGCACAAAATGTATTCTCTCTACGTGTGTGTATATAGTGTGTGTTTTAGTGTGTGTGATTCACCCCTTTGATCCCAACATTAACTCACCTGTAAACAAGAATCCTAATGCCAGATTTGAGAAGGGAGACCAAGACAGGAGTCATTGGTACCTCAAGATTGTCCATCTGATAGCTTAAAACCCTGTATTTACAAAAATAACCAATGGTTATTAGTATATGATCTTTAAATTGATAAATTGGAATACATTATTAAGTTCGTGTATTACTCGCTACACGGGGTCCATTTATTGACACCCACAAGTCGAGCATTGAGAGCGGTTTGAACGTCTTCTCTGTTCAAATATTCAATCATTTCATCCTCCACACAAATATCTATCTTAGTCTCCTCATCTTGCTGAGAAGTGTAAACAGTCATTACAGACAAAAAAAAGTTGACCAGAATTGATAAAATTGGCAAAATGGTGGGTAGGTGGGTTTGGAAACAGGTCAAACTGGGTTCAGGCAATAACAAACCGGTTCAGGCCTGTTTGAATCAAAACCCTTTTGTCAAAAAAAAAAAAACTAACTTTTTGTATGCATTTAGCATGTCAATTATGATTACAAAACAATGGATTTGGCCTTTGGGCAAGAAAAGACCAATTCAGGCCTGTTTGAAACAAACATGTTTTGTCAAAAAACTTAAGTTTTTTGTACGCACTTAGTGTGTTGATTATGATTACAATTTCTTGAATAAAATGATTTAAGATGATTTGCATATTAAAATACAACATGCATGAAATTTGACTCATTTGCTGATTCTTTTTATACTGTTTCTTATAGATGTGGCAAAATAGACACGTCGTTGGGTTGGGTAGATATTAATTAAAATACATTTTGTCCAAACTTTCTGAACTTTTTCACAAAATATTGGTGGTCGACTATGATTACCGAAATTAGATTATTTCAACGACTATTTACCTTTTCAAACGAAATAAGCTAATTTTTTAGTTATAAGTTTTGACCCATTGGATATAGTTAAAATCCAATTCTACCCATTCATAAGTAGGTTGAAACTGTTACTTCCACATATCATAAACAACAATTAGGGAGTTATTTAACTTACATTTTGCTCAAGAACTAGTGATTGTGAGAAAACATTTGATAAACAAACATCAAGAGTGATGCCATAAGCATTAACGAATCTACCAATCTCTTTTGAAGCTTGATTTGCAACCCGAGAGCAAGTAGGGGTAAGAGACCTAGATTGGGCTTGCCTTCTTATAGTCGAATAATTGCATATTGCATTGAACATATCATATGTAGCATCTGATATTAAACCATGAGACCAAAGATACTCCCCCCTTGAATTAAAATCCGTATTGAAGTCCAAAAGTGGATTACCTATCTACACAACGAAATGATTCCATCACGAAAAAAAACCAGGCATTTCTTTAAAAAAAAGCCAATCGTTGAAAAAGCTCTTCATAATATCACAGAATCAGCAAACAAGTCCTCGAAATCATTTTTGAATGATCAAGTCCACTATTACAAGTCAATGGAAATGTCCACTTTATAGAGTATATTCACCTAATCATATAAAAAAATATATTTTTCGCTATTTAGTAAGAAGTTGAGGATTTAATAATGCAAACAAGGACTTCTGTAGTAAAAATAAAAGCCGAAATATTTAGCGCTAAGTTTATAAGCTAAAGGTATTTAATCATGAAAAACCAAAGTTAAAAAAACCTCTAGTACAAATTCAGTGAAAGCTTTTTTTTTTTTTTTGACAATTTTCCTGAAAAGGTTCTAAATTTACTTACTGCAATTCCCTTGAGATTGATCTTGGCTTTTGAGTGAACTATGAGATTCGCGAGTTGAGGAACATAGTGTCCTAGCAAAATCAGCACCAGGTAAGTGGATAATGAGTCAAAAGTTTTTCAGTTGAACAACAATTATAGATTTTTTGTTATGATTACAAAAATCACATTATTTTAAAAACTATTCAATTTTACATTTAAATTTCTGGCATAACTTACCTGCATAACTTTCACCTGTGATATAAAAGTCTCTATTCTTGTACTGTGGATATTTCTCAAACCACTTCTCAAGAAAAGCAAGATTGTCGCCGGCTGAAATGAGAGACAATAGTCATCAAATTCGAATTTGAAAAAAGCAATGACAACATTAGTGCTTTAAAACAACATAGAATCATTTACGTAATTTTAACCACTATAAGGAGCCATACTCATGATAACTGATAAGAAGTAACAAACCTGTGAGGACATCATTTGCCGATGTATAAAAGGACTGTTCAACAGAATAAGAGAATCCCACTCCAGCTGGTGATTCCAAGTACAACATATTTGCTTCTGTCATCAAACATGTAATTTCACAATGTTATTTTCTAAAATTATGTATAATATATAAGAGCATTCAGCTAAGATATCTTTCATGTTATGACCCTTTTTGACATAAATTGATTGTAATGATATAACTTAAGAATATTTGTTCAGATAAGGAGAAAGCATAGCTACTGCATATTTGCATACACCTTAAGGAACTGATAATTTGATTATTGCTACTTGAAGTTGAAATAACAAATTGTAGTGAGTGGATAAACAAATTTTGCTTCTGTTCATCTGATTATTTATCGGTCAAATATTCAGTCTAGCTAGTACCATCTGATTATCAAATGGTAATTACAAGTTAACTATTTGCCTTTTTTTCTATTAACCTAATTTGATAGATTTTTTTTACTTTTAAGTATAAGAATATCTTTGTCATCTATATTTTTTCTTTTTAATACTCACAAGTCACAACTTGTTAAACAGTCAAAGAACTAACAATCTAATAAATCCAACTTCCTAAATACTGTATCCTGTGTTTACTAGACTTAAGTATTCAATTCTAATTAACTAACTTTTTTTTGAACGGCAAATGTGCGACCCTCGGAGGATAGATGTTATCTTAATCGGGTCCACCTATCCGTTTCCCCGCCGGAACCATACCCCCAACCCCTCAAGAGAAAACTCATTGTTGAGAAAACCCCCCGGGGCAATTTTGCTTAGAGGAGACTTGAACCATGACCTCCCTATATTTACATGTCATGGGTAACTCACTTTAACCAATTGGGCTGAGTATCATTGGTTCGAATTAACTAACTAACTATTCCATAAAGCAAACACTGAAATATCTTCTTATACAAGAAATAAACAGCTGAAATCATAACTACTGACTATCAATTAATGATCTAGGGCACAAATGCACCTTCCCTTCCACATTCAATGCTGCAATTAATAACCTCAACACAAAACCAACACTTATTGCAAAACATTCCCAAATCAGAACCAAAGATCCTCACTCTTAACATTCTACATACCTTTATTCCAGCTATAAGTATTCTTCACCAAAACCCTACCACTCGGCTTAAAAGGCCCATGCTCAACAAACGCCCCTTCTCCAACCGACGAACACCCAGGCCCTGCAACAACCGCAAACCAATCGCATCAACTTCACGCACAAATCAAACAATCGAACGAATAAATCAAACACTCAGTGAGAATTATCGATTACGTACCTCCGTTCAACCAAAGCACAAGCGGTTTGGAAGATGAGTTGGATTCAGCTTCAACGAAGTAGTAGAACAGAGATCGCTGTTGTTTTGCTTCACCGACGGCGATGTATCCGGCGAACTGCCGGAAGTTCACCGGCGGTTGGCCGGGTAATTTCGCTACTTCGTCGGAGATTGAAGATGAAATCACTGTGTGCAAATGTGTTTGTGTTGATATTATTATTATTGCATACAGTACTTGAGTGCAGATGATCCATGGTGCAGATGACATGATGAGAGAAGGATTTGTGATGGAGAAATATGTGAGACTTGTGTTGTTTAGTTTATATTATAAACTTTTTGTTGTTACATGTTAACTTAGATGTTGGTAGTTAGCACTTTAAAATTTAAAAAAAATATATATAATTTACTAGTTGTTTTATAAGCATGTTATATGTGTCAGAATTTTATAGTTTGTATATGTATAAGATGGTTTTTTAACCAGCTTTTCTTTCTTATGCTACAATATTATGCATAAATGTTTTTGTGCTTTTTGCATTTGTTTAATTAAAGTTTATTATATACGAAACATGTCATTCAACTTTTATAGCTATATAAATGATAAAACATATTAGATGTTTTATGTTTTACATGATTTATCATGATTCTTTCCAAAAAGGATAATATATAACCCGTTTTTATTTTTATTTTTTGATTTTGATACTGTGAGTTGTGACTTGCATTTAAATGTTAATATTAACTTTTTTAGAAAAATAAAAAAAACTCACACCCAATTAAGATGGGGCTCCTACATGACCAATTGATATCTCGTTTAGAGAAAAAAATGTAAAATTTTATATAAAAAATATATTAATAATCTATACCTTTTATGATTTCTACCACAACAAAAACATATATTGCAATATAGTTATAGAAAAAGCAATTTTAATAATTAATACTTTTAAAGCACCTTCAATCTACTTTCATCCTTTAAAAACTCTTATATAGAAAAGACATGATAAGATGAATGAAAAAAACAATAAACACGAATGAAAGAAGAGTGGTAGGCATGTAGCCCTATTGTCACAAAGTGATTTGGTAGAGGAAAGCGGGGATTTTTTTTAAGGTGTTGGAAGAAGAGAGGAGAAAAAGATAGCTCCTAAGAGATTCGTAATATTATTATTTTCTAGCCGGAAAAATCCACCGTGACATTTTGTGAGCTTTAGTTTACGCTCTTAGCATATGCGTGTCAGTAACCTAATGGCATTAGCAGCTGCCCCATAAAAGTAATGGGGGATTTCGAATCATAATTAGTATAAGATTAAGTAGTAACAGGGGAAAACATTTTTCGGTAAATCCAAAATAACGTACAACAAGCATGCATGATGTACAACTTTGATTCAGTAAAGTCTATCGGGTGTAGCTCCTTTTCGGCTTTTCCCGACACAACTATATCTTCAATTCTTTATTTTGTTTCGGTTTTACAACTATAAAAATACTTAACAAAAAGAATATATACTTTTAGTCTTTTAGAGTCTAACGGCAAAATATACCTTTTGGCAACTTCTTTTCCTCAAATATAATTATTTGCCTGATTATCAAAAAGCTATATGATAGTTTATATATATTAATATATTTAGCGATTTTCTATAAATAATAAATCTGTTTAAATGTTGTCGTATTCTCACATGTTTTCCACTTACATACATACTATAATTGTTTAAATTTTGTATGGCTGAAGCACGCGGTGAAGTGTGAACATATGAATATTGTAGTGGTACAAATAGTCAAAGATCACATGTTACACCTTATCTCTCTCCTGGTACTTATATGTTATTTTCTTTTTATATTTAAACGAGTTGCATGTAGAAATAAATTATTTATCAACTTTTGCCAAGTTACTAGAGAAACTGAATATGTTATTTATTGGTAAAACAACATTATGTCTAGTCATAGGAGCAGGTTCAAGTCCTCGCAACGGTTCACAGAGTGAAAGTTACTATTTTAAAATTCTTAACTAATGTTTAAACAATGATGATGGGAGAAGATTAGATTACGATGCTTGTGAGTCGTGACTAGCCTTCATGTCAAAGGTCTAGTGGTGTTTCTCAAGACAATGAGTCGCTAGAGAGTAAAAATCATTATTCTCAATACTGTATCTATTTAAATCGTGTTGAATCACATTGCTTCTCTTTCTTCAAATCGGTCTTTGGCACTATTAGCTCGTAAACCATTGCATCCTCTTCGATACGGTATCCAAAGTCTGTTTGTAGCCGGACTATTTAGAAGAAGATGTTGCCCGTTTCCATTAATTGTTCCAAAGGTGCGAGCGAATTGGTCCTCATGGGATTCAAGCTCGTCGTCAGTCTCATTGAGGTTAATTTGGCAACAGGCATCAAAGTAGCTTGACGACTATATTCATTGAAGGATAACGTTTTTGACCTCTTTGATAATTGTCTCATTAACAGGACATTCGCCCACTTTACACTTGTTTTCATAGCCTTTCAAGGTTTGACTAGTGACACGTTGAAACCAATTCAACTTTCATTCCTCACACGAATTATTAAAAAGATTCGGATACCACTATGTTTGTTGTTACTATTCTGGTGGTAGGTGTCACTAAGCCTTATATCTTTTAGACGAATGTTTCTTCATTTGGACGATATCATGTCGGGGGTATGGTATTCTCCCCGGCCCATTGTGTTATAAAAATTTTGACGAACTCATTTTCAAAAAGCAGCTTCATTTTGACTGTTTGCTATGAAATGAAAATAAACACTACTAAATAATTAACAATAAACTTCAATATATAAAATAAACTTTGGTAAATTATATAAAAATAATGAATAAAACTATTACCAATTTTTGGGTCTTCGGACATGTCAAATCAACCTTGAGCCAATGCTAGTTCTTTATTCGAGTGTTGATCGATGTCGAAGTACCAATCAAAAAAGATGTAAAATGTATGTTTCTATTCACCTTAAACTAATTAGGGTAAGTAGAGTTTTTGATACTTGTGATATTAATGGTCTGTGTATTTTACTTTGATTTATGAAAATTGATTGAAGTATTGAATTATGAACTATTGCCTCTAGATGTAAGAGTTGAATTTTGAAATGATTAAAAAATTAACTAATAAAACAAATTGCAGGTAATGGAAATTGATTAGAAGACAATGAAAAGAGTAATCCATCCCGGGATTCAAGTTTGATTTTCAGCAATTGTTTAGTTCAACTTGATGAAAAATCTTTAACTGGGATTCTATGCATGCAATGATTAAATGTTATAGATAACCAAGACTTAACGGGGCTTAGTACACAATACCAATTGAATTAACAACCAAAACTTTGCAATCATACAACTAAGGCAAAATTATATGACATTCAAATCAATATTAACCAGAACATTTGGTTAAAAAATCAAAACACAAGTTAAACTCAATAAAGAACTTAACGGGTTCTAAAGTTTAATCCCAACCCAAGTTAAACACAAACAAAAACCTAATAACACGAATCCTATTACCCGAGGTAGATCACGAGAAGATTAGCCTTGCATCTTCGCGAATTCAGCAACAAAATTGGATTGGAACATGTTTTGTTGGATTATCATGAGTTGGAGAAGTAGAAGAATCCTCAAGAATGGCCAAAGTTTATTTTTTTTGCTCCCAATACGAATTAGGGTTTTTAGAATTGATAATCCTCCTTAAATATGGTCAAAATCCGGAGGTTAAGTCAAATATGACAATACGACGTAAGTTATGTCCTTAGGGACATAAATTACGTCCTCCCTTATGATAGACGTGGTTAGCCTCTGTCTTACGTCCTAAAAAGTATCATTTTTTTAGAAATGACGTAGCTTACTTCCTTTAGGACGTAAGTTAGGTCGTATGCTCATTTTACACCAATTTCTTCATTTCTTTTCATCTAGATATCATCCAATCCTCGTGCAACCCTTGAATATATCATTTAAGTTTTCCACACCTACAATTCAAACATAAAACAAAGTGATTACGCTCGATAGGAAAATCAAGTCAAAAACATACATTTAAACACTTAAAACACATACAAAACATGAACACATCAAGTGCCACTTCTTACATCAGGTTTGTCCCTTGGATGATTGTAACTTGTTTTTTTTTTTTTGTGTGTTTTCGTTTTGTGGGCTTTGAAGGTTTTTTGGTAATAAAATCTGAACTGGGAAATTCTTCGAGAAAGACCTCAGGTTTGGAGATTGGTTGAGGCTTAAGGTTGGCTTCGATTAGCAGAACTGTACATTTCTTGGCTCGGGTTAGGATCCATTCGGGGACTAACATTATCTATTGTCAAAAATATTTTGGTTGGGTTCGTTTGAGTTGAAAGGGATTTGGAACAGTAAATTTTTTTAGGTTAAAAAGGGCTTGTGTTTGTAGAAGGTGGGTTGAGATTTTTAAAGATTTAGTTGAAGATGTGTAGAAGATGTTAGATTGCATGAAATTGTAAAACAAATTTAGAGTAACATTTATAGTGTTTTTTTATTATATTTCTTTTAATTTGAGCCCAACTATTCTTTTCATCGACAATTGAGCCCCACCACTCTTTCTTCTTGCCTAACACCATGATTAGGGCTATGCCCACGCCATAGAAAGTGGGTTGAGATTTTTTAATATTTAGATGAAGATGTTGTATAGAAGATGTGAGATTGTGTGAAATTATACAATTATAGGGTGGCATTTATAGTTTTTCTTTTATTATATTTCTTTTAATTTGAGCTCAACAGTTCTTTCCATTAGCAATTTAGCCACATGGTTCTTTCTTTTTGCCTAACTCCATGAGTAGGGCTACGCACACACTCTCATGCCCAGGTGATGGTATTTCGTTTGTGATCGGCTGCCGGATCAATTATAAAATGAGTGTTTTTTTTTGAGTGAATTAGTTTAAAAATGAATAATTGTTTTGGTTTATTTCTAGTGGATCATGTGACATAGCGACATCTATTGTATGAATTTTAATATTTTTCTTTTTCATTCAGCCTCTAGCTTGAATGTCGTGTAATATCGAGTATAATAATGTGAAATAATTTAATATTTTTAAAAATCTATAAACACATGTTTATTTTATTTTTTATAAGTATAGATATGAATTTTATCAAAATCCAAGTTGTATCCGTCATAAGGAAATTTTGTTTACTATTACTTTTTCGTGCTATAACTTAGTTTTTAATAAAAGTTGATATCGAAACATAAGTAAGAAATAAAATGAAATTATTTATTTAAAATCTTAATAAAATATAAGATATCACACATTATTTAAAGAAAAACTAAATTATATATTAGATGAAAAAAATTTTAAAAATATTTATCAAATGATGTCGCTATCTTGCATAACACTTTCACTGTCAGTGTTGTAATCTTCTAAGAAAACCTTTATGTCACAATCCTCTCTCAAATTAAAACACATTTTAATGGTCTATCTTATTAAAAGTTGTAATGAAAAATTCCTTTACACTAAATTCGTTCACTAAAAGGAAAAAGGATTAAGAGTTGTGTGAAAACTATTTTCATCAACCTAATGAAGTGGGATGGATCATGGGTTTCGACCAATTTCACTGATATGTGGCAAAAGATGGATCGAACATCATTATATACTAATAAATACTTGATGTACATCCACCAATCTGCCCATAACCAAACTTATTTAATATTATCACCTGATTTTGGTTAGTATTCACCAAACACATTAAAACACGATGTTTGTATTAAACAATTCGTGTATAAATATAGAACTACTGTTTTGTATGTGTAGAAACGAGTGTAGGTAGTTCATGCTAAAAAATGAAGAATAGAATAGAGTAACAGCATACCCAACGGACACCCTGTCTCCAGTGCTATCGATCAGGCTTCATTATCCCTAACCTGATGTCTTCGGTTATCCGCCACTATCTTCTTCAGATCTGACTGCCTCCCGTCGATATCCGGCATTTTGCTTTCTTTTCCGACTCTCTTATCCGGCATTCTTTTCTGGCAACCTGGTCCAACCATGGTCACCAGGTCCAACGGCGGGCCGTCAAAACCGACCAATTATTTTGTAAGCAGCTCAAACAGACACGACTGGACCGTTGATGACACCAGCACCCGGTTCGACTGGTCCGGCCGGTCCAGTCCGATTGTAATAACATTGACCATATTTCCACAAAATGACATAAAAATCTATTCCATCCCATTTCTCGTTCCCATACCCAAACCTTATATATTTTAAGATATTTTGTGAGCGGAAGAAAATTTATAAAATTAAAACAAATTAGATTTTAAAAATCCAAACTATGAACTATTGGTCAATAATAATCCATAATATTCGTTTGACCAATAATAATCTTATCTTTCATTTTTGTTGTTAGGGGCAATCCTAATAATATAATTATCATGAATTCACACTTAATTTTACTCATTTTCACTTCTTATCATTATATGTTTTCATATTTCATTCATAATTATCATCGTGAGCAGAATCGAGTAAAAATAAAATATAAATCAATAAATGATTATGCTAATATGATTGTTCTCATCAACAAAATAATAATTGGAATTGTTATTGGCCAAATTAATAATACGGATTATTATTGTTCAATAAATCATAGTTTGAATTATTAAAATTTAATTTGCCTAAAATGAATAAAGAAATATTGTTTAATTAAATAAAGATAAATATGAGAAATGAGATGTAAGTGATTTTAAAAAACAAGATATAAATTTAGAAATGATGTTTTTTTTTTATAATTATTCTTACACATGCCTTTATGAAGTTCATGTATTCTGGCTATTATCAATCGTGTTTATAAAATGTTCTTAAGTCTCATGAGATATGGTAGCACAATGTTTACAATGTTTAAAAGTTTACAATTATGTAGAAATTTGAAAATATTTTAAATGAAAACTCTTATGCATGTGACTCTTTAGAAAACTTAATAAGTTTTAAAGGTTTACGAGTTGCGAGTGCATAAGTTTGTAAGAGTTACATGTTTATGAGACTGTATATTTACAAGTTGTGATTTTACAAGCTTATAAGTTTACATGCTCACATGTTCATATGCTAACAAAATAAGAGTTTATATGTTTTACGTGCACAAATAGCATTTTGATAAGTTACAATTTGTGATCATTTTATACGTACATATGCTACCTAAGTAATTTTTTTGTTAATAATAACGACAAACACAATAATATGACACCATACCCGTGATGATGAGTTGAGTTTTTGGCGTCTCAAATTTGAGTGTTCGACCAGAGGAGCGTATGGTACATTATGTACAACCTTAGAGGCTAAAGTATGTTGCTTAAGATCTCATTGAACGCACAATTGAAACTCAATAATCAATATAGTAGAAACTCTAATTTGTGAACCATCGTGACTTATAGTTAGAGGTGACAAAATGGGTAGGTTGGATTGGGTTGGTTGTTAGGTTAGGATGGATTTGGGTCAGGATGGGTTTGGGTTAGGATGGATCATTTAAAAAAAAGGTCAGGATGGGTTTGGGTCAGGATGGGTTTGGATCAAGATGAGTTCGAATCAGGTTGGATCATTTTTAAAAAAAGTCAATACTATTTTAGTAGAGCTTTACAATCCAACAACACATATAGACATATGCGTATACGAGCTCAAACAGATACATATACGACTTCATCTATAAAGGATCGGTACCTTCAATAAATCGACGATGATGGTGCGATGATAAAGCGGAGGCCCGATTGTAGGTGTGGTGGTAGTGAGCGATGAAACTCAACGGAGGTAGAGACTGATGCGGAGCCCAACTGTAAGTGCGGTGATGGTGAGGGTGGTGGTGTGCGATGAAACTTGACGAAGGTGGAAGGTTGTAGATGCGGTGGTGGTGCGGTGGACCGGTGGTGTTACGGTGGACCGGTGGTGATGCGGTGGACCGGTGGCGATGCAGTGGACCGGTGGTGATGCGATGGACCGGTGGTGATGCGTTGGTGGTGCGGTGGTGGTGTGGTGATGGTGGTGTGGTGGACCGGTGGTGATGCGGTGGTGGTGCGGTGGTGCCTTGTGCAACGGAGGCGATCAATTTGAGTGAAAGAAGCATTGACTTATTGTCTTATTGTGACTTGCAGATCTAATTTTGAAAACCCATCTTGACCTATGTTTCTTTTTTGTCAAAAAAGTTTTTAACCCATCTTGACCCACTTGTGTTTTTTATTTAATCTATTCTAATCCATCTTTATTTTTAAAACACCCATTGTGACCCAAAATCACATCCTTGGACTTCTTTTGCCACCTCTACTTATAGTGAATCGATGTATCAAGTCATTGAAACTTAGTTTCTAACTTTTACTTTTGACATATACAACACCTAGACTTTACATATACGCAGAATGACTCTACAACACAACTCTATACTAATTACAATATTGATCCATAAACTTTGACCCAAAAGTTTATTCTAACTTTCTAACTGGTTTTTCGAAATTGCTAAGTTTTTCAAATAGAAACAATTCTAATTGTTTTTCTTCTAAAAACAAATGTTATTCCAAAAGTTCAATCTAACTTTCTAACGGGAACCAAAAGCAATTTCTAAACCCGATTCGTATGTAGGTATATAAAAACTAAAAACACATTTCATATTAAGTAGAAAAAACAAAACCTGGAATTTAGAATCCTCTTGGTGTGATGACAGTTTCATGGAGAAAGCTTTCTAACTTCCTTTGATCTTCTTATCAACAACCCTGTTTGGCTTTTGAGAAGATTCACTGATTCGTAAAATCAGATATCAATAACACAATCCTTCGTTTCTTTGTTTATAGATCTTTTTGAGCAGGGACAACAACAAAACAACCTTTTTGATTCTGACTTCTTCCATCTCTAGTGGAGGTTGACCAACACAACAAGAACAACAATTTAATTTTTTGAATCCTTTTTTGCCTTCAAACACAACCATAACAAGCGTTACACAATCAAATTTCAACAATTGAACAGTTTTCTTAAGTTTTGGTTCTTCGTAAACAGATAACAAAGAAAAAACATAAATTTTGTTTTTGTTTCTTCGATTAAAAAGTACAGCCCCAACACTTATTTTTCTTCTTCCATTTTGTGGAATGGACATAGAAGGACGACCAACAATTTCTCTCGATTGGATTCTTCCTTTTGATGCAACAAACAACAAAAAAACCGCCTTTTTGCTTATGTTCTCCTTGCAACACAATTTAACCACCAACATGATAAAAAAACAAATCTCCAAAAGCCTCAAGCTTTGATACCAGTTATTGCCCAAGATCTCAATAAACGCATAATTGAAACTCAACATTTGATATAGTATAAACTTCAATTTTGATAGCAATGATCGTAACTTATGTTTATTGACTTCATCTTAGTGGGTGTTTGAGATTGTTATTTTTTAACCATCTTTTGACTTATTAACTTTTGAAAAGTTAATATGTCAATAAGTATGTTTGGAAAACATAAAATAAGAAGTTAATAAGTAGATTTTAAAGGGTTAATAAGTAGATTGAAAAGTTAGAGGGTGTTACTTTTAAAAAGTTACTTTTGAAAAGTAACTTTTCAACAAAATAATATAACCCTAATTTGTGAATCATCGTGTCTTCTAGTAAACGATGTATTCATTCATTCAATACTCTGTTTCTAACTATGGCTTTTGACATATACAACCTCTACACCTTACATATACACATAATGACCGGTCCTCATGTATTTGAAGCAGTTCTTTTATACTTTTTTAGGACTATATCTCGGTTGCTTACACCATGTGAAAAACTTTTCTGATAAGGAGACCTACATAATTAATAGATCTAGCCTAGAGACTATTGATCTTGAGCCCTCGAGAATCACCAACCCTATTTACATACCATTGCATAATTTGCATCCCACCACTAGACATCCTATCCTAAGCCACCCAACTAATATTTGAAGATGATTTCCAACAGATTGAATTTTCTTCTTATGTTTTTAATGACCTGAGATAGCACCCGAAAGATGGCAAAATGATAGTAAGATGGAATACTGCCAAGATTCGACTTAATCATAGTTATTGATCTATTGCCATTGACAAAGTTCCTTTCCATAACCTTATGTAATAAATTAAACTAAAAAGTGGGTGAGGTAGAGTTATGAGGAGCTTAAACCACCATGAACCCTTCTGGCCTAATGGTAGACTCATGACTTCATAAATGTGAGGTTGTGGCTTTGAGAATCATTTATAGCAATATGCTTTGGGTAAGCCAGGAGGCTTTTTTCCAGTTTGGGTTTCCTCGTAGGCTGGATGGGCCAGATCACCAGTGATCCATTTGTCAGGATGATACAAGGTGATCGAGCATATGCTGTTAAAAAAGGAGGGGTTTGAATCATTAACTAGTAAATGTGTATGGGTTAAACTTTAGCAATCTATGCTTAACTAGTAAAAATAATATTTAAAGTTAATTACAAAGATGATCCATGTGTTTAGGCAAAATAACATGTTAGAGTACAAAAAAAAAAAGTAACATGTTTGAGTATTAAACTATGTATTAAAAACTTATTTCGGTGGCTACAGTGTCACCGACCACTACACGTGGTGCTTTCCCTTCGTTACACGTTGGACTCTACGTGTGTGTTTCTGTGATCACGCCTCTGTCATCAGTCTTCGATTTCTCTCCTCGCAAGACAATCGCATCGCCTTGCTTTGCTCGTGTGTTTTATCTCAAAGAGTCGCCGGAAGTCTTCTCCTCCTCAGGCGTGTCGTACGATGAAAGAGTCATGGTAATTTTGTTGTCTTTTACTCTCAGACAATCAGAAATATTTTCATCTGTTTGTAGTGATCTTGGTGTATTTCTACTCTAACAAAAACCTCATGGATTCTGATTCAGAAAGGATTGTATTCCAATGACGAGGATGATGAAAGTAATGATTAGGTAGGTGAGGATTCAGTTAGTTTTGAGTTCAGCGAATGTGTTCCATTGAAATCTTAAACCGAAGATTGTAACAACTTTAATTTTAAATTATACATCCGTGAACTAGTATTTACCCCCCGTGTTGTGACGGGGTGTAAAATCATGCCAAGTAGCACCAATGTCATACCACCATCAGCGACCACCAACACCAAAAAACTCATATTAAAAAAGAAATAAAAACGAAAAAATAAAACTGAACGAAAGGTCGACATAAAAATATTGGACCACACACGTGACGCGTAAAACATTAAAAATAATAACTAAGTCGATTTAGGACCCGTGTGTTGTGAAGGGCCGTTAAACGGGAAAAAAACAGGAGTAAAAACATTGAACCACATGCGGATGTTGCAGCGTTTTAACTCGTAAATTTAGATCGAAACATAAAACGAAAAATTTATAAAAGATGAAAAGTATAAATGATCAAAGTTGAAAATGAAAAATTATAGGGGTTAAATTATAAAAGATATAAAAGTTTAATACTAAAAGTAAAAAAAACAAACATAAAAAAACAAAAGTAAATACAACTCACTAAAACTAAAGCACAAACTATGATGCATAAGAAAGTTAATAATTTATATATAATACTTAAAGAGTAACTTAAAGGGATATTTGGCACATTTCTAGGCCCCTTAAGTTTACTTTTTCCGCCTATCTCTCCTCTTAAATAACTATCTAAATTAAGAAATATTAAATAATTTTAATTATTTTTTAAATTAAATTTTTAATAAATTAAGAAAGATGTCTTTTTATTAATCTTATTTCTAGAAAACAAATTTTTATAAAATAGAATTTTTCTAAGACATCTAACTTTTTTAAAATAAAAAATATTTTAAAATTAGTGTTTTTAAAAAGTAAATTTTTATATAAAATAAAAATAATTAAAATTAGGAGTTATAATAAGAAATTTAAAAAATTATATTTTTAATACAGTTTGTTTTAAAAAAAATATTTAACTTTTTTTGGAAAAAAAGTTTAAAAGGTTGATATCACTATTTTATTACTTATAGTTATTACTCATACGTAATTTTAATCGTATCTTATTTTAAAATATCATTTTATATTTCAAAAATTTTTGTTACATTTAATATTTTATTTTTCAACCCATATAATACACTGGTTTACTAAAGTTAATATTAAATAAATAATAATCAACAACTAATCAGAGATATTATGAACAATTATAGACCGATCCAACCCGATTCAATACTATATCTCTATATCTGATTACATGGTCAAAATAATTCGAAATTGATCTCATTATTACATGCAACTTTTCAGTGTATATTAGTCAAATCTTAATTTTTTCATACTAATATCCTCATACTCACTCAATATCTAGCTCACGGTTTGACCTGTCAAAATGATTCCTTTGAAGTTAAAAAGAAATCAGTTTTCTTTGGTTGTATATTTCGTTATGACAATAAACAAAAGTTAAGGTCAATATCTGTAAAGAGTCGACTTGTACTTAAAAGAGCCTATTTTTCCGCATGGTCAGCTTTATGTCGTATTGTTACAAGTTAAGAGTAAAGATGTGTTGAAACTCTTAGCTTTAGATAATGTGGACAACCCTACTAATGTTACTACAAATGTAGTTTACAAGGATGTTTAGGCTCATTTGTGACCTTATAGTCGAAAGTTGTTATGTCTTATTTAATATATAACACACTTGGTTTTGTTTATGTTTTTATGTTATTTAATTTTTAACTTTCCTATTTTCGTGTAATACACGGGTAAGTAAAGCTAGTTAGTAATATATATAATTCAAAACCCAAGTGGTATGTTTCTTATTGCCTTTCCCTCGTCTTAGTTTTTAATTGCAATTCGCATTCAGAGGAATCAATTATAGTGAACATGTGAATCCATGGATCGAATCAACAATTATCAGTTTGATTGTAATAAATAAAGATCGCGGAATTATTAAGATTTGATTTTTAATTAATTGTTTGTGCAATTGAAATCAATGAAAAAAATATAAAACAAATTGAAAACAGAATAATATAATGCAACACAAATATTGTTTCAATTGATTTTCATTAATACACAATCGATTACAATTGCTATGATACTCTGGTGATCTCGTGATCTCCAATGATGTTCTTGATGTTCTTGCTGTTTTGCTTATTTTGCTTGAGTGATTGATTTTTGATTGATTCTAAGAATATGCCTATTTATAATCATATCGACATCTCTTAATAACCTAACAAACTATCCTAAAAGAGTGGATCCATGCCTTATTTATCGCAGACGGATTTAACAATGGAAATTATAACTTTTCTATTGTGATAAGTCACAGCTGTAACATTCCTAATATGACATCCTAAGTCCTCTAACATTCCCTTGTACATGTTTTTGCTTTCCATAACTGTTGGCTCAACAGTAGATTGTTTTGATTATTGTTTATAAGTAGGATTGGGAGCTCCGGTTTTGAATCTAACACCAGTCTCTAGCTCAACCTTCATGACATACTCCATCATAGCTCTGAGTTCACCAACAGTTCTTCCTTTCAGCTCATGTGACCCATAGTTATGACTTTGCAGCCAATAGGTCATGTTATATTTTATGAGTTGTTTGGTGTCACACTAACCCAAATCTTCCTTATCTTTTCCATGGATTTAAATTTTGAGAAAGTTTCATAATTACAAACTAGAAGCATTAAACTTGTAGCATCAAACTCTTTCAACACTTGAATCATTTCACCCATGTTCATCTTCTCAACCATATCATAAGGAAACCTTTTGTTTATCAGATCCATGAACATTAAGGATTGGGCTCTTTCCTCAAGAATATCATCAGTAGATAGCAGGACATCTTCTTCCCTAGCTTCTTTATCATTCTTTTGAGACTCATCTTTTGTCGAGTCTATCCATTCAGCATCACTTACTTCTTCAGCAGGTTCAGTTGGCTTGAGCGTAGAAAGATCAACTGATGAAGTATGCTCAGGAGAGATGATTTTTGCTTTCTTTGGGGTATCTTCAAGTTGAGTGGCTTCTTCTTGACTTTTTCCCAAATATTTTCTTTTCCTGCTATATATGATAGTTTGTTCCTTTGGTTTCAACAATGGAATATTAGTAGTTTCTTTGAGTTGTTCCTTATGACTACCAACCTCTTGATCAGCCACTTTCTTTTTTAATCTCTCTATCTCCTCATCTTTTGCTTTTAGCAGATTCATCTGCTCAGAGATAGTTTGCAGGGCATTATTGAGCTCAGCCATAGTTTTCACCTTTTCTTGTTTTTCTCTCTCAGCAGGCTCACATGAATCAGTTACAAGCTCATCCATCCAGTCAGTTACTTCATGGATAAATTCAATTTCCTCTTGTAACTGCTTGACTGTGGCTTCTAGCTTAGTGATTGTCTCATCTTTCTCAATCATCTTTCCTTTGATTTTCCTCAACTTCTCTAACTTTTTTTACCTTTAATGATAAGATTGTTGTATTTGGCCACCAGATAACTTTTGCTCATATCTATCTCTTCATCTCTCAGATCATTCTCATCATAAGCAATTATATCAGCATAGTGACTCTTTTCTTGTTGATCAACTTCTTCATCATTCTCCCATTCTACATCTAAGAATATCTCCTATGTAGTGCCTTCATTCACAGGATCATGCTCATCATCTTCAGCAAGGTTGAGTGGTTTAGTGTAAGTTGGGCTTTCAGCAGGTTCAGTAGGTGTGGGTGAGAAAGTTGGTTGTGTTGTTGGATGAAATGGTGTTTGAGTGAGATTGGGACAGAGAGGTTCAGTGGCACCTGTGTTCATTGATGATTGAGATTAGGCAGGTGAAATAGGTTGGGTATGCTCACTTGAAGATGATTTTGATAAGTCTATCACAGGAGTTGGTGATGGAAAGTATGGTTCTTGCTGAGATAATGGTTGTGGTGGTGATTGTTGTTGTGATGGTTGAGGTGGTGATTGTTATGGGATTTAATCATGTGATACTACTTCAGTTGAAGCAGTATTCACAGATGTTTGGGAAAGTGAAGGAGATAAGGGTTGTGTGTGTTCACTTTGTGATGAGATGATATGGACAGGTGGTGATAATGGTATGTTGGTAAAGGATGGTGGTGTAGGAGGGTTGGGTTCTAGCTGTTATGGTTCAGGGGATTTCGCCTGTGGAGTTTGTTGTTGTGGTTGATCGGAAGACTCAGGTGATGTTGTTTGTTGTTGTTGTTGATCAATGTATACAAGTTCTTAAGGGATATCAACATTCTCATCAACTACATATGCAAATATTTCCAACTCTTCTCCTTGATATTGCCCACTGATCTTATTGAGCACAAATCTTCCTAGGTGAGCTTGAACAAGCACTTCACCTTCTCGTTTAATATTAGGCATGGTTTCATTAATGATCAGTTGAAGAAACCTTGAAAACATATACATCTTATTTTCTTTCCCCACCCTAATGTGGTCACATAAATATCCTAGAATGTACTTAGAATAGTTATATGTCCTTCCTTCAAACACACCTATGATTCCAGATGATATATGCCTTGAAAACCTATCCAGACCAGACTTTCTGTTGGACATACACTCCAGGTAAGTGTGACATAGGAACCTGTAGGGCTTACACAAACTCCCCTTCTTGATTTCACCATTCTGATAGTCTCCATCATAACCTATTAAATGAAATACCTTCTGAATGTATTCATGTTTGAATACATCAGGGTGACTTTCTTCGTGATCTCCAAACTCCAACACCCTCCTAATGGTTCCTTCATCCACTCTTAACTCTTCATCCCTGATTGTAGCATAGATCACTAGATCATCATTTTCTTCCTTAATCCTGGCTGAGTTCCAAAAAATCCATAATGTGCGATTGATATATGACAGGATCCGTAGATAACGCATAGAACAATCTTGATCTTCTCAGATATCTGATAATATCCCGGCACCCATCGGCTACTGAATCATCTTGATTAAGAAAGGCACAGTCATTATGATCTTTAGCGAATCGATTAGCCATATTGATGATGTTGTTTGAGTGGTGATTTAGGTAAGGATTGATTTGAAGAATGAAAGTTTGAATGTTGGCGGAGAAAGGGGTTTTTGGGTTGAAAGTTTTTAGGTCTGAAAAAGGGTTCTGAAAAAGTGAATAAAAAAACAACGGTCATATTATCATTTATACTCCTTTGGACACTTTAAAACCTTTTATTTAATGTTGTGGGACCCTTAACTCTTATTACCCTTCAGTGGTTATCCACAAGTTTATTCTTCCGCAGTACATCTACGGAAGGCAAAAACTGTTCTTTTTAATTTGTTAATTTTATTCTCCCGCAGAACATCTACGGAAGGCAAAACTTAGTTGTTTTATCCTTAACAAGTTAATTCTTCCGCAGGAACATCTACGGTACGGAAAGGCAATTTTTGTTCTTTTTGATGTATGATCTTAACATCATGTTAGATCATTTGTTGTTTGTTATTGGACATTGTTGACTCTTCTTCATGGCAATTGTGCAAGTAATGGTTTGTTAAAAAAAACAACTTCTGACTCCTGCAGCCAAGTTAGTGCTCAAGTTTCAACTTTCTTCATTTATTCATAAAAAAATGAAACACATTTGATAAACTCATATGAAACGCATTTGATAAACTTAGATTTTCATATTGATAACTACTCCCCCTAAATTTGTGATTAATCATAAGCTTATGCATTTATTAAAATTTATAAAGAATAGCATGAAAAGCAATTATCTGTCCAACTTATTATCAAATAAAAGAACAAAAACAAAACTATTTACAAGTAGAAACTTGAATATATTTACAAGCATTTACTGCATACAGTAGGATCATACTATAACACTAAGAAACTTCCTGATAACAGTTTTGTTTGATAATGGTAGACATAGATCTAGTGTTGATTGCAACTTGCAAATATACTGATCCACATAAATTCAAGCAAGAGTGTATATTCAACTTGTCATGCTATTTATCATGTTTTGATACTAATTAAAGATAGACAAATATGGACTCCACATTCACTTCACATTAGAGTTTGTCCTCCGTTTATGAGTCAATTTATAACTTTTTCACACGTAAAACTATGCTCCTAAGTTATAAGCTCTATCTTAAGATTTATTTGAAATCTTATTAATGTTGATATGATTTGTAAGCTCTGAAGTAAGATACAGTTGATCATAATGGATTCTTTTAGAGCTGTTCCTGTTTAGAACTTTTTGATGATCAGCATCAGGACACCAGGTCTTTACTCACATAAAACAGAGGTGCCCAGGAACTCAGGTCTTTGCTTATGCAAAACAGAGAGTTCATGATACGCAAAGATAGAGGTTATAAAGTTTTACAACATAGTGTACTTAGGTGAGTAACTTGATCATAGCAGGATAAGACTTACTTGCTTGCTCCTCAAAATGGAATTAGCCACAATTTGTCACCTTGACATTATGTTATGCATGACTTGTTTATTTTTCACTCAAGCTAAACTTACTTACATATCAAATCACATCTGATCAGTTTGTATTAATTATTTTATAAAAATCAGGAAAGTAAACAAAGGTATAGTGTACTATCATTTCCCATAATATAAACTACTTATTTAAGAAAACATGAAAATAAGACAATATTTTTGGGTTTTTATATGTTTTATGAATGTTTTTGGCTTTTTCATATTGAGAAATTTAAATGGACAGAACATGTTTTTCATTGTGTTGATTATTTAATCTAAGTTGATCATGCCTAAGGACTCAATCAAGAAGTTAAATCTCACTGAATCAAAGGCTTTAGTGAATAAATCAGCAATCTGATTTGTTGTATTCATTTTAATCAACTTGATTAAACCTTTTTCTAAACAATCTCTCAAAAAATAGTATCTGACTTCAATATGTTTTGTTTTACTATGTTGCATTGGATTAGCAGTGATGAACATAGCAGCTGAGTTATCAATGTGTATTGATGTTTGAAGAAAATTGTAACCATAATCAAGTAATTGGTTTTGCAACCATAAAACTTGAGAGGAACCAGCTGAAGCAACTATGTATTCAGCCTCAGCTGTGGATATTAGTACATTTTTTGCACTACCAAGAAACAAGTCTTGGTCCTATAAATTGGCATCCACCAGTTGTGGATTTTCTGTTGTTGTTACACCCTCCAAAATCACTATCTGAATATGAGTAGAGGTTGAATTCTTCTTCTTTGGGATAACAAAGTCCTAGAGCTGGCTTTCCTTTGAGGTATCTGAAAATCCTCTTGACTTTATTAAGATGTGACTCCTTGGGGTCTGATTGGTACCTAGCACAAACACACACAGCAAACATTATGTCAGGTCTGCTGGTAGTTAAGTACATTAAAGATCCTATCATAGATCTATATAATCTTTGATCAACTGGCTTCCCTATAGGATCAGGTACAATCTTATCAATTGTTGATGCTGGTGTTTTGCATGAAGATGAATCAGCAAGGTTGTACTTCTTCAAGATTTGATTCTCATACTTTTCTTGATTGATGAAAATGCCATCTAGTTTTTGATGAACTTGCAAACCAAGGAAGAATTTTAATTCTCCCATGGAACTCATTTAAAACTCAGATTTCATCAAACATTCAAACTCTTCACATGATCTCTTGTTTGTTGAGCCAAAGATGATATCATCTACATATACTTGGACAACTAAGAGATCTTGATATTCATGCTTTAGGAAGAGAGTCTGATCAATTGTTCCCCTTTTGTAACCATGTTTGAGTAAGAAAGATGACCATGTATCATACCACTTTCTTAGGGCCTGATGAAGTCCATACAAAGCTTTGTCAAGCTTGTATACCCTGTGTGGATAATCAGGATCTTCAAAGCCTAGGGGTTGTGCAACATAGACTTCTTTATCAATTTTACCACATAAGAATACACATTTTACATCCATCTGGTAAACTATGAACTTCTTATGTGAAGCATAGGCTAGGAATACTCTAATGGCTTCAATCCTTGCAATAGGAGCAAAAACTTCATCATAGTCTATCCCTTCTTCTTGAGTATAGCCTTGTGCTATCAGCCTTGCTTTATTTCTCATAATGATCCCTCTGTCATCTAGTTTGTTCTTGAAAAGACACCTTGTGCTAATTGGATATTGGCCTTCAGAAAGATCAACTAGATTTCAGACTTTTTGTTTTCTGAATTGCTGAAGTTCTTCTTGCATTGCTTCAATCCAGCTGTTGTCTTTCAACACTACTGTTATGTTGGCTAGAACCACTTGTGAAAGAAAATAGGAGAACAAACATATATTGACATCTCCTCCTTGACTTCTTGTGGTTCTTGTAGTAAGATCGCCAACAATGTTTTCAATAGGATGATACTTATGAATTCTTGTTGTTGGTACTGATTCAACCAGAATGGATAATTTCAAGTTGGTAATGTTGGTTGATGGAGATGGACCCAGTTAAGATGGAGAATCAACAAAGTGATTAAGATCCTTATCATTTTGGCAATCTGATGCTGCATGAACTCCATCTTCATGATTTTGTGTTTTCGCAGATATAGTTACAATTTCCGCAACAGCTACAGGAACAGCTATGAATGTTGTAGTTTGTTGATCTGCAGACTTGAATGTTGTTAGAATGTTTTCTGATGAGTTTGGAACTTCAGTTGAAGGCAATGAAGCATCTCCGGAAGAAGATGGAATATCTACGGATGTATAAGGAACTTCTACGGATGCATTGTTGACTTCAGCTGAAGTTAAAATTCCATGTCCATTAGTGTTTTCATTGGTTGTTTGAGATGAAGGGCCTGGATCAGCAACACTTGAAGTATGTGTCTGGGGTAATCTTGGAGGATCAGCTAACAATGACACTTCACCCAAACTTGGAGGTGCATAAGGATAACATGTACCCACAAGACCTGCAACATTCAAATAACCAGAGTTAAATAAATTTGTTAATGTATCTATATCAAACAACGAAGATGATCCTTTTACAGATTTTGGAAATAAGGATTCATCAAAACATACATTAGGTGATTCCTCCATAATGTTTTGATGTGGAATGTATACTCTATATGATTTAGATGTTGACGAGTAACCAACAAAGAAACCATCATGAGCTTTTTCATCAAACTTTCCTAATTGATCTTTGGTGTTTAAAATAGATATATGACACCCAAAAGCTCTAAGATAACCTATAAAATGTTTTCTTTTAAACAAAAGTTCATAAGGTGTTTTATGATGTTCTTTGACAATTAAAGTTCTGTTTTGAACATTGCATGCTGTGTTCACTGCTTCTGCCCAAAAACTGATAGTTTCTTCTTTTAGTAACTCCATTTGTTGTGGAGTTCTTGGTGCATTGAATTGTCTGGTTATCCTTTTGTTCCTACAAAAAGAATCTAAAACATGATTCATAAATTCAGTTTCATTATCACTTTTTAAGATTTTGATCTTTAAATAAAGTTGGTTTTCAATCTTAGTGATAAACTCCATTAATGCTTCTGATGCTTCACTTTTATGTTTTAAGAAAAAGACCCATGTGAATCTTATGAAATCATCAACAATCACCAAACAATATTGCCTTTTACCATTGCTCAAAATATTGGTTGGACCAAAAAGATCCATGTGTAGCATTTTGAGTGGTGTTGTGTTTGTGTTTATTGTTTTGGACTAGTGTGACACCCTATGTTGTTTTCCTTTATAACATAATAAACAATTATTAGAACAGTAAAATTCTTTCTTAGGAAGGCTAATGACTAAGTCATGTTTGACCAACTTATTCATGTTCTTCATGTTTGAATGAACCATCCTTCTATACCACAGTTGAGATTCATCTTCTGATGACCTAGAAATCAAGTAGGTTTCATTGCTTGTCATAGTTATGGTGTTCATATCCAAAACATAAGTGTTTTCTTTTCTTGGTGCTTTAAGAAGGATCCAATCTGCTGGAACTTCAAAACCTAGCTTAAGAATGTAATAGAAAGAGTTATCAAATAAAGTGGTATAATTTTGATCACAAACTTGAGATACACTAAGTAAGTTATATTGTAATTTTTCATAAAAATTAACTTTCTCAAATTTGAGTACTCCATTTGTTACTATTCCTTCACCAACGATTTTACCTCCCTTCTTATCAACACCAAATGTAACATACGAGGCATTGTTATGTTTGAAATCATGGAGGAGTGAACAGTTTCATGTCATGTGCTTGAAACAACCACTGTCAACATACCACTTGTTGTCAGTCCTCCATGGATGTTCCTCTCTGGCCATGGGTGGAACTTTATTCTCTAGGTTTGCCATCAGTGCTTGATTTTCCTCCTGAACTTCCTTCTCATACATGCTCCAATCGCAAGTTCCATCTTGCAAAATAATCAAACCAGTTTCTTTAGAATTACTGGTACCTGTTGAAGAACCTGTGGCTGGTAGGGATGAGTTTGTTAGCTAAGGTTGCTTGAAGCTCCTCTGATTTGCTTGTCTTGTGTCTTGTGTTGATTGCTAATTGTTGTTGCATTCCCTTGAGAAGTGACCATACAAATTACATTTGTAACACCTTACCTTTGATTTGTCAACACCAATTTTTGTTGTTCTTCCAGCAACAGATAGTCCCTTGTTCCTTCTTATGTACATCTTGGCCCTTTAAGAAATCATGGCCATTTGCCATTGTAGATCCATCTCTTCCACTTCATCAGGATGAAGTTCTTCCAGGTCTTGTTAGAAGAATGAGCAGGAATCAGAATACTACCCAGGTAAGCTTGAACTGAATGCTGCAAATGCTGTTTTCTGTTCCTCTATTTCTAGAACCACAGTGATTGGTTTAGATTTGTTTTTTTTGTTGTTGGATGATCCCTTTGCTGCTGAACTTTTAGAATCATCAGCTTTCCCTTTTGCTTTCTTGCTTGAACTTCTTTGAAAGATAGATTTAGAAGGCTTTGCTGCATAGAAAACCAGTTTCTTCTATGACCTCTCGTATATTTATTAAATTGCTTGTTATTTCCGCTATCCCTTGTTAGTGCTTGTTTAGTCATTAACACAAATATGAGGGCTCATTTGTAATTCCTTTTATCTTGATCTTGTTTGGTATTTAGAATTATTATAATTTGTTTTATTATTAAATAATTAAGTTAACAATAATAATAATAATAATAATAATAATAATAATAATAATAATAATAATAATAATAAATAATAATAATGATATGATGATGATGATGATAATAATAACAATAATAATAATAATAGGTGGTAAATTATAAAATAAATAAAAAAAGAAAAAAATATATAGGTATATATAATTAGACAAATAAATATTATTTAAAATTTAAAATGTTGTAATTTAAAAACTTTTGGGCATGAAATAATAAGTTCAAAACCCCAGGGACCAAATGTGAAAACTTTTAAAACTCAAAATCCCCCCCCCCTTTCAAACCCCGATTTTCTGGTGGCCGGCCGGTGTAACTCCGGCGACCACTAAACTCGGCAAAACACATTTTTCTTGCTCCCAAACCGTTCCATTCAATTCGGGAGTCCGTTTCGAACCCATAATCATCCTCAATTTCGGTTTTGGTTGGGTTCTCATTACACACATCCTAAACTGTTGGGTTCAACAATAGATAAACTAAAGTTTTCCAAACCACAATCACAGCCAACTGAAGATCTCATTGTACAAGTTCAGAGACCAAGTTGATAAATAGAACAAAGCAAACACAAGACAAAGTCAACAAGATAAAGTCAACATCAAGACCACAAGAAAAGTCAAAATTAGATCATGATGTAAAAACATTATAAATAGAACCACTAGTGCTACTTTGTAAACTGTGGTTGTTGCAAAGTGTGTGAATGCCTTGTAGTTCTTAAGTGTGTGTATTTTATGATGTAAATCACCATCCAAGGAGAATTTCTCTCCTTTGGGTGGGTTTGATGTTCATCCATCTTTGTATATGTTTCTTTATTGTAATTTGTTATTCAACATCAATGAAATCATAACATTATACATTACACACACATCCTTGTACTTTGATTCACACACTTCCACCGGTCTTTAATTTTGAATTCTTAGATCTGAAAATCATGAATCCTAAGATCCAAGCTCAACGAATCTAAAATTTTTGATCTAGCATAAACCGAATCATCATTCAAAGAACCAACGGTTTCAACTCCAATTCGACCGAATTAAGTTAAATGCATTACTGAAAACGTGTTAGGAATCAATTCGGAATCAAAATCATCCAATCTCTGCAATTAAAACCGACTAATTACTCATGACCAGGTTTAGAACTCCCGAACGAATGCATTGAACTCGTAGTGTCGAAACCGAAGAAATTAAACCTATATAAACGAGGCAAAACCAACAACAAAACCCTTTGATGCTCTCTGAACCCTCAATTTCACCAAAACACATGCACGCATAACGATTGAAGCAAGACCCGTCGCGAGCATGGCTCGAACTCGAATTCTGTCAATAATACTTCAATTCAGGTAATTCAACTGGGGATTTCATTCGGTTTTCCATGGGGAATAAAAGCCCCATGGTTAATTTCATTATCATAACTGGATTGAGGTTCAATTGGATCGAATTGAATTCTAGGGTTCTTGGTAATTTGGGTGTTTTTGATTTAAATGCTTTTGTGAAATGGAAATGGGTTTTCTAACAAGGAATGGGCTTTGGCCCGATGGTTAAAGCTTAAGGGGGGTGAGGCAAGGGACCCGGGTTCGAACCCGAGTCCTTGCATTTTGTTTTTTTTAAGGTGTTTTCTTGATTTATAAAATTCAGAAAATGTTTTTTAAATATTATTAGTATTCATATAAAAATCATTATTATTTTCTTTTAAATTTCCTAGAAATTTAATTAATAAATATTTTATTCTTTTACCTTGGAACCAAGTACACTTTGCTAATCGTATAATTTCGTTGTGGCCATATTTGTCAAGGTTTGATTGTTACATTTGTTTATCCATTTATATTTGCATTGTCCTTTAACCTATGACATGAATTGCCATCTTATTGTTTATATATATGTATGTTCAATCTATAGAAACTCACCAACATTATATGTTGACCGTATTTTTAACATGTTTCAGGTAATGATCCCGCTTAGTATTACTCTTGAAGACATGTAAACATCTAGGATTGAACCTAGAGATTAATAAAAGGGCATATTTTGTTACTTGATGCCAAATTAAACTTATGTTATGTTGGTTGTTTTGAGACTTATGATTTATAATTATGTGTGTCATGAATTTGGTATTTAATAATATTTACACTTTGAATTAGTATTGTGTGGCATGAACAATCTTAACCCTCACATCTCAACGTTTCCACCGTTAAGGTTGGGGTGTGACAGATTGGTATCAGAGCCCATAACTATAGGGATTTAGGTTGTTAGAAATGGTGACCTAGACTATGGTTAATGTAAGGACCCTTTTCATGAATATTTGTTATGATCTTGTAAGTCTACTTATATGCTTATCACATGATGTTCCATGCTACATGATGAACCCCTTATGTGCTATTTGACTTTACTTAGAAAATTGTGCCTTAGGTGTTTGACTTGAATGACAAAATCCCTAATCTTGCATACCTCCCCCCAACTTTCCAATCCTCTTTATCTACCCTTAGTTCTACCATGTCTAATCTCTTCTAAAACTTATTCTCAACTACGTATGGAATCTTACGCATCATATCGAGTGGATAAAATTCTTTAGACATTATGTCTAAATCTTGAAAATCTCATTGAGGTTTTAACTCTAATAGCCTATAAGGAAGTGTGTGACACATAAACACCTGTATTTTAGATTTCCCTACAAAAAGCCCTCGGGCTAAGGTAAGCATTTCGTATAAATCCCACTGCGGGACCTGTTATGCTTACCTGGGGATTTTCGGGATGAGTGATAAATTATGGTCAACGTACACATTTTCCCCGAGGTAGTTGGAATTAAGTTACCTTGACGTGTCAATGTTCCTATTTGATGTGTGGTACCAAATGGAACCATCCTGTTTACATTTATAAATTTTGAGATTCATGATTATTTGAACTGGTTTATCACCAAAATTCTAATATCTTCTCTATTTATATTTTATAGAATGTCTCGTCGTTATGGAAAACGTGCTAGCTCCGACCGAAAACTCGTCGCTATGATTGCCCAACAAATGGCTGTTGTTCTTCCAACCATGGTCGGCGAATTAAGTAGCACTCTACTGGTTAACAATAGTAACAACGTGAATGGGAACAATGGTGGGGGTGATAACAATGGCCAAGATGAAAACGGCAATAACCAAGGAGGGAATCACCGAACCTGTACCTTCAAACACTTCAATTCTTGCAAACCCACTAGTTTTAGTGGGAAGGAGGGAGCCACTGGACTTCTCGAGTGGTTCGAAAGCATGGATAACACTTTCATTAATAGTGAGTGTCCCGAAGAGCTCAAGGTTCACTATGCTGCGAGTGTTCTTCAACAACGGGCACTTACTTGGTGGAATAGTGAGAAGAGAAACCGAGGTGCAGAAGTGGCCTTGGCACTCACTTCGGAAGAATTCAAAAATTTCATGATCCAAAATTTTTGCCCAAGGAGTGAACTGCAAAAGCTGGAGGAAGAATTTTGGAACCTCAAGCAGGATAGTGGCAACCACTTGGCTTACTCCACCTGGCATCACGAATTGAGTATGCTTTTACCGCATATGGTGGATACTGAACCCCGCAATATTGAGAAATTTATCAAAGGGGTGCCACCACAAATTCAGGATGTTGTTGTGGGAAGTACCACGACCTTGGAGGAAGCAATAAACATCACCGCGCAGCTCACCGAGAATCACATAAGGGCTGGCACTTTGACGATGAAGGGTACAAAATCAGTAACAAAGGTGACTCCCGAGGCAACTAAGAAGGTGAAGGTTGAACCTTCATTCAAGGGTAAGAAGCGTAGTTCACACCTGCCCGTAATTTTGCTGTGACAGCACCTAATGCCCCACCAAAGCAAGCTGTCATTGCAAACCAAGCACCTGTGGCAAGAGCTTACACTTGCCCACATTTGATGTGCAACACCTGTAAGTATCACCATGCGGGCAACAACCCATGTCGTATTTGCTCACTCTGCGGGAAATATGGGCATTTGGTGGCTACATGTCATCGTGCATCCAACAACGCTGCTATGGTCGCTAACAGAGCCTGCTACAATTGTGGCCAAACTGGTCATTTCCGTCCACAATGCCCTCGTCTTGCTGGGAATGTTCCACCGGCTCAAGGACGAGCTTTCAACATCAATGCAAATCAAGCGCAGCAAATAACGATGTGGTGAATGGTACGTCAATATTTTCCGTTACTTGATCTTTTGTTGTGTAAAATTCATACTTGCTTTCCATGTACCAATGATAGCTCTATATCTTAGCAGGTATGTATCTTGTGAATAATTTCTATACGTCTGTACTGTTTGATTGGGCGAATAAGAGTTTTGTGTCCTTAGAATTTGAACCTACCCTTGCTAAGCCGCGCTCTAAACTAGAAAAATCCTTTACGGTCGAAGTCGCTGATGGAAAATCTATCGTTGTTGACGTCGTCATGCGTGATTGCATCTTGAGTCTTAACGAGCACGAATTTCCTATTGACCTTATTCTTATGCAACTGGGGAGATTTGACATCATTATTGGCATGGATTGGTTAGCCAAACACTACGCGAAAATCGTTTGCTTCGAGAAGTGCATTCAAATCCCACTACCTTCGGGTGATACACTAAAAGTTTTTGGGGAGAGATCTTCTAAAGGACTCAATCTCATGTCGTGTATCAAGGTCCGAAAGTGTTTGAGTAAGAATTACATAGCCTTTATGGCTTACGTAGTTAACACGAAAACCAAGGGGAAGGAACTTAAGGATATTCCTATCATATGTGACTTTTCCGATGTGTTTCCCGAGGATCTTAGTGGGTTACCTCCCATTTGAGAAGTGGAGTTCAAGATTGATCTGATCCCTGGTGCACCCTGTGGCTAAGTCACCTTATCGTCTTGCACCTTTGGAAATGCATAAACTAGCCAGTCAACTACAAGAATTGACTGATAAGGGTTTCATTCGTCCTAGCTCTTCACCATGGGGTGCACCTGTGCTATTCGTGAAGAAGAAAGATGGTTCGTTTCTCATGTGTATCGACTATCGGGAACTCAATAAACTCACCATCAAAAACCGATATCCCTTCCCTCGAATTGATGACCTCTTTGATCAACTCCAAGGAGCTACGCAATTCTCGAAGATCGATTTACGCTCTGGATATCATCAATTGCGAGTCCATGACAATGATATTCCAAAAACCGCTTTCCGTACTCGATATGGACATTATGAGTTCATGGTTATGCCTTTTGGTTTGACTAATGCACCTGCTATCTTAATGGATCTCATGAATCGAGTATGTAAACCGTACTTGGACAAATTCGTGATTGTGTTCATTGATGATATTCTCATCTATTCCAAGACGAAAACCGACCACAAGTTGCACTTGCGACAAGTTCTTGAACTTTTGAAGAAAGAGCAACTGTACGCCAAGTTCTCTAAGTGCGAATTTTGGCTAAAAGAAATTGAATTTCTAGGTCATGTGGTGAATAGTCAAGGAATTCACGTCGACACTACTAAAATAGAATCCGTGAAAATTTGGTGTGTTCACACGACCCCAACTGAAGTCCGCTCTTTTCTTGGTTTAGCGGGTTACTACCGCAGGTTCATTGCAAACTTCTCAAAAATCGCGAAACCACTTACGGCGCTAACTAAAAAGAATCGACTTTTTGAATGGGGACCTGAACAAGAAGAGGCTTTTGAGACACTGAAATGCAAGTTGTGTAATGTTCCTATTCTAACCCTCCCTGATGGAAATGTTGATTTTACTGTGTACTGTTATGCGTCTAGTCAATGCCTTGGTTATGTTCTCATGCAACGAGGAAAGGTCATAGCATACGCGTCGAGACAATTGAAGGTTCATGAAGTGAACTACACAACCCATGATCTTGAACTTGGTGCCGTGGTTTTTGCCTTAAAGATTTGGAGGCACTACCTTTATGGGACGCAATGCATAGGTTACACCGATCACAAGAGCCTTCAACATGTGTTCAATCAAAAGGATCTCAACATGAAGCAATGGTGTTGGGTTGAGTTGATTAGCAACTATGACTGTGACATTCGTTATCACCCTGGAAAGGCGAATGTTGTAGTCGATGTGCTAAGTAGCAAGATCCACAATAAGACAGTCTCACTTCAAGAAATTCGAGATCGAAGACAATGGTTTGACAAGCTGGGAGAATTTGATACTGAGATTCACGTGGATGTCAACGAGGCTACTATCATGCTTCAAAATATAAGGATTGATAGTGACCTCGAGTTTTGCATCCGCGAGGCTCAACAAGCGGCATTAACTGAGGAAAGGAAGGATGAAGAACTAGCGTTTAACATTCGGTCACAACTGAAAACAAAATCGAATGGCATGTTGTATTTCTTGAACCGACTTTGGATTCTAAATCATGACAATCTCCGTAACTTCATCATGAATGAAGCTCATCAAACACGTTACTCTATTCACCCTGGGTCCGATAAGATGTGTATGGATCTGCGTGGCCAATATTGGTGGCCAGGGATGAAGAAAGATATCGCTTCTTATGTAGTAAAATGCCTTACGTGTGCAAGGGTTAAAGCGGAACATCAACGACCTAGTGGCTTATTGGAACAACCTGAAATCCCTATGTGGAAATGGGAGTACATATCCATGGATTTCATAACCAAGTTAAGTCGTATTTCTTGTGGCCATGATAGTATATGGGTAATTGTTGACCATTTGACTAAAACAACACATTTCATACCAATACAAGACACTTACAAAGTTTCAAAGTTGGCTTGTATTTAGATTGATAAGATTGTGAGTCGTCACGGCGTCCTTTTACACATCATATCCGATAGAGATGCTCGTTTCACTTCACACTTTTGGTCTTATATGCAAGAACTCTTGGGTACTCAACTAGATTTAAGCACGGCTTACCATCCTCAAACGGATGATCAAACCGAGCGAACCATTCGAACCCTTGAGGATTTGCTACGACTTTGTGTTCTTGACTTAGGTGGTGACTGGGATACGCATTTACCGTTAGCGGAATTCTCTTATAACAACAGTTACCACTCAAGTATCAAGATGGCACCATTCGAAGCTCTTTATGGTCGAAAATGTCGTTTTCCGATTTGCTGGACCGACGTCGGTGAAAATTTCATTACCGGTCCAGAACTCATTCAAGAAACGACCGATAAAGTCTCCAAAATCCGTAATAACCTTGAGGTGGCTAGAAGTCGACAAAAGAGTTACGCGGATAAAAGACGTAAGCCATTGGAGTTTCAAGTCAACGACATGGTTCTTCTTAAGGTCTCACCATGGAAGGGCGTTGCTCGCTTTGGGAAGAAGGGCAAGTTAGCTCCACGGTTTGTAGGACCTTTCAAGATTCTGAAAAGGGTTGGAAAAGTGGCCTATAAACTGGAACTACCCTCTGAACTTAGCGGGGTTCTTCCTGTCTTCCATGTCTCAAACTTGAGAAAGTGTTTGGCCGATGAAAATTTGCATGTTCCTTTGGAGGAGATCCAAATAGACGAGTCCTTGCATTAACACTGAAGATGACCCGAACAACTACCACGCCAATCGTTAAAGTTCGTTGGGAAAATAAACGTGGAGCCGAGTTCACCTGGGAACACGGGATCACATGAAGAAGAAATACCCCCATCTGTTTTAACTATTCTTATCTTTAATTTCAAGACGAAATTTCTTAAAGTTGGGAGACTGTGACCTCTCGTATATTTATTAAATTGTTTGTTATTTCCGCTATCTCTTGTTAGTACTTGTTTAGTCATTAACACAAATATGAGGTCTCATTTGTAATTCCTTTTATCTTGATTTTATTTGGTATTTAGAATTATTATAATTTGTTTTATTATTAAATAATTAAGTTAATAATAATAATAATGATAATAACAATAATAATAATAGGTGGTAAATTATAAAATAAATAAAAAAAGAAAAAATATATAGGTATATATAATTAGACAAATAAAAATTATTTAAAATTTAAAATGTTATAATTTAAAAACTTTTGGGCATGAAATAATAAGGTTAAAACCCTAGGGACCAAATGTGAAAACATTTAAAAACTCAAAATCCCCCCCCCCCCATTTCAAACCCTGATTTTTCGGTGGCCGGCCGGTCTAATTCCGGCGCGGCTCCGGCGACCACTAAAACTTGGCAAAACACATTTTTCTTGCTCCCAAACCGTTCCATTCAATTCGGGAGTCTGTTTCGAACCCATAATCCTCCTCAATTTTGGTTTTGGTTGGGTTTTCATTACACACATCCTAAACTGAAATCATCATTCAAAGAACCAACGGTTTCAACTCTAATTCGACCGAATTAAGTTAAATGAATTGCTGAAAACGCGTTAGGAATCAATTCGGAATCAAAATCATTCAATCTCTGCAATTAAAACCGACTAATTACTCATGAGCAGGTTCAGAACTCCCGAATGAATGCATTGAACTCGTAGTGTCGAAACCGAAGAAATTGAACCTATATAAATGAGGCAAAACCAACAACAAAACCCTTTGATGCTCTCTAAACCCTCAATTTCACCAAAACACACACACGCATAACGATTGAAGCAAGACCCATCGCGAGCCTGGTTCGAACTCTAAATCTGTCAATAATACTTCAATTCAGGTAATTCAACTGGGGATTTCATTTGGTTTTTCATGGGGAAAAAAAGCCCCATGGTTAATTTCATTATCATAACCGGATTGAGGTTCAATTGGATCGAATTGAATTCTAGGATTCTTGGTGATCTGGGCGTTTTTGATTTAAATGCTTTTGTGAAATGGAAACGGATTTTCTGACAAGGAATGAGCTTTGGCCCGATGGTTAAAGCTTAAGGGGGGGTGAGGCAAGGGACCTGGGTTCGAAACCGAGTCCCTGCATTTTGTTTTTTTTAAAGGTGTTTTCTTGATTTATAAAATTCAAAAAATATTTTTTAAATATTATTAGTATTCATATAAAAATCATTATTATTTTCTTTTTAAATTTCATAGAAATTTAATTAATAAATCTTTTATTCTTTTACCTTGAAAATTATAAAAATTGTTATAAAATGTATTTTATTGTTAATTGTAAATTGTAATGAATTATTCTTCTTTAATTTTCAAGAATTTCAATTTAATCTTTCATTTTTATAAAATATATTTACACGTTTAAATTATATATTTGAAAGAATATATATATATATATGTGTGTGTGTGTGTGTGTGTGTGCACATTTAAAATGTTCATCTCTTGAAGTTAATAGATTTATTTTAATTATTTAAAACTACAAATTATTACTATATCAGATGGTATTTAATAATTCTTCGATAATAAAAGTTCAATTTCTTATTAATGAAATTATCACAAAGATTCTTATTTGGTCATTTAAATTATAAAATAATAATAAATTGTATCTAGCCTATAATTTATAATCGTGGGCTAAGCGATTTATAAAATCTCAAATAACATCATTATACTATCACATTGTTATCCAAAACCCCAAATTTCAAAAGAAACCATAGATTCTCGAGTACCGTTAATATTATAATAATAATTATGTATTAACTTTAAACGCCGTTCTCTAGGTTGAATCTTAACGAACCTTCGGCGTTTAGTACAAAGACTCCATATTTGTTCATTTATATAATTCATGTGAGTTTTTCATACCCCATTTTATATTATTTCACACATTTGGGGTGAAACATGTTAACCCTATTAAAAGCACACTTGTAAAGACGTTTATACTCTTGTAACACTCGTGCAATTCGTTTTATATTTTGTCATGGTTATTTAGATTCTTGTAACTATTATGTGATCTACACTTGTAAAATACAATCATTAACTATTGCTAGCCTAGCGATGTCATAGATCTATGGGCCTGACTAGCCTATTTGGTGCTAAAGCCGAGGTTATTGCCGGCTCCTGGTGACGTATTCTTGATCACCATGGGAACCAAGTACACTTTGCTAATCGTATAATTTCGTTGTGGCCATATTTGTCAAGGTTTGATTGTTACATTTGTTTATCCATTTATATTTGCATTGTCCTTTAACCTATGACATGAATTGCCATCTTATTGTTTATATATATATGTATGTTCAATCTATAGAAACTCACCAACATTATATGTTGACCGTATTTTTAACATGTTTCAGGTAATGATCCCGCTTAGTATTACTCTTGAAGACATGTAAACATCTAGGATTGGACCTAGAGATTAATAAAAGGGCATATTTGTTACTTGATGCCAAATTAAACTTATGTTATGTTGGTTGTTTTGAGACTTATGATTTATAATTATGTATGTCATGAATTTAGTATTTAATAATATTTACACTTTGAATTAGTGTTGTGTGGCATGAACAATCTTAACCCTCACATCTCAACGTTTTCGCCGTAAAGGTTAGGGTGTGACATCTTCTTCATCATCACTTTCAGCACAAGATCTTCCATCATCCTCATTGGAAATAAAAGCACTTCTAACACCCTTAGCTTCTTTGAATTGGTATGGTGCTATTGATGCTTTAACACTCTTGTTTCTTGTTTTCTCATCTAACTCCAATGCTTCTACCTTGGCTACCAAAGTATCTAGACCAACTGCCTTTAGATCAATGGGATTTTTGAACATAGACACAGTTTGTGTCCAACTTTCAGGCAAGGTATGTAGCATCTTTTTGTTCAGTTCCTCGTTACTGTACTTCTATTCAAGAATATTAATCTCAGTAACAAGTTGCATAAACCTGTAGAGTTGTTGAGGTATGGATTCACCCCGAATATGATGGAATGTTATGAACGTAGGGTATCCTTCCTTATGCTTCTAATCTCATCACTTCCCTCACATAAAGTGTGAAATTTTTTCCATAAAGAGTTAGCTGTCTTGTATGCTTCACACCTGATCAATAGATCTTCAGGTAAAGCCATAGTGAGCATACTATAGGCCTTAATGTCGACTTTGACTTTCTTGGCTTCATCAGGTGATAGAATTTTCAGACTTATGGGCTGGTTGTTTTCTTTATAATCAGGCCCTAAAGCAGGTGGAATGTAAGGATCTTCAGTAATAGACACCCATAAATCATAATCTGTATAGTTAACATGATTCCTGAATATGATTTCCTTGTTTTGAAATTAGATTTGTTCTCCAACTTTGGAGGTTGATAAGCTCCAACCACTGAAATGCTCATGTTGTTATCTGTGTTAGTTAATAAAATTATCAATTAATCTAATATCCTATAAAAGTTTAAAGACAATGAAAACACACTAACACGGTAATAACAAATCACTGATAATATTGATATCAAATCAACTAAGACAAAAATTCCTTGGAATTAATGACTTCAGTTGTGAATGGACTAATTAATAACAAACTCTTAATTAATAAGAAGTCGTGTTCAAAATCAATCAAATTGCTCAATATGTTCTCAGTTAATTTGAAATTATAATGTTAGATGATGATGGCTTTGTTCAAAACAGCCTTGAGAAATCGAACAATAACACAAATCCATGAATCAAAAGCGATTCTTATGCAAATCGAAATTAATCGAGCAATGGAACAGTGAATAAAGATCAATATAACAAGTTTTTGATGATTTGTTAAAACAAACAACCAATTAAAATAATCAAACTAATAGATCAAATGATCTAAATCAATGAGCACGAGGCTCTGATATCATCTGTGAATCCATGGATCGAATCAGGAATTATGAGTTTGATTGTAACAAATAAAGATCGTGGAATTATCAAGATTTGATTTTTAATTAATTTTTTGTGCAATTGAAATCAACAAACAAAATATAAAACAAATTGAAAACAAAATAATATAATACAACACAAATATCGTTTCAATTGTTTTTCATTAATACACAATGGATTACAATTGCTATGATACTCAGGTGATCTCGTAATCTCCAATGATGTTCTTGATGTTCTTGATGTTTTGCTTATTTTGCTTGAGTGATTGATTTTTGATTGCTTCTAAGAATATGCCTATTTATAATTTTATCGACATTCTCTTAATAACCTAACAAACTCTCCTAAAAGAGTGGATCCATGCCTTATTTATCGGCAGAGGGATTTAACAATGAAAATTATAACTTTTCTATTATGATAAGTCACAGCTGTAACATTCCTAATGTGACATCCTAAGTCCTCTGACATAAAGTCAGTCTTCCGTAGGTGTTGACTTGATGACATCACTTCAGGTAGCTTGACTTGTTGATCATGTGTTCTTCCGCAGGAATTTGTTCTTCCGTAGGAAGCTGGTCTTCCGTAGGAGTTTCTCTAATCTTGACTTCCTCTGGAGCAAGCTCATCTTCAGCAGCAGCTTGATCTCTGGACTTGTTATTCAATTGATGTTGTGCTTCCACAGGAGATCTACGGATGCACATCACTTGTTCAGTTTTGCTCAGGAGAACATCTACGGAAGAGCAATTTGTTCATCCGCAGTTGTTCTTGTACTTGGTCAATTTTCCAAATTAACTCAAGTATGATGTTTTCCTGCAATCACATAATTCAACACATATAATAATATGGGTTAACTTATAATTCATGCATTACATTATCAAAAAGAAATTTATAATATTTTATTACAAAAGATTGCAAATCATCTAAACCCATACAAAAGATCTAGACCTAACAGAACACCATAAAATTATTTGGACAAAATGCTCCATTCATATATAATTAATCAATGAGATATACCACAGATTCATATCCTATGAACTCCAATTGACAATTGAAAATTTATGCAGGTTTATTATTTCTGGTTTGCTTATAATGATTCCAAGTCATGTAATTATTCTTTTCAGGGAGTAATTTCTTTATAAAGGCTAATTTTCAAACCCTTTGATTTACTTAGGTGTTAACATATTGCTATTTCTTTTGCATCGGATTTGGATCTACTGTTGTTAAGGTTAGTTTCCTTTAGTTCGACAGTAAAAGTTGTGTGTGTTTCATATAAGTCAATTGGTATTGGTTTAATGTATTTAACTGTATATTTGAAGATGCTGAGCTGAATAGAAGATGGTTTTGGTTTCTCTATGTTATAGATTGCATAGTAGCTAAACCAAATTAGAGAAAAATAGTATCCACCCGTTATTACTGTTTTGGAGACTGGATGTTTCAAACACATTTAAGCATTTAGAATTAGCATTAATAACGGATTTTCTATATGTATACATTGTTGATGTGTTTATCTTTGCAAGAACTATGGCTGATATTATTTAGCTAATTGTCAACCTTAGCCAATGCAAATTAATTTTGCTGATTTTACATCCCAAAACAAAAGTACAAAACTCATGGTAAACACCACAGTCACATTCAAAGATCACATGATTGTTTGACATCTTTTAAAAGATCAGGTTCCAGACAAACCTTTGGGTAACGTTCTAATATATTTAGTTGTATATTTGAGGATGTTCAGTTAAAAAGTAGATGGTTTTGGTTGTATGCAGGTACATGCGCTATGAAGTTAAGTTGTTTTACTGTGTTGTTCATGTTCTGCTATGAATTTTCTTTTGCTGTAGTAGTGTAGTTGGCTTTTCTAATCTGGAGTTGGATCTCAGTTAGCTTGTGTTGTCTTTGCAATTCTTAAGGTGTGGGTTGGTCCGGATGGAATCTTGCTTCCTCTTTTGCATATTCCAGTTGCCATTAGTATCATGACATTAGTAGTTAATCTGACATGTTTGAGATGATTTATGTTAGTTTTTCCCTTTTATTTATAGTCTAATATGTATGATGTTAACTCTTATGTTTCCAGATCAGCAACTATGTTTGCACCAAGGCAAGGACATCACAAAGGATTATAGATCGCAATGCAACAATTCTATTTGGAAACTCAACAACAATCGTTCCGACTGATAATGACGTAATACCTAGGTACTTCTGTGTTTGCTTCATATACTGCGACGTGTTTTCTCATCCACGTTTTACAATTTAAAATGGAGCCGCTATGACTTACCGCGGCAACGTGCGGAGGTGGTCACCAACTAGTTAATAATTAATTATGTAAGAAGTTTGGTATTAACACTAACATACATTAATTCATTATGCTAAGTTTTGTTAAATGACTAAAATGTCCTTTAATAATAAGAGGGACCAGTTTTGCAATTAACTCTATTTAATAGCAATATGGACTATTTTTGAAGATAATAAATAATTAGATGATTTCATCCACCACCCATCGTCACGACAACCACCACAAAAGAAACCCCTTACCCCGCCCCATCACATCGCTTTTGTCACCACTCAAATATGTGAGTAACTCAACACATTAAGAAGAACCACATGATTAAACCAACTGTGTAATTTAGTTAATCCATTTCGTATAATTAAAGATCCCTTTCGTAAAATTAAGGCAATGTGATTAACCAACAAAACACAAAAATCTATTAGAGAAAGATAACATATCATAAAATTATAAGAACAGATGTATCCCATATTTTCAATTTTATAAAAAAAACCAAAAGAATTTTGAATATTTTTTTGGGGTTTACAAGACCCATATGCATTTACATGTATACATATATATACATACATAGAAAGATATATAAAGAGAGAAAGATGGGATCTTGACCAAAAATGATGCAAGAAATGGTGATCCAAACTCAGATGATTGTAAGAAATTATGCAAGAAATCAGTTGACAACCCAAAGTCACCACACCCATTTATCGTCTCAACCATCGCCTCTACTGTTATCCACAACATCTAAACCCATATCAAATCCTCCATTATTTATGAGAATATGTAAGGTTTTCTTGGTTTTTGATGATTATCATAAGTGTGTTGTTATGATGGGTGGGGGTCTCATTGGTCGGCCGATTGCTAGGGTTGAGGATAAGGTGAAGTTTACGAAGGGTGAGAGTTAGATGGTGAGAAAAAGTTATAATGTCTTTGCGAACGACTTTTTTACCACTTGTTCCTTATAGGACTTGAACCTTCATGTTTAAGAAAAAACAATTTAATACCATTATACTACAAGTTATTTGGTAAAGTTATGTAAAAGTTATAACTTTTAGGTATCTACATAAATAGCTTCTACTATAATAATTTGATATAAGCCATAAATACAGGTTTTTAAACGATATTCAGTCATTTTATCTAAACATAACGGAAAAGTTAACATTAGTCTTAACATCCAAAATTATTACAAAATTAAAAGAGTAAATTACTAGTTGCATCTCTAACCTTTCCAAAAAATAACTAGTTGAATCCCTAAAGTTTAAAAACGTTATTATGCCCCCTGACTTTTCATTTTTTCATCAATTTGAATCTTGAATGCTAACACCGTTAGTTTTTTGTTAGATATTTTTAAAAAGACTAAACTATCCTTCAACAATTTTAAAAATAAAGAAACTATTCGTCTTTATCTCACCTAACACCACCACCAAACACAAATAAACACAAATCATCTCTCTCATCTCTCCATCAGCACCACTATCACAGTCAACAATCACCACCATTGAAACCGCCATCACCACCACCAAAACCGCCAACATCGCCACCAAACACACACACACACACACACACACTTTCTATCTCTCTCTCTCACTATCACACATAAACCCTAGATTTCATCATCATTCCACGGTAAGGTGTTTGAGACCTCAGCCCTGTGGAGGTTGCGATAGAGGCTGTGGTGTTGGCGATCGGGCTATGGTGGTGGCGAATGGGGGCTATGGTGGTGGCGATGGCAGTTGTCATGGTGGCGTTAGGGCTGTAGTGGCGGCGTTGGGCGTTGCGGTGGCGACATTGGGGTTGCGGTGGCGGCATTGGGGGCTGCGGTGGCGGCGTAGGGGAGGTTGTGGTGGCGGCGTAAGGGAGGCTACGATAGGGTGAGGGGAGGTCGTGGTAGTGGTGACTGGAGGTTGTGGTAGCCATGATGATGACGGGAGGTTATATTGGCGGTGATGGGGACCTTGTGGTGGTGGTGGGCAGGCTGTGGTGGTAGTGACGTGCATGCTATGGTAGAGCCGTGGAGGTGATGGTGGGTGGTTATGGTGGTGGGGATGGAGTTTTTGGTGGTGGTGATGGAGGGTTATGGTGGTGGTGATGGTGTTTGTGGTGGTGATGGAGATAACGGAGATGAGAGAAAAGTTGTGTGGGGTTTAAAGATAGAGAGTTTTAATATGTTAAAAAAATTAGTGGGTGGGTGGGTCCCACAAGCTTTGTTTTTTTAAAATTTTAATGGTAGTTTAGTCTTTTTAACAAAAAAACTAACGGTGTTAGCATTCAGGATGCAAATGAATAAAAAAATGAAAAGTCAGGGGACAGTGATGTTTTTAAACTTTAGGGATGTAACTAGTTATTTTTAAAAAATGTCAGTGATGCAAATAGTAATTTACTCAAATTAAAAACATAAAACTTAAACCTATTACCTCTTTTTACTTAATACCAAAATTTGTTATTTTATCTAAACCAAATTGATCATTAGTATAATTAACTCAAGACCAAATTACACGAATGGTCCCTAAGATTTGCTCAAGTTTCATATTTCATCCCTAAGAATAAAAATATACATGTTAGTCCCTAGGTGAAACGACAATAAAATAATTTTGTTAAGTAGGAGTAAATTTATATTTTTACCATATCTATTAGAAAAAAAGAGATAAAAGACAAACTTTTTACTATAAGTACGTTACTTCTAACAACCACTCCCTCACTTTTCTTCACTCTCTGACCACCTCTACAACCACCACCGACCACCTCTCCGGTCACCAACATCCCGCCTTAAATGTGAGTACCATCAAGAAAAGCAACGAGGTTAACTCCATGTACTTGGCGTAAAGTATCAAGGGATTAAGCTCAATGAAGTGAAGGTTTTAACTAATGGATGAAGATTGTGTGGGTGACAAGAAGTGGTTTTAAAAGTAACAAAGGTGGTGAAAGTTTTTAGGTGGTAAGGATGACCCTATTATATATATTACTAATCTTTAATTTGGTTAGACATTATTAGTTGTAACTCATGCTTTTATAGGTTGTATCTTTGTTTTTTCTTTATTTTTTTTACTTTTAACCCTAATATTTATATTTTTTTACAGTTAACCCTAACATTTTTTTATTTTCAAATTTGATCTCATATACTTTTCATATTTTACAATTTTTTCGTTTTTAAATTTCGGTCTAAAATTTCGAGTTAACATGCCGCAACATGCGTATGTAGTTCAACGTTTTTACCTCTATTTTTTCCCGTTTAACGGACACTTTGTGTTTTACATTTCAGTCTAATTTTTGCACATATTAACATGCTGCATCGGGCGTGCATAGTCAACAATTTTACAACTACTTTTCGTTCGGTTTAATTTTCTATTTTTATTTCTTTTGTATTACGATCTTTTTTGAGGTTGATGGCCGTCAACAACGGAATAACATTGATACTACTTGACACTTTTGCGTATGGGGGATTAATGCTATATTATTTAAAATTGGGAAAATTACTAAAATGATCAATTGACCAAATCAAATTACTAAAATGACCGGTCAAAATTGAAGTTTATGAAATAAAACAACCAATCGCAGCCCGCCACGTGTCCATCCCTCGCTGACGTGGCGAGGGATTATGAGAATCCCTCGCCTAGAAAAGCGTGTCGGCGAGGATCTTCCATAATCTCTCGCCCACGTGTACTTCCTTGCTGATGTGGCTTGATCCCTCGCCGAGTCTGCGAGAGATTATGAGAATCCCTCGCCCGAAATTACGAAAATACCCCCTCGCCCATAATTAAAAATAATATATATATATATATATATATATATATATATATATATATATATATATATATATATATTTTATTTCAACAAAAAATCCTAGATTTTTAATTATTTATTGTTTTTAAATAATTAAAAGTTTAATTTAATTTTATTTTGCCCTATATAATACAATGTAAACCCTTAACAACTTTATGAAATCTTACATTCTTCTCAACCTTCTTGTTATTTCATTTTTTAAAGTTCTCTGAAACTTTATAAAATGTCAGTTAATATCATACTATGCAGTGATGGTAAATGACATTTTGTAAACGGTGTTAAAGAACATTTACCACTAAAAGGTAAATGTGTTAGACATGTTCTTAGTTTATCTAGTAATATAACAGTAGCATGCTGTCTATTTGTATTAGAATAGAATCAATTTCAGTATTATATGATCCCGTCATACGGTCAAAAATCAAAGATACTGTTATATATATATATATATATATGATCTTTAAATAAATAAATATTAAATTAAAACATGTCTAACATATTTACCTTTTAATGGTAGATATTCTTCAACAACGTTTACAAAATGTCATTTACCACCGCATAGTATGATATTAACTGACATTTTACACAGTTTTAAAGAACTTTAAGAAGAAAATAACAAGAAGGTTGAAAAGAATGTAAGATTTTATAAATTTCTTAAGGGTTTACATTGTATTATATAGGACAAAATAAAACTAAATTAAACTTTTAATTATTTAAAAAACAATAAATAATTAAAAATCTTGGATTTTTTTGGTTAAAAAAACTTTATATTATTTTTAATTATGGGCTAGGGGGGACATTTTCGTAATTTCGGGCGAGGGATTCTCATAATCCCTCGCGGGATCAAACCACATAAGCGAGTAAGTACATGTGGGCAAGGGATCATGGGAGATGCTCGCCGGCACGCTTTTCTGGGCGAGGGATTCTCATAATCACTCGTCACGTCAGCGAAGGATGAACATGTGACGGGCTGCGGTTGGTTGTTTTATTTCATAAACTTCAATTTTAACCGGTTATTTTAACAATTAGATTTGATTTTAGCAATTCGATTTGACCAATTGATCATTTGGTAATTTTGCCTTCAAATTTTTATCTATGGCGACGTTTGAATCACAATAAAGAACACTATGATCGATCATTGCTCCCTGTGGTAACCGAGTGTGTGTATAACCTTCCCCCAAAATGAGTCTCAATCGACCATTGCTCCCTCTCATCGAACACGATGATCAATCACCATCACCACCACCATCATCAATCGATACAGAAACCTACATGGTCGGTTTCATCATCGTCAACATCGTCGGACTACAATACTACTCCGGTCGCATCAGCGGTCGCGAAATGGTGGGTCTTGTTCGCGAACCCCTAAATCGCTTCGACCCCAACGCAATCAAAGTCGTCAACACTCGCACAATTCAAGTGGGTCACATCGAGAAGAAGGTATCATGCGTTCTCGCCCCCTTAATCGACTCCAATTTAATCCACGTTGAAGCAATCGTCCCCAAAACCCCCAAAACCACTGTTCGGTACAAAATCCCTTGTCATGTTCACGTTTTTGCGAAGATTGATGCGTTTGAAACTGTTAAATCGGCGTTTTTGCTTAATGGGTTGTGTTTGTTGTCTGAAGATAGTCCTTTGTTTAGTACCTCTGAATCTGTTGCTGTGAAAGAGAAGAATAAGGGTGATTGGATGAAATCTTTAAGCTTGTTGATGAGAATTTGAGTCAGAATGTTGTTAATGGAGTGATTGAACCCCCTAAAGATTTGATTTTGCCTGATTTGTTTGTTCATCAGAAGCATGGTTTGTATTGGTTGTACCATCGTGAGAATTCGAACGAATTGCCACCGTTTTGGGTGGAGAACGATGTCGGTTTCTTGAATGTGTTAACTCATTATCAAACCAATGAACGACCCGAACCATTGTGCGGTGGGATCTTTGCAGATGACATGGGATTAGGTAAAACTCTCACTTTGCTTTCTTTGATCGCTTTGGATAAATGTAAAGTTTTGGATGATGGTAACTGTGAAGTGATAGAAGTGGAAAACGAGCAGTCGGGTATCAGTAGTCGTAAGAGATCAAGAAAGGGTAGTAAGAAACAGAAAACAGAAGAGTTAATGGGTCGGGTTGGCCCGAAAATGACACTGGTCGTTTGTCCACCTTCTGTTTTTTCGACTTGGATAACACAATTGACTGAACACACTAAGCGTGGAAAGCTAAAAGCTTATTTGTACTATGGGGATCGAACACATGATGTTTCTGAGCTTCAAAAGTATGATATAGTACTAACAACCTATAGTATATTAGCTAGTGAATTTGATTCAGCATATGATCCGATAAAAAAGATTGATTGGTGGCGTGTGATTTTGGATGAAGCACATATAATCAAGAATCATAAGGCAAAACAAAGTAGTGCTGTAAGTAAGTTGAATGCTAAAAATCGATGGGTTGTTACTGGAACACCGATACAAAATGGATCCATGGACTTATTCTCTCTCATGGCATTTTTAAGATTCCAACCGTTTTCTACTAAAAGCTATTGGGATAGCTTGGTGCAACGGCCTATTGCTCAAGGGAATGCAAACGGGCTCTCAAGGCTACAGGTAAGAATGAGTATGTTATTAGAACTGGTTAAAGTTAATTCGTGTTCTAGTTTTATAGGTGATAGAATGGGGAGTTCATGTGCATTGAATAACAGGTTAAAACTGGTTGGGTTCAAATAGGTGGCTTCTAGAATGGGTTGGGTCAGACTGACCTACAAACCTTGTCGCTGTCCCATTTTTTAATCAATAGTTAATCAGTTATTGCATTGAATATGTTTACAAAACTAGTTTATTACAATGATACCTAAAAGCAAAAAAGATTTGCATGTTGTAAGCATAAAAAAATTGGAGTTGACCCATTAGGGGTAATCTTTAACCCAAATTGACCCATTCATGTGGATTCTTGTACCTGCCCATGGATATTAACTTTAAGTACATTGTTTTTGTTTTTAAAACAAAAAGGAGTACATCTATAACAACTGTTAAACACAACTCATGTTCTAGTTTAGAGGCACCAAAACAGGAGGGTCAGGGGGATGGTTAACAGGTCAAGGCTGGTTTGGGTTCAAACAGGTTGTTTCTAATAATCATTGAAACGGGTGGAGCTGGCCAGCAAACATTGTTTTGTTGTTGTTTGTATCAATAGTAGATACGTCAAATACAGTTACAAAAACTATGTTACATCTTACAACAATAATCTACCTTTAAAAATAGAATATTTGACGAGGTTGTAAGCTTTAAAATACACTTTAATTAATTTTCAACCCTTTTGACCCATTTCCCTTTAAGTATACTTTGTATTTAGCCCACATTTGATAGTTTAGGGATAATCTGTAACCCACATTTGACTCTTTATTAGTAAACTAGTCGAAAGCATCACATTTTTATCATAGGATTCTTGTTCTTGTTCTTTTCCATGGCTTCTAAAAATGTTGTTTTTAAATACTTAGGCATTAATGGCAACAATTTCTTTGAGACGAACAAAAGACAAAGCCTTGATCGGCTTACCTCCCAAAACTATCCATACATGTCATGTGGAGCTTTCTGCAGAGGAACGAAAATTGTATGATGAGATGGAAACTGAAGCCAAGAATTTTGTTGCAAAATACATTGCTAAAGGAAGTGTGACATCTAATTACTCTACGGTTTTAAGCATCATTTTAAGGCTTCGCCAAATATGTACTCATACAGAATTGGTCCCTTCAGATCTTAGATCATCACTTTTGTCCAGCAACTTTGAAGGTACTTTCCATCTTTTCTCTCTCTGTATGCATTCTCACTGTCTTCCAATTTGATATCATGGACCATGTAAATATAAAGTTGTTTTCCTATTGCATATATTTACTGAGAACAAACTGTTATAAGTAACTAAGTTTATCTTATATAGTATGGAATGGGTAAATATGATATTTTAGTGTTTAAAAAGGTAAATATGATACTATATGAAATTTAACAGAATATACGAAATACGAAATTAATCGTTTATAGAAGTACTTGAGCCAAGTGTTCTTGACCATAAGTAGACTTGAAGGTTAGCGTAAGCATGTTTCATGATCTCTCTTACATCATGGCTCGTTTTATTTGAAGGCGGCAATTCGAGTATTACTCATCAACAGGTCAATTAGGTCGTAAATTCTTAATGCATACAACCTTCTAAATTGTCGTTTTTGTAAATCTAGATTATTATTGAAATACTGTAGTTGCTGAAGTCGTTTTCAACAGACTAATCATCTATTAGAAAAAAATGTCAACCCAACGCAGATACAAAATATTACCCGTCTGACACGTTAACCAACCTGCATGACCCTCCCTTTTTTCATCTTAAATGTAGTTGTGTCTATGTACCTTTTTATGTTGTTCATTCAGCTACTATCAAATTATAATTGAGCTCCCATTTCATTATGTTTACATGTTTTGATTGTTTTAAGTTATCGACTAATCGCCTTCTATTTCAATCTGAACTTTTAGATGCATCCAACAAACCAGCTCTTCTTAAGAAGCTAGTGTTAGTACTACAAGACAGTGAAGACTTAGACTGCCCAATTTGCCTCTCACCACCATCCAAAATTATCATCACATCTTGTGCTCACATATTTTGTGAAAATTGTATAATCCGAGCTATAAAAAGTTCCATATCTGTATGCCCACTATGCCGCCACCAATTGACAGAATCCGACCTTTTTTCACCACCACCCGAATACGCACCTGAGGTCGACAAATCAAACTGTAAACCTTCTTCCAAAGCGGCTGCACTTTTGAGACTTCTAGAAGCATCTAGAACCGAAAACCCGTCCATAAAATCCGTTGTGTTCTCTCAGTTCCGTAAACTTTTACTTCTACTTGAAGAACCGTTAAAAGAGGCTGGATTCAAGACCTTGCGGTTGGACGGTGCAATGAGTGCAAAAAAGCGAGCAAGTGTGATTGAAGAGTTTGGCTTATCAGGGGCGGGGGGGCCCACGGTTTTGTTAGCGAGCCTTAAAGCTTCAGGTACGGGGATAAACCTGACGGCTGCTTCAAGGGTGTACTTGATGGAACCGTGGTGGAATCCGGCGGTTGAAGAACAGGCGATGGATCGCGTCCACCGCATCGGGCAAAAGGAGGCGGTTAAAGTGGTGAAAATGATTACTAATGATAGTATTGATGAGAGGATATTAATGTTGCAGGAAAAGAAACAGAAGTTGGCTAAAGAAGCCTTTTGTAAAAAGGGTAAAGATGAGAAAAGAGAGAGAGATTTAGCTGATCTTCGTACCTTAATGTCACTATGAGATCTTTGTTTTCCGCATGTTAATATGTTTTTACATAGTTTGGTCTTTTAACTAGATAGATTGTGAATGGGTTAATTTTGTGTCATTGTGTTTTATTAAAACGGATTACTGAAATAGTGTAAGTTGAGTAGATAATAGCTCGGAGAATATAGACTCCTAAAAATTCAAGGCTTCGAGACGTAAACATATTTTGTTTAATGGAAGTGTCGTTTGTTTTCCACTAGTCGGTCAAACATTGTGTTTTTTATATTTTTGTTTTTACTTTCAAATGTTGAAACTTCAGAAACTTTTGTAAACCTCTTACGGGAGAAACACACACCTTTATAATCTTTTAACGGAGAAGCAAAAAAACCGTTGCTTAATATCGTATGATAATAACTTATAAACCGAAAGAGAAAAGTATACCACCAGCCACAATCAATGTTAGGATTGAAATAGTTGAGGGGGTCTTTCTGTAACAATTGGAAGTTTAAGGGCTTAGTTGTAATTGTTTGTTTCTGTTGTAACGAACTTAAAGGTTGACTAATAAAAGGTGAGAAGCTAAGCACGTTGATTAGCTTGGATTGTGCTTCTTCTTCCTTTAGCCTTTTCAAACCCAAATAGTTGGTATCAGAGCTACCGATTCTCATCGGAGTTCTGAGTTCCGACCACCACCACCACAACAATTCCGGTAAGAGTTTGTAACTATGTCGACTAGAAGCCAAGAGATCGAGAAATCGATTAAGGAACATGAGATGTCACTTCTTCGGCTGGAATCTGCAGCGAAGAAGAATCGATCAGAATCGGAAGGAATTAGATCACCTTCCGAGAAGCGAGTGACTGAGATGTTCAGAATGAAGAATCAATTGACAACGAAGATGACATCGTTGTAATCGCAAATCGGCGAGGTGATAAAGAACTTACAGGTGATCAATTCAAATAGTTCAACCAAATCGTGATAGAAACAATCATATTGGCGTCAATAATGTTAGAGATGATGAAGATACTAGACTCACTTGCGGTAATAATCGATTCTCAAAAGTGGAATTTCCAAAATTTGATGGATCGGATGTGAAAAGTTGGATCCAAAGTTGTGAACACTTTTTTGCAATCAATGAAACTCCAGATCGGCTTAAGGTCCGCTATGCTGCGGTACACGTGGAAGGAAGGGCGGTCTAATGGCACAACAACTTTGTCAAATCAAGAAGAACTCTAGTTTCAGACATTCCTTGGAACAAGTACATGCGATCAATTCAAGAAAGGTTGCTTCTACTCTTATCGAAGATGCTATGGGTGCTCTTAAGTCTCTCAATCAATTGGATGATTTAGAAGAATACCGTGATAAGTTTGATTTGTTGCTAAATCGGGTAGATATACCTGAATAGTATGTTGTTAGCCTGTTCATTGAAGGATTAAAGGCTGATATTAAATGTTTTGTTAGATTGTTTAAGCCTAAATTGCTATGAGAGGCACATTCTTTAGCTAGACTACAAAATCAGGCCAACATAACAGTGTCAGGTAATGAACAGCTCTTCTAAACAGAGAAGTATACTCCTGGGCATAAGTGCCCAAATTCTAAACAATTCTTCTTATTCGAGGTAGTGGAAGACTCAGATGTGGCCATGTCGGGGGCTAGGCTACTAATGATGACCTTGTGCATACAATGATTAAGATCCATAAATATCTTTACATGTTATCATGGGAATTCCATCTTACTCCACCATGAAGCTGGTAGGGTCTTTGGGTACTCGGCAGTTACAAATTCTTATTCATAGCGGCTCAACCCATAATTTAGTTGATCAACAGCTAGCAACTACGCTCAATGGTCATATGCAGCCCATAGCTAATGTACCAGTGACTATTGCGGATGGTAACACACTCTCTTGTGCTCAACTATGCAAAGACTTTCAATGGACCATGCAAGGAACCTGGTTCAAAGCGGATATGTTGGTCATTCCATTGAGTAACTATAATGTTGTAATTGGAGTTCAATGGGTGCAGACCCTAAACGACATAGTATGTAAGTTTAAATCTTTAACCACGAAATTCACAGTTGATAACAAACCATTCATTTTGAAGGGTACTTCTAGTCAAGGGTTAGCCTGCAATTTTATGGCGGTTCCAACACAATCCAGTTGTTAAGGCTACTCAATCAAATACTTAGATGATTCAACTTTTATTTGAATTCTAGAATATATTTGAGGTTCCTAAAGGGCTGCCACCTAAGCAATCTTATGATCACAAGATCCGGTTGAAGGATGAAACTCTAAATCTTAACCTCAAACCGTACAGATATTCGAGTGCACATAAAGATGTCATTGAAAAGAGGACTCAAGAACTTTTAGTCACAGGAATCATAAGGAATAGCACCAGCTCTTTTGCAGCTCCTGTGGTTTTAGTCGAAACAAACACTGGGATGGCCACTTATTGCCTCAAAATGGTAAATTGTTGGCGGGAAAAGATACCACTTTGCATGTTGACATTATTTCATGGTGTCATGCCTCCACTTTAGTTAGGCATTCTAGGTATAAGCCTACTCTATCTAGACTCAAAGCACTCTTCTTTTGGAAAGGCTACTCTAAGGATATCTATCGATTCGTTAAGGAATGTTCAATTTTCCAGAGAGTAAAATATGAAACTATTGCTACTCCTAGGTTGCTTACCCCATTGTCAGTACCTAAGTCTATCTTTACTGATATTTTGATAGACTTCATCTCAGGCTTGCCTAAAGTTCAGGGTAAAGATACAGTGTGGCTTATCATTGATCCGTTAACCAAATATGGGCATTTCATTTCTTTAGCTCATCCGTATACTGCCGCTTCCTTGGCCCAGTTCTTGATCATACCTTTAAGTTGCATGGAAATCCAGTTACTATTGTATCCGACCGCAATCCGGTATTCATGAGTAAGTTTTGGCAGGAGTTTATGCGACTACAAGGAGTAGAGTTAGCTGCCTCCACCGTGTATCACCCCCAACCTGATGGGCAAACTCAAGTTTTGAATCGATGTTTAGAAACTTATTTGCATTGCATAACCATGGATTCACCCTTACAATCGGGGTGATGGATTCCTCTTGCTTAGTGGTGGTACAACACCACTTATCACTTAGCTATTTAAATGTCTCCATTTGAAGCTTTATTCGGGTTCAAGTCGAATATTCATATTCCATTTATTATGGGGGATACAACTATAGCTGCTCTTGAAGAGCCGCATAGGGATCGCGAGCAAATGATTCAATTACTCAAACAACATCTTCATATGGCTAAGAATCGAATGAAACAATTTGCTGATGCTCACCGTTCTTAGCGCACTTTTATTGTTGCTGAGTTGGTGTATGTTAAACTCCAATCAGCTGTGCAATCTTCTCTCAAGGTGCATAGGAATTCGAAGTTATCTACTGGCTTCTATGGTCCATTTCTTATTATGGAGAAGCAGGGTTATTCTGCCTACCACGTCGACCTTCTAGCTGATTCTTTGATCCATCCACCTTCCATGTTTCTCTTCTAAAGCATGCTCATGGTCAACATGTTTTGCAGTTACCGTTACCTGTTGCCCCTTGCTTCTCGTTACAATCGCGTGTTCTTCTTGATCTCCGTTTAACTAAGCGACGTAATCGCTTTGCTGCGCAGGTTTTAGTCCATTGGCATAATCTCCCTATTACTGAGGCTTCATGGGAGTTCTTGAATGAACTCCGTTTACGTTTCCCCTCTTTCAATTTTTGAGGAAAAATATGTTGTTACGGGGTATTGTTTGGATTGAAATAGTTGAGGAGGTCTTTGTGTAACAATTGGACGTTTAAGGGTTTAGTTGTAATTGTTCGTTTTCGTTGCAAGAACTTAACCGTTGATCTAATAAAAGGTGAGAAGCTAATCATGTCGATTAGCTTGGATTATGCTTCTTCTTTCCTTAGTCTTTTCTAACCCTAACAATCAACTAATGCCAACCTTCATCAAGTTGTCTCAACGATGTTACATTATATATTTTCCCTTTATTATCTCTCTTTGTACTTAGTATTTTTGTTTTTGTTTTTTTTTAATATTTTTAATATTATTTTTTAATTTTGATGTTCTCATGAAATTTGAACTTGTAGGTCAAGTATAGAAATATCAGAATGTAAAATAAATTCAATACTTTATCTTTAGAGTTGTTTTCTTTTAGGATAGTGTTATAGTAAAAACAAGTATTTAATCAAAAAATCGAAGAAGGATTGTAAGCTTGACACGTGTTTTTCTATTTTTTAAAGAGCATGACATTTGATCATTATATCAAATAAATTAGCTCATTATATCATATATGTTCATTATGTCAAATATCAGTTCATTGTTTCATATATGTTACATCATATGTTATATGAATTATTAGAATAAGAAGATTTATAATTTAAATATTTGATTGTTTACTTTACTTATAAAATCACTATTATTTAATACGAGAGAAACGGGAAACTTAAAGTTAACCAGAAGTAGTCATGTGTCCCTTCTAATCATTCATTTATTATATACTATAGATATAGATATATAATATAAATTTTAATTAAATATTGTAAAGTGTATCAACAAACTCTCATAATAACTTTCATCATTAGTTATGGAGGACAAAATAATAGTATTATGGGGATCAGCCATCACTTGTTAGAGTTGGGACAACATGAAACCCATATGAACCACGCAAGAAGTGACTAACAACGTGTTTCAACTAGGGACGAGCTAAATCGTATTTTATGTTTTAGATTATTTTATGTTATTTTTGTCATTGTTTTTATAAATTATATAAGCTTGGCATCTATCATTATGTTTACAATTGGAAGTGTACAATAATATACTTTCTCTAATATATTTATCAAATCTCAATGTTGAAAATAACACAATGTGTTATTTTTATTATTGTTTTTATCATTGTGTTTTACAATTAGAATTACATAATAATATTATTTTACCAATGTATTTTTCAAACTTATAGTGATCAAGATAACACAATGATAATCAGAAAACACAATGAGACATTGTGTTGTTTTGTCATTGTTTTTAATGTATTAGATTAATTAGTTTATTAATTTATTATTGTGTTTTACATATTAAGATACACAACAATGTTATTCCACCATTAAAATTCATTATTTTAGTAAAACACAATAATATTAAAAAAAACAATAACTAATAAAAAGACAATGCAGGACCGTTGAAGGGTGATCAATGCAATAGTTTCACAAGGTGGGCCGGTTTAAAACACTTAGCAGTTCAAATAAGGAACCGGTTTAGTGATGAAACAATGAACATAATTAAAAGAACAATAACAAGAACACTCAAATATGATTTTCAAGAATGATGTATATTGTTCTCAAGTTCTTACAAGTGTTACAAAGCTTATCAGAAGATACAAGTACTTGAGATACTTTATACTACATCCTACAGCCGGCCATTCTTTGAAGGCCAGCTGGAATCACTAATCTAGACAACAAAATCATGTAGAGTCAAAAGACAGATTGCCTTTTAACTAGTGACTATCACATGCTATAGCTCACATCCTAATATATTACAAAAATGATAAAAGTACATAGTTGGAAAGTTACAGACAAAAGACCCTAATCTACAGTTGATAAAAGCATGGACTTTTCACCAACTCATATAAGTTGGTGAGTTTTCATAAGTGGCAATGAAAAGTGGTTCAACTTTTGTCAAAAGGTGATTCAGAGAAAGCATGTCTTCTCTGTCTTCGGAAGAAATCAGTCTTTGGCTTCGGAAGACTTTGTCCATAAAGCTTCGGAAGACTTCATCTTTGGCTTCGGAAGATATGGTCTTTTGGCTTCGGAAGATTAGATACTTAGCATAATTCACTAAGTTATATCAAATCTTTCGAAGTAACTTCCATGTACTTCACATGTGCATGCTGAGAGCTCTTTGGTTGTTCTTTGGTTGCATCAGTCTTTAAGTGTATTCCTTAAAAACTCCCTCTAGGCTGATGCTACCAAAACTAAAGAGACCTTTGAGTCTTGATCTTCATCTGTTGACAGTCCTCATCAGAATCAAGACCATTCCCTTTATCATTAGTTAGTTAGGATTCCTCAGACTCTTAAAGTATCTCCTCATGTCATAAAGATCATGCAGAGGAAGGTCAAGTATGTTTTTCTAGAAGTACAGGTCTTGACCCCCTTGATCTCTAGTGACATACCATCTGTCTGGATTGGTAGCAAACATCCAAGACACGATAGGTCTCTCAGCAGCAAGAGGCTATACTTGAATAGGAGTTGGATGAGCAGCCTCTTCTTGAACACCCTTAGGATGTTCTGACCTATCCTGAGGTGCAGAGGTGGATGCCTTAGACTTCTTCTTCTTTTTCTTCTTGTCCCTTCTTATGGCCATCATTTTCCTCTTTCTGAACTTTAGCTGAGGAGACTGGCCTGTAGTACTAGGTTGTTCTTCTTTGTCTTCCTTAGTTGGGTCCTTGTCCTTCACAGGTTTAGAAAAAGAAGGATCAGGACCCTGCTATGGATCAGAAGATGAAGCTGGTTGTGATGCAGCATTAGGTCCAGGTTGTGTTCCCTCATAGGATTCAACCTTAACCTTAGTTCAAGTGCAACCTGACTTAGTGGTGAATGCAAGTTAACCAGCTCACCCCTTTAGATCTTCTGCTTGATCACTCTAATATGCTCATCCATGGTGGATAGAGACATTGGACCAAGTCTCCTTTCGGAGAATCCATACAGCTTCAAGAAGCTCACCATCTTCTGTCTATCAGCAGTTTTCTTCAAGTTTGCTCTGATGTTGGCTCTTGACTTTGCAGCATCTTCTCTTATCTTCCTCTTTGCAGCCTTTTGCTCTTTTTACACTTGTTGCTCAAGCTGCTTAAGGTATTCGAACCCAATGTAGTTATATGGAAAGGGAAGAAGGTCTGCTGCCTGATACAGACCTGTAGCACTCAGGTAGGTGATCATGTTTTGTCTGTCTTATTCCCTACCTATCTGAGTTTGTTGCTCAGCAGCCACAGTCTCTATCTCAGGACTTTCCTGAACTGGGGAGAGGGTAGTCCTTTTTTCTTCTTTGATCTTGAGAAGCAGTTCTGCTATCTCAGCTTCCTTCCTCTCATTTGACACTTCCATGTAAGCCAGTTCATTTAATTCCTCCAAAGGGAGAGAGATGAGTTCATTAATGTTGTAGTTCCTGGACCCCAAATAATTCAATCTGGCTGCTCTTAACTCATCATCTTGAGTGCTTGGCCTAGGGGCAACCCTGATTGTAGCTTCTATGAAGCCTGGGGTCTTGCTTGAACTCTCTCCCCTTGCCTTTCTCTTCCTCTCTCTCTTCTCCTTCTCAATCTCCTTAGGAGTCATCTTCATTTTCCCTTTGTCACTCACAAGCCTGTATGACTCAGGGTGGAGAGAGCTTTGGCCTTCATTGCTTGGTACTGCACTTGAGCTCTGGCCAGAGAGAGGCTGTGAGACACCTTCAGTAGCTGGTACCTCATTGAGGAAAATGGGTGCTGAAGCAGCTCCTATCTCAAGGTTCACAGGCTCAACTGTTGGGCCTTCATCCAAGGTTTCCCTTTTAAAGCTAATCTTAGGGTCCACCTTAGCATCCAGTTGACCAACAGTTTTGCCTGCTAGCCTCTGTCTATAAAATCTATTTTTTAGCTTGAACTCTTCAAACACCCTTTGTTGAATCCTATCAGCTAACCTTGTAGCTTGCCTATTTTTACTTGGGTTGGCAAGTGGGAGGTTAACTAGATAGGCGCTCTCATAGTATCTCAGGTTGTAAAAGTTGAAGATTTCTTGTTGTTCCTGAGACCTAGAGATTACTAGGGCTCTCCTTTCATCATCATACCTCCATCCCACTATTGGATTCTTAGTAGGGTGAGATGGAGTAGGCATAGCCCTTAGTATACCCTCCTCAAACAAGCTTTGAATGAGTGAGTCCATATCAATATGGACCTGAGGAGGTCGTTGAGTATGGACAAGTGCAAGTGAGGGTGGTGAGTCCTCAATGTCCATACTCTAAGGGAACTCCCAGGTTCTGTGATTGTAAGTAAGACTTTCTCCCCCTTTTTGGTAGCATCACCCTCTTGCACAGGGGAGCTAGGAGTTAGGTCTACCACATCCATAGGTTCTTATGGACCTGGTTGAGTCCTCTGGATGGGTCTATCAGCTAACTTGCCCTTGAGATCGGTGATCTCAAGTTGCTTGTCATTGACCCTTCTTTGTAAGGTAGTCACCTATGATTCTAGGTGACTAACCTTGGAAACTAAATAGGTTCAAAGGTTGGACAGTTTGTGCACCTTTAGTTGTAGACTCCCTCATCTTCATTAGAAGAATCATAGGGGGGATGAGAGAATAGGACCAAGGTCTTCTTCCTCATCACCAGCTTACGTTTCTTGGCTGCTGGATTTTCCCTACACACTGATAGCTTCAAAGGAAGTGTCAATGGGCTCGGTTGATATGGTTGAGGTCTTAATGATATAATCACTTATAAAAGTGAGAGCCTCTTGAACAAGTTCAGGAAGGTCCACCTCAGTTATGGGTGGATGATGTGGCCTAGATACAGGTGATGTAGGAGCACTCATCTCTCTTTGAGAAAGGGTGGAGAAGAGAGACTCATGGTACTCACTGAATCCTATATCTTCATCATTATAGAGTTCAAGGTTTGGTATTGGTTGGTTGAGATCAAGCGGCTGGGGATGGTAACTTTCCTCTGAAGGGAACATATAATATTCTAAGAAGTCCAAGTTTGCAAATAAGTTTGTATAAACAAATTGTGAATACCTGAACTTGACCACTTGTACCATTCCATGAAGGAGGTACTTTCATTTGGATGAGACCTTACCCTTTCTGAAGGTTCTTACGGACTAGTCCCCTTCATAGCCCATCTACCGAAATGAGTTGTTCACAATAGACTTGGGGCAGGCCAAGTCACCCTCTTCATTATCCAGCCTTAGATGAGAGTTGATGGTGGCTGGAGTGATGAATATTGTCCTCCCCTACACTGTGGCAAACAGTGCCTTTCCACCATCCAAGATGACCTCTTGGCAGGTCCTCCAAAACTCCAAAAGTTGGTCTTCATATAATGGAGGGTCTATTATATGGGTGGTGAGGTAGTTGGATAGAGACAAGAAGCGGCAAACATCTGAGAAACTAGGATCTTTCTCAGATGATAGCAGAGCAAATTAACTATGTTGTCTGTGTAACTGCATGGAGAAATCTGGTTGGTTTTGGGGATCAGGGTTGGCCATTTGGAATAGCTTTGGGGTGAAGAAAGGTAAGAACAAAGTTGGTTTGTGGGTGAATTTAGGTTTTGAATCTTTGTAGATGAAGGAGAAAGTGAAAGAGGGGGAACCGTTGTACGAATATTTATATGGTAAGGATTTGAGAGAAAGTTAAAAAGGGGAATCTTTGAAATCTGGATGTCGGTCCCACCTCTGAAAAAGTGCCCAAAAAGGTAGTTTTATTGGAAGTCAAAATCTTCCGAAGGTAATTTATCTTTGAAGTTGTTAGAAAACTTCCGAATCCAGTTAGGCTTTCGGAAGATATTCCTTAATCTTCCAAGAATTTTGTTTCGAAAGAAAAATACTTAGATTTTTTACTTCCTAGATAAATTTTGCTTTGGAAGATATCAATTATCAAAAATTTTATTCAATGAGAGAAGAAAGCTTCCGAGACTTAATTGCTTTCGAAAGAAAATAGTCCTTCAATTCATATAAGTACTTAGTGACAACTATAAGCTTTGAAAGATATATCAAAATTTCTTCTGAAGGTTAATTTCTCAGAAGTGGTTATTTGTTTTGAAGACATAATTTTCTTCCGAAGACAACTTGATGTCTTCCGAAGGAAAACATATCTGAATCTCTCAATGATCTTCAAGTCTTGATTCCCGAGCTTCTTTCGAGCTTCTTTCAAGTGTTGTATGCACCTCCGGAGCCTCCAAATGATCTTCAAGTCTTGATTCCCAAGAGAATTCAGCAGAGTAACTCTCTCCACCAAAGCTTCCCCAAATGATGAACTTAGGCCTCTATTTATAGGCATTCTGGAGTGTTTAAGCACGGCCCCGTGCTAGTACAATGCTTACAAAAGTTTGTCTGGTCGTACGTGCAGAAGGTGTTGGGCACGACCCCATGTTAAATGGGGCACTGTCCCGTGTCTGGGGTAGGGCATGGCCCCATGACTCATGGGGCACGGCCATATGACTCATGGGGCACGGCCCCGTGACTCCTTTTGGGGGATAGTACTTTTTGTCCTGTCAGATATCCAAACACGGGGGTGTGCCAATTTAAGCACGAGGGTGTGTTTCAGGCAAGTCATGGGGGCGTGCTTAATGAGGCACGATCCCATGCTTGGACTTTAAAGCTTGATTTTCTTCAAATTCTTGTTAAATATGCTTCTTTTGTCCATCTTGCTCTTTTAAACACCTGAAAACACAATTTAACAATTTTAAGTACATAATCATCATTTCAAGGGAGATATTAAGGAATAATTAATGTGCTTTTGATAGGAATTTTATGTGTAGTTTAAAGCACATCAAACATACCCACATTTGAATTTTGCTTGTCCTCAAGGAAAATCACTTAAAATGACAATTCCACCAAAAACCAAATAAATCAAATAATAAATATGTCTTTCGGGAAATACGCAAGTAAACATTATTTCATCCAAATGTAAACATTTTAAGCATATGTAGAATGATATCCTAGCAAGAAATAGATTAGTTAGTAAAGATTATTATCATGTAAAAATCCACACTTCTCACAAGATGCACTCACACTCGGCTAAATATATAGAGTCATAATCAGGATTAAGTATGACTAATACGCTCAATTGCCTAGTATGAATATGTGTGAAATCATATGCTTGTTAAGGGATCGAATCTCCACCTACTTAGATATTTACTTGCATAAATCGTTAGGTCTTTGATGGTTTGTAACTTGGTTCGGGCTTGGGTATGGATTATTTGGAAAAAAGTGGCTAAATGCTAAAGAATACGGTGTTGGCTTATTTTTCTAACATAAACTACAAGGAAAGCAGTAGAATGCTCCCTATACAATACTTCAAGCTAGAAGGGATATGCTAACTTGAGGACTCCGTTTAAGGTCAGATTATCAAGACCGTACTTTGCTTTCAAAAACCTTACTTCGTCTTTCACCCGAAGATACACAAAACTTTCCTTTCGTAAGGATCGTTCAGCTTGAAGCCTAATAGCACCCAATCAGATCAGTTCCGTGTATTCGTATTGGGACTCGGTTTGGTTCTTTTTGCATTTTCCATTATGGGACCAGTTTCCACAATTCAGGCATCTTTCATATCTTTTTGCCCGCCTCTTTATAACGCTTTTTGAATTTCCACAAAATGGCGGAACTTGTTCCTTTTTTCGCCATTTCTTTCTTGCGTCTAACGTGAGGTTGAAAATTTGTTCACGAATTTCCGGGGGATGTTCCGGTTTTGCGTGGTGAAGGCAACAAAGTAAATTGAAATCAAAAGAATGCATTCCAGTTCTTTTAGGTCTACCGGTAAAAAGACCAAAATTTTCTTTTGTTTTCTTTCCTTTCTTTCTTTTTTTTTTCTTTTTTTTATAAGCCAAAAAAGTGTCTTTAACAAAAACAGGTTTTGTTGAAGGTGTTATGGTTAAGTGACTTAGTGGTTCGGGTGATTAAGAAATAAAAACGTTTAAGCTCAATGGGGCTAACTCGGGTTGACGTTCGGGTAAGGAAAGTTAAAAGAAAAGGGTTTGGGGCTTAAATTGTTAAGGTTTCCTAATGCCTAACTCATTTTTATGCCACAATACTAATTAAGGTCTTGAAATGTATACCCAAGTAAGTTCTAATCACACGTATCATAAGACACCCTCAATTAAATCTAGAATGAAAGTAGAATTGCATAAATGCAAAGCTGTTTAAGGCTCAAAACTAAACTCACATACGGATGAAATTTGGTAAAAGTGTTTTCATTTTACATGTTTAAATTTTTACTAAATCATTGCCTTTAAGGATATCACAACAAAACATTTTTTAATTTTATTTGGATGTCATCTGTTTACTTATTTATTTCCCGAAAACGTATATTTATAATTTAGTTTATCAAAAATGTTTAAATTTTTGGTTTCTTGTCACAAAAATTAGTGGTTAAGTGATTTTTTTAAAATTTTTTTATTTGGACCTTTTTAGCAAAGTGTCAAATATGTAAATTACCCCATCCCCACTCTTAAAATGCACATTATCTCTAATATGATTAATAAATTAAAACAGGGAAAGGTGATGAAATAACTCCCTAAAAATGATGAATTTGACACTTGTGCTTGAAACCCTTAGTCGCCTTAAATTGTGAGAATCCTAAGGATCACTGTTTTCAAGGGCTTTGTGGCAGGATATCCCCCCACTCATAATACATCTGGTTCCTGATGTACGTGACATCGTTGCTCAGGTCATCCACTCGGGAATGCAGATTTTTGACTCGGTTGAATGCTTGTTGTGCGTATTCAAATGATCGCCTTGCATGGTTGCTGGTGGTTTGGATTGCTTCATAAAGGTCTAACATACTCGGGAATTCACCAGCTTGTGAACTGGAAGCCCCGGCTTCTTCATGCTGTGCCAGCATATCGAGGTCCATGATGATTTCTTCGGGATCCGCCGGATCCCAGATTTGTCCCTTTCTGTCCATAAACCTCTGTTGTGCATTTAGTAGGTTTGTTATCACGTACATACTCGTGCAAATTCTCAAATCCAACAGTCCTGGCATCACTCCTTCAGTTCCCTCCGTGTTACACCCATAGCTCTCGTATAGGTTCAGAATCCCGTTTCCTCCAAACATGGGTGTTGGAGCACCTGCAGTTGCATTTCTAGCAAACAAAATACAAAACAAATACCCAACATTGCATGGCAATTGATTCACCATACAATATAAAATGAATAAGTCCCTCACACTAACAACTCCCTCGCTTTGACCATGAGCTGTTATCGAATGGATAAGTAACCGATGTATGTCACGTAGCAGCGGGTCTCGAATCTGACTGCTTTTAGTTTTACTCGAGTTGAACGCCCTGTTCCAAATCTCTCCCAAAATGCTTTTCTCATGGCACCACTTTTTGCGTCTTTACTTTCCTCGTCTGGAAAGGTATGGTATGTTGGCATTCCTGATATTGCTTCCTCCTCCATTTCTTGTTTTGTATAGATACCTAGATAGACACCGAACAATGCGATGGATGTCTTTCGCCAACGTCCCCCAAGTCTGAATGAAACTGCTTGATCATCCCATGGGTCAGAGTCTTTCATGCTAAATCTAAAAGATGCCAAAAATTCAAGAGTCAGTTCTTAAACAGAAGGTTTGTTTTATGAACAAACGTTTCCACTGAACACTCAATAAATTATTATATCTTTTGAGCTGTCCGACAGCCGCCAAGGTTTCTTCATCTACTTGTGGATGTGATTTTTTGGCCCTTTGTAACAGTCTTTGCAGCCTGTCACGACACCATCTTTCGCGGCTTCCCTCGAATTGTAAATAATGATGATTCATGATCTTGAAATTCTAAACAAATAAGTTAAACTATACAAAACAAATTTCTAGAATAGTTTCATTATGTTAGTGACAAACATGGGTTTCATGACATAACACCACATTTGTTCAACTCATGTTTAAAAAAAATTAAAAGTTTGACATTCAAGAAAACTGTTGAACATGGGGGTGTGTCTCGTGAAACATGAGGGTGCGGTTAACATTTTGAGGTATGAAATTTTAATTTGAGCACGCGTGGTTTTGTTTGTAAACCTTTGATTAAGCATGCGTTTAACATTTTCTTGCTTGAAAAACCAAAGATTACACATGTATTATTTTAATCACTTGTTAATAATTCAAGGTACTCAAAATATATATAGTGTTTAACACCACTTGTTTGAAAATTGAACTATTGTAACTTGAATGTGCTTAACAATGATTCAACCACGAATTATGAAGATAGTCATGTTAACAACGAAAGGAAAAACATAAACAACAATAAACTAACTAAACATAATAATTAACAAACTAATTAACTATAAAGATAAGCATGAACAAGAAGGCTTAAAGTATTCATCATTCCATAAAACTTTTAATTACAAGGTTCTTACATATAATGGCTAGGATTTCGGTTGTTTAGAGACCTAATCACCTAACTACATGTAAATCACCACCATTATAACTAAGAATTAGTAATACTAACCTCTTGGACAATCAAACTTGAAAGGAAATGGAAGAATGCTTGAAAACAAGAAAGAAATATGGAAAAGGTGGTGAAAATTACAGTGGATACGGATCTTTGCAGGCATGAGGTTGATTTTTCTCATGGAGGATTGATGGGGAACAAGACAAATGGCTGAAACAAGTTAGAAATTGTCATTCATTTCTGGTCATGGGGGCGTGCCTGCCTAGGCATGGGGGTGTGCCTCCCCTTTGTTACCCGGTTTCAGTTTTTTTTGTTGTTCCGTTTTTCAGCGTTACGTGTTACGTAATTTACCCGGTTAAGTTTTATCACTTCCAAATCACCAGAAAAGTTACGAAAATAGTCCTATATTAAATTTAAAACAAGCCAAATGACAATTACATTTCCTAAGGTCCTACGGTTACATGATACGTTAAAAACCGAGAGTCTAAAATTGCAAAACTAGACTTTTTAACGCGCATCAGCGCACATCGCGAAATACTTATAAAACAAGCCTCCACACATTTCATGTGGAAGGTTCAGGATGGGATAGTGTGAAGTGCAGTTACTTAATTCCGCAAGCTGACGGTTGACGGAAACGAGTTCCTCGCACATTTCTTGAACTTTTTGGATGAGTTCAGCTAGGCGTTGGGATGCGATGAGATTCATCTCAGTCAATTGCTTGATTAGTTCATGTAACTTGAAGAAGTATTCTTGTATCGTTGGCTCTCGCGTTTCAGAACACGGTTTCTTTGCAGGATTCCAGCTTGAACTTTCGTGACTTGATTCTTTCATTTTTTTGACATTTTAAGCAGGAATGGATGTGATGAAAGATTGGAACAAGTGTGGTATTTATATACAAGACGGGAAAGTTGATCACGGGGGCGTTCTTGGCCAGACATGGCCCCGTGTTTGTGATAATTCGTCTTAAATTCGACACGCAACGTTCCAAAGTCGTCAGCGGAGATCGTGGAAAATTTTTGTCAAAGGAACAGGGGCGTGCTTCATGGGGCGCGACCCTGTTTTTATGCTTGTGAGTTCCTAGAAAAAGTTAAAAATCAAAGAAAAACCTATGTACAGGTGCCGCGTTTAAGTTTCGGGTCTTCAGCGCGACCCTTTCCCACACTTACTCTTCATCGGGGCGGAGGTGTAATTCCTCCTAGAAAATCTTGGTTGGTCCATCAGTATACGGTTTCAAATGATGACCATTTATCTTGAAGCTTAAACCGTCATGGTCGTTGATTTCGATGGCACCGTTTGGAAAAATGTTTTTAATCGTATAAGGTCCGGACCAACGTAACTTAAGCTTTCCAGGAAACAGACGTAAACGAGAGTTATATAGTAAGACACGTTCTCCCACATGAAATTGTTTAGTGTTCTTTAATCGAGAGTCGTGGAATTTCCTTGTCTTTTCCTTGTAAACCCTAGCATTTTTGTGTGCTTGTTCTCTCAGTTCTTCTAGTTCGTGGATTTGTAGAAATCGATTTTTCCTGTAATGTTTTAGTCTAGGTTTGCTGCTTTAAGTGCCCAATAGGCTTTGTGTTCCAGTTCCACAGGTAGATGATGAATCATTTATTTCTCTTGTTTCTCTTGCTATTGAAATATCTTCAATTTTGATTTCTACACACGTCTTTTTTTCGGGGGTCTACAGCCATTATGTGGCATAGGCGTTACATCCCGTACGAAAGTTAATAGTATACCACTTCTGCGAATAGCTCGTAATGCTGCGTCTCTTCCGAGACCGGGATCTTTAGTCATGACTTCTGCTCGTTGCATACCTTGATCTACTACTGCACGAATAGTGTTTGCCGCTGCGGTTTGAGCAGCAAATGGCGTCCCTCTTCTTGTACCTCGGAAGCCACAAGTACCGACAGAGGACCAAGAAACCACCCGCCCTCGTACATCTGTAACAGTCACAATGGTATTATTGAAACTTGCTTGAATATGAATAACCCCCTTTGGTATTTTACGTATACTCTTACGTGAACCAATACGTCCACGTGAACCCTTGATTCTCTTCATAAAAAGAAATATAGATATGTCAAATGTCAAAGATCCATGAAAATTGGATAAAAAATGACTCGAAATAACAATAACAAAATTTTGATTCCATACACTATTTGTAAAACCAAAAATTTTGGTTTGGAACTTTTAGTTCTCGTTCTTTATCAAATTATATTCTATCTGAATTCAAAATCTTTAATTTGAATTGATTTTATTCGCGAGGAGCTGGATGAGAAGAAACTCTCACGTCCGGTTCTGTAGTAGAGATGGAATTCAAAACAAACCATCAACAATAACCCCAAAAGAACCAGATTCCATAAACAACATAGAGGAAGAATGAAGGGAATATCTTATCGAGGTAATACTGTTTGTTTTGGTAAATACGCTCTTCAGGCACTTGAACCCGCTTGGATCACATCTAGACAAATAGAAGCGGGTCGACGAGCAATGACACAATGTTCGGGAGTTCCTCTGTGCAATCCTTTTCCTTCTTCTTGTTGCTGCATATCTCATTTGTACACATCTTCTCTTTGTTTTCGGGGCCTCTAGTGAGTTACAAACAGAGTTTGAAAATGTCAAATCTTTGATGATTCCATCATCTATGATTGAGTTGCGAAAAATTCTGGATAGGTATCCTACATCTGAACTGAATTCTTTCTGGTTAAAGAATCTCTTTCTAGTTGCTCTGAAACAATTAGGAGATTCTCTAGGTGGCAACATGCTATTGGGTGGTGGTCTTGCTTATGGGGTCAAATCAATACGCTCTAAGAAGAAATATTTGAATATCAATATCAATCTCATCAATATCATCGATCTCATAAGTATCATACCAAATCCCATTAATCGAATCACTTTTTCGAGAAATACGAGACATCTAAGTCATACAAGTAAAGAGATCTATTCACGACTTCCCATAAACTAATTTGAACGGTGTGGTGCCAATGGGAGTCTTATAGGCTGTCCTAAAAGCCCATAATGCATCATCTAGCTTAGTAGACCAATCCTTGTGATTTTGACCTACGGCTTTCTTGAGGATTCGTTTGATGCCTCGGTTAGTGAGTTCGGCTTGCCTATTCGCTTGTGGATGATAAGCAGTTGTAAAGCTATGGTGCACTCCATAACGAGCCATTGCTCTTTTGAGATGGTTGTTACAGAAATGCGTTCCTTGGTCACTAATTAAAGCCTTGGGGGCACCGAAACGAGAGAATAGTTTCTTAAGGAATCTGACAACGTTTCTTGCATCATTGGTAGGTAGGGCTTGTGCTTCGGCCCATTTTGAGACATAATCAACTGCTACCAAGATGTAACGATTGCCAAAGGACACCGGGAATGGCCCCATGAAATCAATACCCCATATATCAAATACCTCCCATACTTGAATGGGTGATACATGTGAAAAGTATATATATTTTGATAAAGGTTCTTCGCCCAAATTCAATTTTAATTAGTTATTACTAATACTAAACTACACACACAAAAGGCAAGTGTACCTGTCGTGTGGTAATATAGTGATGGTAAGAATCGAGTATCAATCCGTGGACACACCGAGCCTACTCAATAACCTTAATTATTGACTATCGGATTAGATTTTTGTTTTGAGAAAATGATAAATTGCATTGATGTAATTAAGATTTTTAGGGTTTAGAAACAATAATTAAAATAAAGTAAAAACAAGATTGAAACTTTTAGATTTAAAACCAGGAATAACGACTATCATCCTAATTAGATTACACTTATGTAACTATGATGAATTGGTAGTGTGATTAAAGATATTGATTAAAGTAATTATGTTAATGTTTATAAATGTGAGCTGGCATGATTTCTCGTCTATCCGCTCCGTAGTGACTAGGACCTCATCAGGATAAGACTTACTGAATAAATAAAAGCCACTAGTAACGTAGGTAAATCTCCTGTGACCTTTTGACATATGATTTCTGAAAACATAACTTAATGTTAAAAAGAGAGTTGATCAGGTTCCTTTCTAACATACCATTAATTTTAGAAAACCATAACAATTACTGTAGATTTCTCATACTAATAAAAGGGAACCGTAAATGATCAGAAAGTTAAGGTGATATGATTTCTAATAACTATTTCTAGTTCATTAGCAATGGATTTATTATGAAGACCGGTTTTGCGAATAAAAGTTAGTTCATACGTTTTTCAACCTTGTATGATATTCACAATTACAAATCATAAGTTTATAACTTCCCATTCAAATGTAGATGCTACCCATTAAAAGTTTTCCCAAGATTACATAACATTAACATAATATAAATCACACAATTAGTTCATCACAAATTACATAAGTTTCATCCAAATAGGATGATAATAAGATTTTAGCTCATAATGAGCTTGCACATAACAACAAGTAACTTAGAATATAGATATGGAATCATCGGTAAAATGGAACAATCAAACCAGTGATCCACAATGGATGATTTTTGGACAATCCCGAGCTTCTTCCAAGTGATGTATGCACCTCCCGAGCTCCAAATGATCTTCAAGTCTTGATTCCGAGAGAATTCAACAGAGTACTCCAACCAAAAGCTTCCCCAAATGATGAACTTAAGCCTCTATTTATAGGCTTTCTGGAGTGTTTAAGCACGGTCCCTTGCCTAAAAGACACGGCCCCGTGCTAGTACAATGCTTACGAAAGTTGGTCGGGTCGTACATGCGGAAGGTGTCGGGCACGACCCTGTGTTAAATGGGGCATGGCCCCATGTTTGGGCTGGGGTACAACCCCGTGACTCATGGGGCACGACCCCATGACAACTTTTAGGGGACAGTACTTTTTGTCCTGTCAGATTTCTAAACACGGGGGTGTGCTAATTTAAGCATGGGGTGTGTTTCAGGCAAGTCATGTGGGCGTGCTTAATGAGGCACGACCCCATGCTTGGACTCCAAAGCTTGGATTTCTTCAATTTCTTATCAAATATGCTTCTTTTGTCCATCTTGGCCTTTTTAACACCTGAAAACACAATTTAACAATTTTAAGTACATAATCATCATTTTAAGGGAGATATTAAGGAATAATTGATATGCTTTTGATAGGAATTTTATGCATAATTTAGAGCACATCAATGGGTCTCTAAGGCATGTCATCCCGTGTTGAGATATTGGTTTCTCTTTGACATGCATCACAGGTGCGTACCATGTTATGAGCATCCTTGAAGATCATGGGCCAGTAAAATCCAGAGTCAAAGACTTTCTTGGCTGTTAGGGTTGCTCCATGGTGTCCACCTATGGGTCCTTCATGACAGTGCCTTAGAATTTATTCCACTTCACTTCCGTACATGCATCTTCGGATTAGTTGGTCTGCATCGATTCTGAATAGATTCGGATCTTCCCAATAGTAATGCTTAATGTTAGCAAAGAATTTCTTCTTTTGTTGATAAGTCATTCCTTTGAGAAGGATTCCGCTTGCCAAGTAATTCACAAAATCGGCAAACCAAGGATGTTCATCGATTGAGGATCGGATGTGCATAAGGAATTCGTGAGGAAAATTATCGTTTATTTTGGATTCTTCAGTTTGTGAATTTCTTGAATCTTCAAGATGCGAGAAATGATCTGCTGCCAGATTTTCTGCTCCTTTCTTATCGCAAATTTCAATGTTGAATTCTTGAAGCAGAAGTATCCTACGAATCAGTCTTAGCTTTGCATCTTGTTTATTGAATAGATAACGAAGGGCTGCATGATCAGTGTAAACGAATGTTTTTTAAAGGATTAGATACGAGCGGAATTTGTCAAATGTGAAAACTACCGCAAGAAGCTCTTTCTCGGTGGTGGTGTAGTTTTCTTGTGCATCGTTTAGGGTTTTGCTCGCATAGTGAATATGGTGGAATTGCTTGTCTTTCCGTTGGCCTAACACAGCTCCTACCGCGAAATCGCTTACGTGGAACATGAGTTCAAATGGTAGCGTCCAATCAGGGGAAACCATGATCAGAGTTGTTACCAGTCTCTCCTTAAGCAAAATGAATGCACTAATGCATTCGTCTGAAAATACGAATTGTGCGTCTTTCTCAAGAAGTTGAGTCATTGATTGTGCAATTTTTGAGAAATCTTTGATGAAACGATAGTAGAATCCTGCATGACCTAGGAAGCTTCTGATTTCTTTCACGGTTGTGGGATGTGGAAGTTTGGAAATGGTGCCGACTTTGGCTTGATCAACCTCAATCCCTACTCAAGAGATTTTATGTCCTAACACTATTCCTTTAATAACCATGAAGTGGCTTTTTTCCCAATTCAAAACAAGGTTAGAATCTTCACATCTAACCAACATCTTTTCTTGATTTTCAAGACATTGTTCAAATGATTTCCCAAAGATGGAGAAGTCATCCATGAAAACTTCCATTGAATGTTCAATCATATCATGAAAGATTGCTACCATGCATCTTTGAAATGTAGTAGGGACATTACACAATCCAAAAGGCATTCGTCGATAAGCAAAATGTGCCATATGGACAGGTGAATGTTGTTTTCTCTTGATCTTTGGGAGAAATAGGAATTTGGAAATAACCTAAGAAACCATCGAGGAAACAATAGAACATTTTTCTAGATAATCTCTTAAGAATTTGGTCGATAAAAGGCAGAGGGAAGTGATCTTTCCTTGTGGCATCATTGAGTTTGTGATAGTCGATGCAAACTCTCCATCCTGTAACCGTATGAGTTGGAATAAGCTCATTCTTCTCGTTAGTTACAACAGTCATTCCTCCTTTCTTTGGAACAACTTGGACGGGACTAACCTAAGGCGAATCAGAAATAGGGTAAATCAAACCGGCATCTAGCAATTTGATTACTTCTTTCTTCATAACCTCTTGCATGCTCGGATTTAAACGTCTTTAAGGTTGAATGATGGATTTGAAGTTCTCCTCAATCAGTATTTTATGAGTGCAAAAGGATGGATTGATTCCCTTGATGTCCATGATTTTCCATGCAATTGCTTGTTTATGTGCCTTAAGCACATTGAGCAACTTGTTCTTCTCATCATTTGATAAGGCGGATGAGATTATGACAGGAAGTTGAGATGTGTTTTCAAGAAAGGCGTATTCAAAATGAGACGGAAGTTCTTTGAGCTCTAAAACCATAGGATCTTCGATATAAGGTTTGGCTTTAGGTTCTAGTTCTTGTTCGATGATCTCAAAAGCTTCTTGATGAGATAATGTTTCATCAACTTCTAGTTCTGAAATGATTTGATTCTCACAGATGGGTTCGGTGGTTTGGACATCTTTCAATTGAGTGATGCAAGCTTCATATTCAAGAGATTTCCTTAAATGACAGCTTATGATCGAATCGTAAACATCAATGTAATAGAGTGGGTCATCATGATGTTGAGGATGTTTCATGGATTGTCCTATGTTAAATATCACTTCCTCCTCATCCACTCGAAGTGTAAGTTTGCCGGTGCAAATATCAATGTGAGATCGAGCAGTTGCTAAGAAAGGTCGACCAAGGATAAGAGGAACATTCTTATCCTCATCCATGTCAAGGATCATAAAATCAATGGGAAATATGAATTTGTCGATTTTAACTAAAAGGTTTTCAACAATGCCCTTCGGATATCTAACAGAACGGTCAGCTAACTGGATGCTCATACGGGTAGGTCTAGGTTCACCTAAGTTTAACTTTTCAAAAATTGCATAAGGCATAAGGTTAATGCTAGCACCTAAATCAGCTAACGCGTTACTAACAGAAAGATTTCCTATTAGGCAAGGTATGGTGAAGCTTCCTAGATTAGTCATCTTTTGAGGTAGTTTGTTTTGAAGAACTACAGAGCATTCTTCATATAAAACTACATGTGATAACTCTTCTAGTTTCTTTTTATTTGACAACACACTTTTTAAAAACTTAGCATAATTTGGCATTTGGGCTAAGGCTTCCACCAAGGGCAAATTGATGTGGAGTTGCTTAAACAACCCTAGGAATTTGCCATATTGTGCCTCCATTCGTTGTTGTCTCAAACGACCTGGATATGGAGGTGGTGGAACATAGGGTGGCGGTGGTACATATTTCTTGGCTGGTTCTTCAGCAGTAACAGGTTCCTTTTGCTTATCACTTGCATTACTTGGAGTTTCAGTTTCTTCAAGGATGGGTTGTAATGCACGTGCATCAGCTTAAGTAGTTTTGCCACTCCTTGTGGTGATGGCTTTCACTTGATCATTAGGGTTTGTCACAATGTTTCTAGGCAAAGCACCTTGGGGTCCTTCAAATAGTTGTTGTGCTATCTGACCTACTTGGTGTTCAATGGTTTGCAATGATGCTTTGTTGCTTTTGATGTCAGCCTTATTTCTTTGGAACCTCTCCTTATTTATTTGATCAGATTTCCGGATGTATTCATCTGTGGCTTGTTTGGTTATCAACAATTGCTGCAATAAGTCTTCCATTGATGATGCTCCACGGTCTTGGTTACTGCTGCTTGGACCTTGGGATGGTGGTTTCTGTTGTTGGTACGGTGGCCTTCGGTTGAATCCAGATTATGATTGGTTGTTACCAGCTTCTCTGTAATTTGAGTTGTTCCTCCAATTTGAGTTATTGTTATATGAGTTGTTTGGGCCTCCTATGTAATCAACATCTTCAACCATCATAATGCCTTGTGGGCATTCGTTGTTCTTGTGTGAATTTCCGCATGTGATGCATCGTGTTGGGTTTTCTTTAGTTCGGCTTGTTCGAATGTTTGGTTAGGGCTTCTAACTGGGCTGCAATTAGTGTTTCTGAGTCTACTTGATGAATGCCTTTAGAACTGGGTTTGTTTCTTAAAGGATTAGAAGCAAAGCTTGCTGCTCTTTCTAGGGCTTGGTATGCCTCGGTTGGCGTGACACTTTCAAAATCTCCTCCCACACTTTGATCGACAGCTTATTTGTGTGCTCCGCTAATTGCATCGTAAAAGCTTTGACACTGCAGCCACAGATCAAGTCCGTGATGTGGGCATCTCCGAAGGAGACCTTTGTATCTCTCCTATGCTACATGTAAGGATTCATCATCGTCTTGGCGGAAGCTTGTGATGCTGCTTCTCAGTTTGGCAGGGTGATTGGGTGGAAAGTATTTCTAAAAGAATTGTTCAGCCATTTCCGCCCATGTAGTGATGGAACTAGCCAGAAGCGAATCAAGCCTGTCAATGGCTCGACCTCGAAGTGAAAATGGAAAAAGACTTAGTCTAATGGCGTCATCTGAACAGTTGTTGATTTTGAAAGTTGCAAAGATACGAAGGAATCGTGAGATGTGAGCGTTAGGATCTTCATCTTGCAATCCATGGAACTGAACAAAGTTTTCTACAAGTTGGATAATGCTAGACTTAATCTCAAAATTGTTGGCCGCTATTGCTAGTTTCACAACACTAGACTGGTAACCATCAATTGACGGTGTGGCATAGTGTGTCATCTTCATTTCCTCGTCTTGGTTAGCCATGTCTTCTTCGGATGGTGTACCTTCCAAAACGTCTTCTTCGATAATCGTTGTTGTTTGTCGTGGTCTTTCGCATAACCTTTGACAGAAAAGTCATTCGGCTTCCGAAAGAGGCGAAACAAGTTCAGGACTAGACAAGTCGGACATACACTAACTTAAGGAAGCATAAACTTACTAAGGCTTAGAATGAATCAGGCAAATATAAATAAACTACCTAACTAACATAAATAAAATAAATTTGAACAAAAATATATAAACAGGATATAGACAAGATAGTCAAAAATTTAGATTGTCTTTCAAAACTGCCGCGTGTCCCTGACAACGACGCCAAAAAACTTGATACGTGTAAAAAGTATATATATTTTGATAAAGGTTTTTCGCACAGATTCAGTTTTAATTGGTTATTGCTAATGCTAAACTACACACACAAAAGGCAAGTGTACCTATCGTGTGGTAATATAGTGATGGTAAGAACCAAGTATCAATTCGTGGACACACCGAGCGTACTCAACAACCTTAATGATTGACTATCGGATTAGATTTTTGTTTTGACAAAATGATAATTGCATTGAGGTAATTAATATTTTTAGGGTTTAGAAACAATAATTAAAACAAAGTAAAAATAAAATTAAAACTTTTGGATTTAAAACCAGAGAATAAAGGCTATCATCATAATTAGATTACACTTATGTAACTGTGATGAATTGGTGGTGTGATTAAACATATTGATTAAAGTAATTATGTTAATATTTATAAATGGGAGCCGGCGTGATTTCTCGTCTAACCGCTCCGTAGTGACCTGGACTTCATCAGGATGAGACTTACTGAATAAATCATAGCCACTAGTAATATAGGTAAATCTCCTGTAACCTTTTGACATACGATTTCTGATAACCTAACTTAATGTTAAAAAGAGAGTCGATCGGGTTCCTTTCTAACATACCATTAATCTTAGAAAACCATAAAAATTACTGTAGATTTCTCAAACTAATAAAAGGGAACCCGCAAATAATTAGAAAGTTAAGGTGATATGATTTCTAATAACCATTTCCAGTTCATTAGCCATGGATTTATTATGAAGACCGGTTTCGTGAATAAAAGTTAGTTTATACATTTTTCAACCTTGTTTGACATTCAAAATTACAAATCATAAGTTTATACCTTCTCGTTCAAATATAGATGCTACCCATCAAAAGTTTTCTCAAGATTACCATAAAATTAACATAATATAAATCACACCATTAGTTCATCACAAATTACATAAGTTTCATCCAATTAGGATGATAATAAGAGTTTAGCTCATAGTGGCTTGCATATAACAACAAGTAACATAGAAGATAGATACGAAATCATCAGTGAAATGGAACAATCAAACCGATGATCTACAGTGGATGATGTTTAGACAATCTCGAGCTTCTTCCAAGTGTTGTATGCACCTCCCAAGCCTCTAAATGATCTTCAAGTCATGATTCCCAAAAGAATTCAGCAGAGTAACTCTCCCCACCAAAAGCGTCCCTAAATGATGAACTTAGGCCTCTATTTATAGGCTTTCTGGAGTGTTTAAGCACGGCCCCGTGCCTAAATGGCACGACCCCGTGCCTAAATGGCACGACCCCGTGCTAGTACAATGCTTACAAAAGTTGGTCGGGTCGTACGTGCAGAAGGTGTCGGGCACGACCTCATGTTAAATGGGGCACGACCTCGTGTTTGGGGTGGGGCATGACCCCGTGACTCCTTTTGGGGGACAGTACTTTTTGTCCTGTCAGATGTCCAAACATGGGGGTTTCCTAATTTAAGCACGAGGGTATGTTTCAGGCAAGTCATGGGGCGTGCTTAATGAGGCACGACCCCATGCTTGGACTCCAAAGCTTGGTTTTCTTCAAATTCTTGTTAAATATGCTTCTTTTGTCCATCTTGCCCTTTTGAACACCTGAAAACACAATTTAACAATTTTAAGTACATAATCATCATTTTATGAGAGATATTAAGGAATAATTGATGTGCTTTTGATAGGATTTTTATGTATAATTTAGAGCACATCATATTGCCATGTGACTGTCCTTTCACCAAGAAATTAACATCCCTCATATGTAGACTTTACAGTCATATTGCAACCACCATAGTCACTATCTGTATATGCATACAGATTGAAGTCAGAATTCTTTGGATACCAAAGGCCCAATTTGAGAGCACCTTTGAGATATTTGAGAATTCTCTTTAGAGAAACAAGGTGTGACATCTTGGGGTTGGCTTGATATCTTGCATAAATACATGTAGCAAACATGATATCAGGCCTGCTGACTGTGAGGTACATAAGAGACCCAATCATAGCCTTGTATAGATGTTCATCAACACACTACCCCTCAAGATCTGGTCCTTGAGAGTGGTTTCTGGCTATGGTTTTCTTAGAAACCTTGCACTTAGTCATATAAAATCTAGTAAGTATGTCTTGCACATACTTTGACTGATTTATGAAGATGGCACTATCAACCAGCTTCACTTGAATTCTTATAAACAAATTGAGTTCCTCTATGGCACTCAGTTCAAAACTATTCTTCATCAGCTTTTCAAAGTCTTTACAGAGCTTCGGATTAGTTGACCCAAAGATAATGTCATCTACATAAACTTGAACAAGCATCATGTTATTTTTTGTTTCTTTGATGAAGAGTGTTCCATCAATAGTACCTCTCTTGTATCCATGTTGACAGAGATACTGAGATAGTGTCTCATACCACTTCCTTGGAGCTTGATGCAACCCATAAAGAGCTTTGTCAAGCTTGCAGACATAATCAGGATGATCTGGGTCTACAAAGCCAGGTGGTTGTTTGACATACACCTCCTCATCAATCACTACATATAAGAAGGCACACTTGACATCAAGTTGGTAGACCTTGAAATCCTTGGATGCAGCAAAATCTAGGAATATCCTAACAGCTTCAAGTCTTGCTACAGGAGCAAAAACATCTGTGTAGTCAATCCCTTCTTCTTGTGTGTATCCTTGAACAACCAGTCTTGCCTTGTTCTTGATGACAAGTCCTCTATCATCCTTTTAGTTTCTAAATACCCACTTGGTACCTATGGTAGTCTTCCCTTGAGGAAAAGGACATAGATTCCAAACCTTTGTCTCTTGAATTAAAGCAGCTCCTCTTGTATTGCTTCAACCCAACTTCCATCCTTCAGAGCTTCATCAATCTTTTTAGGCTCTATCTAAGACAAGAAACAGGAGTGTAGACAAACATTTTTGTCATGGGTTTGTTCTCTTGTTCTCACCCCAGTCTCAACATCTCCAATGATGTTTGTAATGATGTTTGTGGTGGGATGTGACTTGTGGATTCTTAGTTGAGAAATCATAGCAAGTTGGTTGGACAAATCTAAATTTGTGAAATTCAGATCTGGTGCTTGAGAATCATCCACCACATCAACACACTTATCAAGAGTAACTTGATCCAATAAAAGTGTTACATCATTGATGTTGTCTTCTATGGAATGGTTATAAACATGAAGAAATTCTTGATCACTATCACCATCTCTATCTCCTCCTACATTAGAAATTCCTTCATTTGAGTTCTGTGCCTCAGTCCTGGAATGTATAGGCACCTCAAACGTATCAGCTGAAGAATTTGTCATGGTTGTGCAGACAGGATTTCCAACTACAGGGCTAGTTACCACTAGAGCTGAAGTAGTTTGAACACTTGGTCTTCTCAGCTCAAATCTTGGATCAGAATCGTCTTGTTGATGAGGTACCTATAGATCCTGAAACATCTTCACAAGACTTATTGAAACAATTGGTAACTAAATCAAGATCAAACTGCCAATCAGGATCAGAACCTTTCATACTGGGTGTGTGCTCATTGAAGGTCATATTGGCTGACTCCTCTACTACTCTAGTTCTGAGATTGTATACTCTATAAGCCTTAGCTTGGGAAGAGTATCCAATAAAGTGTCCATCATTTGATTTCTTAGCAAATTTGGCTATTTGATCCTTGGTATTCAAGATGGTGCAAGTACATCCAAATGATCTGAGAAAACCAATGAAAGGTCTTCTTTTGTGCCACAGTTCATAAGGAGTCTTACCATGAGTCTTAACTACTAAAACTCTGTTCTGCACATAGCAAGCAGTGTTGTCTGCCTCTGCCCAGAAGGTGATGGGTAGTTTAAGGTTAAATAACATGGTTCCTTCAACTTCAATAAGTGTCATGTGTCTCCTCTCAGCAACACCATTTTGCTGAGGAGTCCAGGGAGCACTATATTGTCTTGTAATACCCATTTCATCACAAAATGCATCAAGGATTTGGTTCTTGAATTTAGTTCATTGATCACATCTTATGATCTTTACCTTGTGATCACATTGATTCTTAAATTTTAGAATGAAGCTCTTTAAGATTTAGGAGTCTCATCCTTAGTTCTAAGGAAGAATACCCAAGTATATTTTGTGAAGTCATCTGTGATCACCAAATAATAAGAGGTCCTTTCTAGACTCATTACACTGGTAGGTCCAAAGAGATCCATATGTAATAAGTGTAGGGGTGTAGTTATGGAGTTCATTTCGTTTGGATTGTGAGATACCTTGTGTTGCTTCTCTTTCAGGCATGCCACACAGTGGTCATCACTTGTAAACTCTTTCTTTGGCATTCCAGCTACTAAATCATTTTTAATTAATTTATTTATATTCTTAAAGTTTACATGGCACATTCTTTTGTACCAGAGGAAAGACTCATCATAATTGGCTTTAGATAGAAAGCAAGAAACTTCTCCTGAATGGGATGTTTCCTGCAAATCCATCTTGTATATGTTCCCTTTCCTAGGGGCTCTAAGCACGATATGCTCTTGAGGAATGACCACCCCGGGCTTGAGAACAATGCACTCATGCTCAGTAAAGAGCATGTTGTGTCTCTGATCACAAAATTAGGATACACTCAAAAGATTGTACCCAAGCTCCTTGACAAAGTTTTTGATAGGATCAAAATGGATCGATTTGTGATGATATTGTGATACAATTCAATCAAACAAACACATGCAATCAATTCAATGCAAACAAATCAAAAAAATTCATAGATTTTCATTGATTAGTAAGCATAGAAAGTACACGTGTAAGTAAAAACAGTTACAAATCGTTCACTGATCTAGTCTCTATCGGTCTCTAAAGACTAGTCTACCTACACAATACATTAACTATGCTATTTATACTATCAAGAAAACAAAAGGAACATATTTACAAAAGTAGTCCCTATACTATGACAAAAACTATAAAAGACACATAAAGACTAAATATTAATCTTTAAGAAGCATCTACAATACTCCCCCTAAGATTGACATTGTCTTCGGTCTTCAAAATCAATCTTCTGTCTTCAAATCTTCTATCTTCAATCTTTTATCTTTTGCAATCTTCAGACTTTGGTCTTTTTCTTTAATCTTCATGCTTTTTCTTTGTCTTCAGTCTTCATAAATCAAAGAAGTCTTCAGGCTCTTCTTTAATCTTGAATACTGGCTTCTCTTTATAAAGTTCTTGTTCCCTCAGAGCTTTAGCAATAGCCGACTTGAACTTGCTAGCTAAGATGCCTTGCTCCGGTTTAGCATCATTCGTCTTTATCTCCATTTTGTTCATGATTTCCAAAGTTTCCTTTGATAGACCTGCAATATCCACGTTAGCATAAAATTCTATTGGGTTTGGGTTATCTTTACAATGAATTTCTAAAACCCCTATGCTAGATATCCTCATGAACTCAATATCTTTGATATCTTTCTTCACAATGTTAGCTTATGCCAATGCTTTCCTCAATGTTATCCTTTCCATCGCAGCATTTATCACTTTAGTGATCAACAGAAAATACTTCTTATCATTCTTAGCGTTTCTGGAACAACTCTTTCAAACTTCTGTATAGACAAGAATGAAATGTAACTGGGATGCAAAATCTTCAACTCAAAAACACCAAATAAAGAAATCATATCATGATCCCAATCATTCAAATCTCATACTAACTTCCATTCTGAGTGTTGTAACATTCATATCATCAGGGTTTGGATGATGCAACTCAAAAGTAGATAGTTCTTCAATATTGATGTTCTCCTTCAATGGATTCCACTCCCCGTGTTCCATAACAATCTCATCTGGATCAATTGGTGCAACTGATTCAGCTGTAATGCACTTCTCAAATTCTTCATTAATCTGAGACACAGTTAAACCATCCAGAAAAACTCTATTGTACTTCATTTTAATCAGATAATTATACCTTTCTTTCACATCCACAGGTATATCATCATGACTTATATGAATTGATAAATAATGCTCATCAACATTTGCTTCTACTAAATCTTCATCATCTAATACTTCATTATACCAATCATCATCAAATTCACCTTCTAAATTGTCTAAGGCTCCAATTGTTTCTTGTATATCCGAATCCTCTTCATCTATTCTTGCAGGTTCATCAATCACATTTTGAACTTTGGACGATGATTCAGGTAGTACTAAAACATCAATATCATCTATTCTCCTCTTTCCTTTATCCATTTTAGGGATTTTTTCAACATCTATCGGAGTTATCTCAGAAATAATCGTCAACTCTAGAGACGAAGACTTTTTTTTCTTTTATCTTTTCCAATTCTTCTTTCATAACTTCATTTTCTTCATTCAATTTCTTAAGCTTTTCCTCCATTAGATCATAGTCTTTCATCATTACTTCAAATGTTTTAACATTATCTTCTTTACTTTTCATCAACTCTTCAATCACTTCATCTTTCTTTTTCAATTATTCTTGTAATATCTCATTAGCTTCTTTTAATTCTTCAATCACTTTCAACTGCTTTGAATTCTCTTCTTTCAGCTCATCTATAGTCTGCTGAAAATTAACTTCTTCAGTTATATTAACTTCTTGTTGAGGTTCATTCACAAATTCATTATAAATTGCAGCTTCAACAACTTCAAAGTCTTGAATATTCTCATTAAACTCAAACTGTTCATTAGTATCTACCATCTCTTCAATCATACTCACTATCTCCACAACAGTTTGACTATCTCCAACAATTTCTTCACTTTGATTAACTTCAGTATCATCATCATGAATTTCTTCAGTAACTTGGTCAATCTCTTGTACATTTTCATCAATTTCTTCATGAATTTCCTCAGTAGCTGACTCAGTTTCATCTACTGCATCATGTCTTTCTTCACGAGCCTCTTCAGTAACTTGCTCAGCTTCTTGTATATCATCATGAGCTATTTCCATCACATCATCATCATAACCACCATCATCACCATTATCATCTTCAGAAGAACTTGAACTCTCTTCATCATCATCATTATCATTATTGTCATCATTATCATCATCATCATTATTAGGCAATTCTTTAATGAGATCAGTAGGGACTATAGGTTCTTCTTCTGTCAAATGGTAGTGATCAATAGTAATGTCAACTTCATCATTAGCCACATTCCTTATGTAATCAAACAGTGGTACATTTTGAGCACCAGAGACTATAGCAAGTCTCTTATAAGAAATCTCAGACATGTGCTCTAGCATTAGACTTTCACCACTCACACCATCTATACGTATATCCGGATGCTCTTCATTTATAATCATCTGTAGGAATCTAGGATACATCAGATACTTGTTCCTAATTCCTTTTTCCAAGTTAAAGTTAAAACCGTTTAGAATCCACTTAGATATATTAAATCTCCGATTAGTTGGAAGTGCTACGATAGGAGATGCTATGTCTACTAGGAAAGAGTTCCATCTAGCACTCCTTTTGGACATGCAATGTTGAAAGATATAGCATAATAGCTTCCAGTAGTTATAGACTCTTGCTCTAAAGAATTGTTTCTTTGGAAAATGATCAGAATGACCCATTTCCATGAATGTCTCTCTACATTCATTAAATGTCAATTCAGATAAATCCTCTGGATCATTTGGTCCCAATCTTAAAGCTTCTCTTATGGACTCTTCAGATACTTCAATCATTCTGATGTTTGTAATGAATCCTCTCACTACTTTTCTCCCTTCATCATTAATTTCAACAAATGTAGTGTTCCAGAACTTCTTGATTAGTCTTGCATAGATGATTGGCTGATAACACATGGCATAAACATACTTCGTTCTCAGCAAAAATCTAATCATCTCTTCATATCCCGCAGCATCTCTTAATTCTTCATTCAGTAAAGCTACAATATTGTGTTTAGGCTCAAATTTTAATTCAGCCATCTGCAAAATTAAAAACAAGAAATTTAGAAACTTGAATATTAAACAATTAAAATCAATTGAAAGTTTATTGAAATTTAAAGAATTTGTATGTTTTAAAACATTTTTGACTAACTTGCACTTAAAAATTCTAAGAGTTTGACATTCTGTTCAAGAACAAATCATCCTTTAAGTTAGTTTCTTTATGATTTATACACACTATAATTCTCAAATTTATCTCACAAAACATATTTGTAATATGAACTTTTGTTAATCAATTTTTCATTTTTTTTTTTAAAATTTGAACATAACTGTTCATCTTCATCATACGGCTGATGAAGAATCATCACAGATTGAAGTTCGATGAAAACCAGATTTAAATGTATCAACAAGGTCGAAATCATGTTTTCATTAACATTCTATCCTCAATTACAGTTCATTATTCCCATTTTACTCACAAGTTCAACAGATTCAATCAACTAGGGTTCATACGCCCTAATAGGTTCAATACGCCCAAATCAAATCAACCTATTAAACTAAAATTCCTATGATTTTGATCATAAACTTACATTTAGAATCAGATATAACGACTATCGAATGCAAGTTCAAGATCAAAAATCAATCAGAAATGTGAATCAGGGTTTATAGAGAGTCGGGGTTTTATGAGTGTTCAGGGGTTTTGAGTGAATGAAGATTCTGAAATTACAAAGTGTTGCTTTTATACTAAGTGAAATTTTTCGGTGCATGAGCACTATTTGTGCGCATGAGACTTAATTTATTTAGGCGCATGAGCACTGTTTGTGCGCATGAGGTTAAGCACATGAGCACTATTCAGACGCATAAGCAATGTTTAGCCACTTTTGCACTGTTCAGGCGCATTGGTCTAGCTGACGCCCTTTTTTGCTTGATACGCCCAATTCTTGAAAGTCTGGATACTGTTCAGGCGCATGAGAAAGGTAAAACGCCCCACTTAATCACCATTTTCAGTCTTATGACAACTGTTTAGGCGCATGAGGATGACTGACACGCCTAACACTTGTATAAATTCTGAAAAATCATCATGCTCCATTCCTGGACTTATTAACACTGTTTAGGCGCATGAGATGACTTTCATGTGTCTAACACTTGTAATTTTCAGATCTTCCATCTGTATACTGTTTAGACATATTAGTACTGTTCAATACTAATATTTAAACAATTTATCAAATTTTGACTTTAATTAGCCAAATTTTGACTTTCACCCAAAATTTACACAATAGACCCTTAATTTTGAACTTTTTACATTTCAAATTTTTTATTTTTATTTTGAATTTTTAATTTTTATATTTTGACCTCTTTATTTTTGTTTTAATTTTGCAAAAATAATTTTCCGTCATTTTAGTCTCTAATTTTAACAAATAATCTCATTTAAAATGTTACAAGAAGCTTTTCTACTTAAAATATTTTTCAGGTTCATTTTTACATTATGTCAAACACACACATGCTTGAACATTTTAGCTTCATCCTTTCCATCCAAAATATTAAATTTTGATTTTTCATATCTTGAAATTTGAAAATCAATTTTCTTAGACACTTTTCCTCCTTTTAACTCTTTTTACTCCCCCTAAACTTTTAAGTTTAATAAAACTTAGAAGTTTTTTGAATTTGTCACATGAAGATCACACTAATCATTGTTAATATGCCTGCACATAGAAAACATGCAAAAAATCAAAATTAAAGCAGAATAAAATTCTAATATTTACAACTGAATCAATGTTTGTAGTGAGATCATTAGTTAAGATCAACACATTAAAATAAAAAAAATTAATGGATAGTCATGGATAGTGAATAAATCCTAATCAGGTGTGTTCCAGGTCAGCATTTCTGTAGTAAAGGAGACACGAGATCTAAGGACAGAAAATGAGTGCATTTAGCAAGATATTCAACACACTTACTTTTTCAATTCTTGGATTGTTTAAGGTACAATTAGATGTGACATTATGCAGTCACACTTAGACTTAGAGAGGTTAATTCTCATAAAAACATGCAAGAAGTCACTGTTCTCAACTTGTTAACCTGACATATACTATAACCAGATCTCATTTGATATTTGTGCGCATTGGCATCTTGTTGCATCAGTGAGAATATCCAGGTCTATAATCACTTACAACAAAGGATATCTCATCACTTCAGGTCTATGATGACTCATAACAGAGAAGTGTTAGATGCTTTAAATAATTAGAGCTCATGGTTATTCATATCACAACCAGGTGTGAGATTATGACTTAACTAACAATCAATTTGAGAAATCAACACTACTCATTAGTGCTAAGATAGACATACATGAATGCATGAGTGATTTAGTTTAATCATAAAATTTACTTTTTCAGTCTAATTGCATGAACTTACTTACACATCATATCTGATCACGTCAGACTTTGTTATCGAGTGAAGTATGCAACTGATCATACTAATGTACTATCATTTCTCATATATTGCAAAGACAGATTCATTCCTAAAAATGAATTAACAAAGAAAAACTCTATTTTTTGTAGTTTTTGTTTTATATTTTTATCTTTTGATTTTTCAATTTTCTAATTTTGTATTTGGTTTTGCTTTTTCTAAGAAACATGCACACACAAAATACAATTAGGCAATTAACTTTGACGGTTTCTCTTGCTGTTTCCTATTCGATTAAGGAAGGGTTTTGATCATATTTAGACTCAATTAACTGAAATACTCAAAAACCAGTTTTTTGTTTTTTTAAAATTTGGTTAATAAGACCAATTGACTCTACCAAAAACTCAAACCGTCCTAGTAAGAAGGCTTTAGTAAATAGGTCGGCCAACTGTTTTTCAGTAGTAATTTGAATCAGAATGATTAAACCTTTTTCAGAGTTATCTCTGAGAAAATGATATCGAATCTCGATATGTTTTGTTTTTGAATGTTGAACATGATTAGCTGTAATGAACATAGCAGCAGTGTTATCAATGTAAATTGGAGTTTTAAGAAATTTGAACCCGTAATCCAGCAGTTGGTTTTGTAACCAAAGGATTTGAGATCATCCTGCTGAAGCAGCTATGTACTCAGCTTCTGCGGTTGAAACAGAGACTAATCTGGGTCCTAAAAACTGAAAACCACCCGTAGTTGATTTTCTATCTTGACAACATCCTCCATAATCCCTATCAGGATGCCCATATAACTCAAAGTTTCCTTCATAACGATACCATAACCCTAAGGCCGATTTTCCTTTGAGATATCTGAATATGCGTTTCACAACAATTAAGTGAGATTCCTTCGGGTCTGATTGATACCTGGCACAGACACAAACAACATACATTATGTCAGGTCTAGATGCAGTAAGATACATCAATGAACCAATCATAGATCTGTATAAAGTTTGGTCTACAGATTTTCCTTTTGGATCAGGCTCAATCTTGGTATTTACGTCAGCTGGAGTTCTTATGGATTGACAATCTTGCAATTTAAATTTCTTCAAGAGTTTGTCAACGAACTTCTCTTGATTAATGAAGATTCCATCTGTAGATTGCTTGACTTGAAGTCCAAGAAAGAAATTTATTTCTCCCATAGAACTCATTTGAAATCGAGATTTCATTATTTCTTCCAATTCATTGCACAATTTTGGACTAGTAGAACCAAATATGATATCATCAACATACACTTGTACACATAAAAGATCATCAGCATCCTTCTTGATAAACAGAGTTGGATCGATTTTTCCTCGCGTGTATCCATGTTGGATTAAGTGCTGTGATAATGTTTCATACCTTATTCTAGGAGCTTGATGTAAACCATACAAAGCTTTGCTAAGCTTGTACACACGATATGGAAATTCTGAATCTTCAAAACCCGGAGGTTGCTTTATGAATACATCATCGGTGATTGGTCCATACAAGAAAGCACCTTTCACGTCCATTTGATACACCTTGAATTTCATGAATGATGCATAAGCCAGGAAGACACGAATTGATTCAAGTCTTGCAACTGGAGCAAATACTTCATCATAATCTATTCCTTCCTCTTGGGTGTATCCTTGTGCAACAAGTCTCGCTTTATTTCGAATAATAATTCCTCGATCATCTGTTTTGTTTCTGCACAACCATCGTGTGCCTATGGCATTTTCTCCTTCAAGTAAATCCACAAATTTCCACACTTCTTGTTTGCGGAATTGCAATAATTCCTCTTGCATAGCCTCAATCCAACTATTGTCCTTTAACGCTTCGGTAACATTTTTAGGAACAATTTGAGAAAGAAAACACGAGTATAAGCAAAGATTTGCTTGTTCTGATTTACTTCTTGTTGTTCTCTCATTCAATGGACCAATAATCTGAGACGTTGGATGGTTCTTGTGAATACGAGATGTTAGAATCTCATTCCCTTGAACATGAACATCCAGATTGGTTTGGTTCAAGTTAGAAGGCTGATGCAATAGGTTCGAAGAATGTGGATTGAAATTGGAAACTTGAGTCAGTGAGTTGATGAAGTAATCAAGATTACCGGTGTCAACTCCATCACCAGAAATAGATGAAGTTCCAGACTCAAGTTATACAATTTCTATACCATCATTAGGAATAGGTTGTGAAACTTCTTGATTTTCTGAAACAGAATGATCTTCATCTTGTTGAGATAGATCATTATTATTATCAAATCGAATTATTGAATCTTTGATAAAAGAGAAGAATGGATAATCTGGGCTTGAGTCATCCATATCATCAGAATCTAAATCATCACTGAAAGAACCGAGATCTTCTTGAGATTTCTTCTTACCTGTAGAATCAAGCAAGTTAGATTGATCAAACAAGTTAGATTGAAAAGAGTTTGACAATGAATCTAAATCAAATAACCAAGATGGACTGTTTGAAACTAATGAAAAAGAATTTTCAAGGAATTTAATGTTGAATGTTTCAAGTCTAACATTTGTCCTAGAGTTATAAACTCGATAGGCTTTTGAAACAGATGAATATCCAATGAAAAATCCTTCATCAGATTTTGAATCAAATTTTCTTAGCTGATCACTTGAATTTAAAATCATAACTGGACAACCAAAAGATTTAAGAAAATCTATGTTTGGTTTCCTGCCAAACATCAACTCATAAGGAGTTTTCAGTTTGTCTTTCACAATTAAAGTGCGATTCTGTACGAAACACGCAGTAGATATGGCTTCATCCCAGAAAGTGATAGGAATTTTCTCATCCGCTAACATGGATCGTGCAGCCTCAATCAAAGTTCTGTTCTTCCTTTCAGCAACTCCATTTTGTTGTGGAGTTCTGGGAGCGCTGAACTAATGAGCAATTCCTTTTTCTGCATAGAACATGTCAATATTAGCATTTTTAAATTCCGTTCCATTATCACTTCTTATTATTTTTACTTTTTGTTCTAATTGGTTTTCAACTTTTGTGATGAATTCTTTTAATAATTCAGCCGTTTCAGATTTAGCATTCAAAAAGAAAATCCATGAAAATCTTGTAAAGTCATCAATGATAACTAAACAATAAGATTTTCTTCCAAGACTCTTCACGTTGGTTGGTCCAAAAAGATCCATATGCAACATCTGGAGAGGTTTGGAATTTGAGTTTATTTGCTTGGGCTTACCAGACGCTCTATGTTGCTTCCCCTTTAAACATTCTGAGCAGAGATCAGTAGTGGCAAATTTCTTTGTTGGAAGGCCGATAACATGATTTCCCGCTACAAGCTTGTTCATATTCTTAAAGTTGGAATGCCCGAGACGTCTATGCCAAAGCTGACTTTCGTCATTTGAAGCTTGAGTAATGACGCAAGTTGTTTCTCTAGAAGGATCCACTTGAGACATATCCAATTTGTATACATCTCGATCCCTAACAGCTTTAACAACCACGCAGTACTTGCTAATCTAAAACCTAGCTTCAAAATATAGCAATAAAAATCATCAAAAAGAATAGAATATGATTTATCACAAATTTGGAAAACGCTTAACAGATTTAAGTTCAACTGTGAGCAGAAGTTGACTTTATCGAAGCTTATTATCCCGTTGGATACTGTTCCTTCTCCTGTGATTTTTCCTCCCGCATCACCACCAAAGGCGACATGCATACCATCCTTTAACTTAAATTCTTGTAATAAGGCATGGTTTCCTGTCATGTGCTGGCTATACCCACTATCCACATACCATGTGTTGATTGGTCTTCTCAGGCGTACCTATAAAACAAAGAAATTGAGTTATCTACCCAAGCCGAGATGGTCTTGGGTTTTTCAAACTTATCAACAATTGTAAATTGTTTGAAATGAAGTTTGTTGACATCAGGCTTATTTTTAATGAATTTACCAATTCTGTTATTGTTCACAAATTTTTTATTATTTGGAAAATTCATACTTTTTGAATGACCAATTTTTGAAAAACTTTTAATTTCAAAATTTTTATTATTCATTCTTACAGACCTTGGAATGAATTGATCTTTAACATATTGTTTTGGTCTCACCGGATCATTTCTTTTGAAAGATCTCAAACCTAAGGAAGGTTGGTTAGTTAATCTGTGAAACCCAACATTTTGATTTCTTTTATATTGAGGATTAACATAACCTTTGCTCACTGGTGAAGTAGCAAATCCTTTCCTCGATGAACTCTTTCGAAAGTAACAAATTTCAGTATTGTGAGTCCATTCATAACAGTAGGTACAGTACTTATTAAAATAGCATCTGATGTTGAGTGATTTCTCATGTCGCATATGTGACAGTACTTGTTGAAAAAGCATTCAGCAGTGTTGTGAATGTATATGTCACATATTTTGCAGTACCTCTATGGAGTTTTAAACAATTGTTTATTAACTTCTGATGTTGACGCAATATTTTTTCCTTGTTTAGGTTTAGGTGTCAAAAAGTTAATCTTTTGTTTTTGATTTGACAGATTTTTCTTTTGCACATTTTGTTTTGTCTTTTGAACATGAACTTCATTCGTTATTTCCTTAGATACAAATCGTTTAATGACAGCGGAAGACTTAGAATCTGAACCTGTTTTCAGATCAGAGGTCGATTTGTTCTTAGGAGTTTTCTTAACATCTTGAATTGAATTCATGTTTAACATACCAGCAGACACAAATTTTATTGGTTTAAATTTATTTGTTTGATTTGTTGTCTATGTCTTATTTTCTTTAATTTGATCATTTTTAGCTTTATTCATTTTTCTTCTTCTTCTCTGGTTCCTTGATTTTGTGAAACTTGATTTTACTTGAGATTGAACATCTTCAGTTGAAGATTCTTTTTTATTTTCTTTCTTTTTCTGGTCCTTTTTCCATTTAATAAATTCAGGATTATTTAGACCATATGAGTTACAATCTTCTGATGTTACTTCTTCATGTTTAGCTTTATCTTTGGTTTTGAAGTTTTGGTTATCATTTTTAGTGATTACTTCCTCCAAGACAGATTCTTTTGGAACAAAAAATTTCTTGCTTTTCGGTCTTGGTTCATAAGATTTGACTTTAACCGGATGACCGTTTTTGATTTTTTCAGTATCTTTCTATTCAAAGATTTCTATATTAGCTTTCTCTTATTCATTATCAGAAATCTTGTTCTTGTTTTGGAAAGCTTTGAGTTTTGCCTTATTCTCAGGAGAGTGATCATGTGTATTAAAGTTTTCTGGCAAAGTGTTAGTTATAGATTCAGGCATTGGTTCGTGAGTGAAACCTAATCCTGCTTTTTGTTTATCTTTTCTTTCACTTACCAGTTGTTCCACGATTGTTTTGGAACTTTTGACTTTAGCAAGATCAACTTGAGTAGCAGCATGTGCCAGTTTCTCCTGTTCTAAGTTCTTGGTCATTTCTTCAAGTTGTTTTGAAACTATTTCTAGTTCTTTCAAAGTTTTGTTCCATGAAGTTTGTAAAGAAATGATCTTTTCATCTGACACTTTGTGATCATTTTTGAGTTTATTATGCATCAATTCCTCTTGCTTAAGTTTTTCACATATTTTGTGTGAGTAATTTCGGTAATATTCAACGTGTTCAAGGCAAGATTTTGTGCATAGTTTTTCTCTTACTTCTGATGGTATTTCAGGATATTTAGGAGGAGAGGTCTCAAAGTTAGAATTATCAACCTTTGGTTGATCAGACTGTGCCATTAAAGCAATTTCTTCTGAATCCTCTTTAGGATCAGATTTATCACTCCAATCGTATTCTTCTTCTTCATTCTCATAATCATATTTAGCCTTTGGATCACTATCTTCTGACCAATCTTCTCCTTGAACTTCTGCAATAAGAGATAAACTAGAGGTTAAGTCAGCTGTAAACTGCTCTGCATATGCACTCCAGTCGTATCCATCCTTGATGCTCACTACTAAGGCTTTCTTTGGTTCTTCAGAAGCTTTTATGTCATCTTTAAGTTCAGGCATTGGTAAGCTTTGGTATGGCTTTTGGAATGTCTTCTGAGATGATTGTTGAAACCTCTGATTGCTTGAGCTCAATTGGCTATTTCCTCCTTTGTTTCTAGGAGCTTTGCATTCTCTTGAAAAGTGGCCATAACTATTACAATTGAAACACCTTGACTTAGACTTGTCAAATCCAACAGTCTTGTTAGCACTTGGCTTGTAGTTCCTGTTGACATAAGAGTGTTTCTGAGTCCTATAAGCAATCATCACCATCTGCCAGTTCAGATCCATTTCCTCCATATCATCTGGATCCATTTTAAATAAGTCCTACAAAACAAGATCCAATTGAGTTAAATGGCTACCTTGATAAGCTTGAAAACTAGCCATAAAAGCAGTAAAAACAGATTTGGACTCTTCATCCTGTAATAGGATGTTAATGACATCTTTAACTTTGCTAGATTTAGCAGAGTTAGAAGATGGAGTCTCAGTATGAGTGTTAGAAGTTTGAGCTTTAGCAGATTACTAAGGTTGATGCTGTGTTGCATAAGTAGGAGCACTTGTATATGAAGAATCTATAAAGAACCCTGCTCCAACAAACAGATCACCATCTTTTTCTAGTAAACTCTCATTTTTTGCCATAAAGGCATTCTCCACAGTGCTAGCTGGAGATGCAACATATTTGTACTGAGACATTGAAGCTGCTCTGTCATTATTCATTGAGCTTTCATCAATTTCAACAAACTCAATTTTGGCTATCAACAAATCAAGATCCATAGGAAATTTCTCAGTATGCTTTAACAGTGTAACTGTTTGTTTCCATGAAGATGGAAGAGCATTGAGAAGCCTAAAGTTTAGATCTTTTAGATCATTTTTGATGCCAGGAGTTGATATCTCAGTTTTCAGTTGCACAAATCTATTCATCATTTGGTTTATGGTTTCACCAGATAAATGCTCAAATAGCTCTAACTGTCTCTTCAATTTCTGCTTCTTGAGATCTTGAATCTCCTTACCACCTTCACAAATTATCTTCAAAGCTTTATACATGGTATATCCCATTTGATATCCATCTAGTCTAGTTAAGACTTCAAGTGGTAATCCTTTACACATCAAAGAATAGGCTTTAATGTCATTCTTTACTTTTCTTAGATCATCACCTTGTAACCCATCTTCAGGATATGGTTCTGGAGAGTCTTTAGTATAGACAAACCCTCTATCAGGACCATCTGAAGTGATAGGAATGTGAGGTCCTCTTTCTATTGACTTCCATAAGTCAGTGTCAATAGAATTAAGGTGATGTTTCAATTTAAGTGACCAATTCTTAAAATCAGCTTTGTTCTTTAGTTTAGGAACTCTGTTCTATGAGTCTTCTGATTTCACCATTTTAATTTTTGATTTTAGAAAAAGATTTTTTTTGTTGTTTTTTAAGTTTTTTAAAAAAATGAAAATGTTTTTTTGGATTTTAAATTTTGAAAAATTTCTAAGTGTTGAGGAGATGCGCTTGAATAGTGATGAAGCGCCCAATCAGTGGTGAAACTCCTTTGACTTTGAAATGTCTAAGGGATTGCCTTTAGAAAAATTTTCAAAAACGCCCAACTTGAAATGCGCCTGAACAGTTGTAACACGTCCAAACAGTTGTCAGACGCCTGGGTGTAAAAACGCCCAAACAGTCAAAACGCCTACACAGTTGTAATGCACCTAGAATTCCTTGACAAAGTTCCAAAGTGACCAAAGTTGTAATGCGCCTCAACAGTGGTAAAACACCTAGACCAAAAACGCCTTAACAGTTGTAAAACGCCTAAACAGTTGTCAAGCGCCCAACACTTAAGCAATTTTTAGTAGTGTTTTGACCTAATGCGCCAACTTCAACAGATTCAAACGAACTCAGATCTGCTGAAAATCTTCAAAACATGTTGAATTGCTCTAAAAACTTCCAATTAGACTGTAATTTGATCGATTAACAGTCCTTCATCTTCAATTTCACCAAACAACAACAACAATTCAGTTTTCTGATCGAATTTCATTTCGAAAATGAAGAACTGGTTCAAACACTAATTTGAACAAATTCATTGGTTTTGAACGAATTGAACTGGAAATTGTGATTCAATTCATGTTTTTGATGATGAAACACAAATGAAATCAACAACTGTTAGATTGAATTGCTTATCAATCACAGATTCAAGTGATTCAAAAGTTTGATAGTTTGAAGAACTCAAATCACTGAACCAACAGCTCTGATACCATTTGATAGGATCAAAATGGATTGATCTGTGATGATATTATGATACAATTCAATCAAACAAACACATGCAATCAATTCAATGCAAACAAATCACAAAAATTCATAGATATTCATTGATTAGTAAGCATAGAAAGTACACGTGTAAGTAAAAACAGTTACAAATCGTTCACTGATCTAGTCTCTATCGGTCTCTAAAGACTAGTCTACCTACACAATACATTAACTATGCTATTTATACTATCAAGAAAACAAAAGGAACATATTTACAAAAGTAGTCCCTATACTATGACAAAAACTATAAAAGACACATAAAGACTAAATGTTAATCTTTAAGAAGCATCTACAATTGATACCATTTGATAGGATCAAAATGGATCGATCTGTGATAATATTATGATACAATTCAATCAAACAAACACATGCAATCAATTCAATGCAAAAAAAATCACAAAAATTCATAGATTTTCATTGATTAGTAAGCATAGAAAGAACACGTTTAAGTAAAAACAGTTACAAATCGTTCACTCATCTAGTCTCTATCTGTCTCTAAAGACTAGTCTACCTACACAATACATTAACTATGCTATTTATACTATCAAGAAAACAAAAGGAACATATTTACAAAAGTAGTCCCTATACTATGACAAAAACTATAAAAGACACATAAAGACTAAATGTTAATCTTTAAGAAGCATCTACAGTTTACCTTCTCAATGCTGAGCTTACCATTTGTGACCCTGCCCCTTCTAGTGATGTAACAACCTGATTCTCCTCCAAAAGCAACTGCCCCTCCATCAATTTTCTCAAAGTTTTGAAGCAAATAGCCATTGCTTGTCATGTTCCTAGAACAGCCACTATCAATGATCCATACATTCCCTTTGGTCTTTAGCTGTTCCTACACAAAAAAAGATGGTTAGTTACATTTGAAAACCCAGTGTAACTCCCCAATCTGGGAAACCTCACAGTTGGATTTGGACATCAGAAACTCAAGTTCTCGAACATGAAATTCCATTAATATATGTAGCAGAACGTACAAAAATTTCTATTGTTTAACATTTACATCAAAAGATCACTTGGCTAACTAACAAAAGTTCTATGCCAGGATGCCAGTCTCGATCATGTGCCAGGTAACTCTCCCATCCATGCCAAGCTCACCCAAAATGTATAGCATACCTGTCAATCTAATATGCATACAAAAGTAAGCAACCCTGAGTGTGCTCTAGGTTTACTTTAACAAAACTGTAACATACATTAACATCGTAAAAACTTTAACCTTGTTCATCATCAACATCATCATCGAACACGTTCGATAACCAAACTTTAACGTTAGCTTTTACTTTATTGATTTCTTTATCGTTACGTTACCCACACATTATCAAATACTTTAGCATCGCGTTACCCATACTTTATCTTTACTTTAGCTTTAATCGCTTACTTAACCTTTTGAACTTAGCACGAAGCTTAGTTCCTTTACCAGGTGAGAACACAACAAATGTCATTTCTCCTTTAGCTGCACGGGCATACCCAAATTATACCCCTATGTGAGCACACCGATGTGTAGCTCCTATGCGAGAATGCATGAAGCAATCTCCTTTAACGGCACATTTATGGGGTAACATAACACGTAACATCCAAAGTTTTCACGCGAGAACCCACATTCGCGCGAGAACTTCCTACTTCAAGCGACAACTCCCTCTTCGTGCGAGAACTCACATTCAAGCGAGAACATCATCATTCGTGCGAGAACATCATCATTTGCGCGAGAACATCATCATTCGCGCGAGAACATCATCATTCGCGCGAGTACTTTCAAAAAGTAACCGTTAGTCGTGAAAACTACATTTCGCACGAAAACTCGCCTCTCGCGTGATAACTTTTCTGCTGTACATAACTTTATCCATAAGTTATCGCTCCTTTAACCACTTTATCACCCAAAACATGCTATAACAATTATAAACATCATTCTTTAACAAAACATTCGTAAAATATGCATATTAGCCCCAAAACATGGATAAAACATGTAAAAAAGGGGACTAGAACTCACCACTTGAAGTTCCAGCACAACCACAACTTTCTAGAAACTTTTACCAAGCAAAAACTACATAATCATAAGTTTTATACTTCAATAATCCATCCTTAGTACATAACACGAGTTACATACCTTAAACACTTCGTTTCTTCACTTTCTCTCTCAACGCAACCGCTTTCTCTCTCTAGTAGCAGTACTTCTTGCATGAAACTAGGGTCTGGCTAGGTGTTCTCAGCTATTTATACCCAGCTCAAACTTTTTGCCAGACTTCTCGCGCGAGAACTTTTAGTCGCGCGAGAACTGTCCTCCACGCGAGAACTTCATGACTCGCGCGAGAACTCAACCTCTCGCGCGAGAACTTGCCTTTAATCACAAATTCGGGGCATTACAAGTCCACCCCCCTTATTTGGGTTTCATCACCGAAACCTGTCATTCCTCAAACAACTGAGGATAATGCTGTCTCACCTCATCTTCGGACTCCTACATGGACTCTGACCCCTCTTTATGCTTCCACTGCACTCGGACAATACTTTATTCCTTAGTCGTTTCTCCTTTCTATCTATTATTGCTACAGGTTGTTCCACGTAGTTTAGTCTTTCATCAATCTCCACATCTTCCTGTGGAACATGAGCGTCTTCATCTGTTAGACACTCACGAAGATGTGATACGTGGAAGGTAGGATGAATTCCACTCAATGCATCTAGTAGATCCAGCCTATACGCCACTTGTTGGACTCAACAAGTGCATTAAGAATTAATGTATAAAAGTATGATGCTTGCCATATCAGACATATATCAAACATAATGTGTTCTAACATTCAAAACAATCATTTATAACACATTAACATTCATAACAATCACTAACATTTGTCTAAATTTCTTTTTCAGATTTGTAGATAAAAGAAATTTTGACCAAGTGTTCGTAGCGGATGAAGAGTCTCCACAGCGGATGAAGATCATCAGCAGCGGATGAAGAAAATTCATCTAAGTGTGTGCAACAGATGAAAGAATCCCACATCGGATGAAGAACATATAACGGACAACAAACAAGCAAAAACACACAAGTGTTCATAGCGGATGTTCAATCCACAGCGGATGAACATTCCACAGCGGACAACATTCAAGCAAACACACAACTGTCCACAGCGGATGTTCAATCCACAACGGATGAACATTCTACAGCAGACAACATCCACAGCGGATGTTCATCCACAGCGGATGAACATCCACAGCGGATGAACATCCACAGCGGATGAACATCCACAGCGGATGAACAACCAAGCATCTACAGCGGATGAACAACCAAGTATGCACAGCGGATGAATAGTCTTCTCCACAACGGATGAGAAAACCTCCACAGCGGATGACTTAATTCCACAGCGGATTGCTTATAGACTTAGGATTATTTATGTAATATTCGTTTACATAAGGGTAGTTTAGTAATTGTATATCGTTATGTGTATAGGCTATAAATAGCATCCTACCCTAATCCTTTTTAAGCTTTTGAACAATCAATACAATCAAACAGTTATTATTTTCGAGCATTCAAACACACACAAACACACACAAACACTGATTTCATACACTTGAATCATGGGTTTCCATACCATGGTTTTTGTTTGTTGATTATTGAGAGATATTGAAAAAGGTCCTTGGGGGAATCAACTTGTTCATGTTGAATATTGTTCTAATATGTTCATGTTCAACATGTTGTTGTAAAAGTTCATTTCATCCAGGTGGTATCAGAGCTTTGGCTCAATCATTCATTGATTTCGATCCTCTCATTCAACAACATTAATTTCAGTGGTTCATTAGCTTCAAAAACACATATTCAAGCATCAAACTCATCTTCTTCTTCTCATAAACATTCATTAAATGCAAACATCATGATTACTAAATCATTTTGTGCATTTTGAAGAAGCGTTGTTGATTTTTGCTTGAACATCACACTACCACACAAGTTTTCAATGGTTTTATAACAAACAAAACATGGGTATTATTCATACATTGTTGAACAACCTTTAAACAGAAGGTTTTTAACTTTTTACATCATTCAAACCTTAAAACCCTAATCGGATTTTAAGGGTTTTGTTTTTAAACACTGTTTCATTGATTTTTCTTTAAAACAAATCAGTATTTGAACATTCTGAACCGGTCAGATTGTTCATTATCATCACAAACTAGTGACAATCTCACTAGAAACATATTTTGCTCATTGTTCAACCATCGGGTTGAATATTTTGAAAAATCATCACCGCAAAAACCTAGAAAAACCCTAGTTTTTACAGAACACAATTCACGGGAATTGTTGTTGTTTTGGATAAAATCATCGAAAAACAAATTGTCTTGTTTGAAAAGTTTCAGAATCAACTTTTTGATCCAAAAAGTTGTTTTACATAAGAAAAAATCTGTTTTTAGGGTTTTTGGAAAAGGAATATTGACTTTTGCACTAAAAGACAAATATTCTCATCATCCACGATCTTTCTTGTCACCGTGACCTGGAAAGCAACATTACATAGGACAATTAATTAATTAATTAATTCCTTTATTTGGTAAACAATTAAAACAAATTAGTTTATCAAATTAACAAACAAATTCGAGAGACAATTAAAATTAATTAAATTTTAGCACCGGACTAAAAGTTTAATCAAACAAAATTTAACTTAAATAATTATTATTAAGTTAAAATCAAATCATTCAAACATGGCTGATGATATGATGAGCTCAAACAGTCCCAAAGTTGAAGAACAAATCAGATTTTAAGCAATGGAAAATCATGTTCAGGAACCGGATTACATATCAAGATCCAGATCTTTGGACATCAATCACTGAAGGTCCTTACATTCCAGTGACTTTAGGACCTGACTATAACATACAGAAACCAGTTAGTCTGAAAAGTATAGCTGGTGATGACCTCAAGTAGGTCAAAACAGACATGAAGGCATACAGTATTCTAGCTATGACTTTGCCTTTTGAAATTTTGACACGGGTCGAAAATTTCAAAACAGCCCATGAGCTGTGGAAGTTCTTCACACCATGTGTGAAGGAAGTGAGGAAATAAGAGAGATCAAAAAGGGAAAATTAAGAACTCAATATGAAACCTTCCACCACATCCATAGAGAATCAATTCCTTAACAGTTACACAGATATGTCCAATTGGTCAATGAAATGATAGTATATGGACTTAAATATGACACTGTTGAAATCAACAAGAAAATGTTGCATACATTGCCTGAGAGTTGGACTCAGTCAGTGTCTCTCATGAAAGCAACATTGGACTTGGAGGGACTATCCCTTGACTCACTTGTAGCCAAGGTTGAAGCACTGGAAATGGATGAAAAATCCAGGAACAACAACCAAATCAGACATGTCGAGGCCTACAAGTTCAAAGAACCACGACACATAGACAGTGCTTTCCTCACAAGCACTGGAGAAGATGAAGAAGAAGAATTTCTGGATTCTCATGATACATCATTCTTCTCAGCACCAGAATCATCCAACAACAAACATAAGTCTAAGAAGACTGGAGTTCATGCTTCACATGAAGTCATACCTCAAAGCAAGCATCACCCTCATAACTCCACCTCAAACAAACAGTCAAAACCTCAAACATCAAACATACACAGGCTTGAAAAACCTATGGATGCTCTTACTATTATTCTACAAAGTGAAGAGCAAAAGGCAGCTTATACAGCCTTTTCAACAAGCTTTAAAGCATTATTGGGAGCAAGTTTGACTCCATCTCAGATCATCCAACAGGGTTTGGATGAACTTCCACCAGATATGGTAGAAGAGATGGATCTTCAATGGTCAATGGCCATGATAGCATACAGGTCCAAAAGGTTTCTGCAAAGAAATAGAGGTTTAACCATGGACAAGAAAACAAGAATTGGTTTTGATAAAACCAAAGTTAGGTGCTATAACTGTCAACTTTATGGGAACTTCTCCAGAGAATGTCAACAGCCTAGAGTTGATAGAAACACTCATCAGGCATAACACGCAAGTGGAATTAATTCAAACAGACAAGTGCCTCCACCAATCAGTATTCCAAATGCACCAACTCAACCTCAGATCATATAATCCAGTCCAACTCAACGTCCAACATCTTCTGCAATGATAATTAAAAAGGATGGAGAATGTGACTGGAGCCTTTATGATGCTGATACCATCACTTCAAATCATGCCCTTATGGCTAATATTGAAGACAAATTAACAGACATCCCGAAAGAGGTAAAAGAAAACCTCTACAGTCAAGCATGTATTGATGAGGTAAACAAGTATAGAGAGCATGCTAACAAGTTGTTAAAGAAAGTAATTGAAACAAACATTCTTAATGAAAGTCTAAAATCAGAACAAAAGCAGTATGCTACAAAAACTTTCATTACAATCAGATCTAGACAAACTACTTTCTAAAAATTAACATTGACAGCTCAGGTCGAGCAGCTCTCTATCTTATTAACTAAGTCAAAAACAATTCAAGCTGAAACTAAAGTTAAACTTCAGAAGTTTCAGGTGAGCAATAAGAAGTTTGAAGAATTTCTTGCTTGCAAAGGGCTTTTAAGGACCCTTCAGGTTTAGGATATAATAAGGTAAGTCCACCTTATAATGATAATTATATTTTTTACCTGACTCCATGACCAACAAACAGGATGAATCTCATGATGCTCAAGAAAAGACTGATGACTCTAAATAATCATCATCATCATCATCAAAATCACTTTTAAAATCAAAATCACTCTTGATAAAGTTTGTTAAAAGTTCAACACCATCATCAATCAAATCAACTGACTTTTATCAAGGAGAAAATAATATTTGATAATCAAACAACAGATGATGATGAGGACGATTTATTAGATGATGAGTCTGATCAGCCAATTACTGAAACTCAAAAGGTTTCAAGTGTCGCTGATACATCAAACAAACAATCGAAACAGATTCAAGGATTTGATATTGTTCCGGTGGAAGGAAAGATGTAACTTCCATTGCCCCTCCTAAACAGGTAAATAAAGGAAAGGCAAACCATAATTCAACCAAAACAACCATCTGTAACTTTTGAAATTCCATCAAAATCTAATTTGAAATCAAAGGTTTTCAATAAACAAACAAAAACATAATTGTCATACTGTGAATGGTTTGATCAATTCACATATTCAACTGAAAAGTGCAGATATGGCAAGTACTGCAAGTACTGTAAGATGAATAATCACAGTACAGAAACATGTCATTTTCACAATTATTGCTCCATTTGTGAAAGAAACAATCACAGCACGACAAATTGTTTTTTCAACAAGAAAAACAAAAAACAAAACAAACAAGCTCAGGTTGAGAAAACTACTAAAAAACAACCTGTTGCTCAAAATAAGAGCAGAGTAGGAGTTCCTAAACATACTCCTCATCAGAAAATTGTTTTAGATAATGATAAAACTTTTTATGACAATTTTCAACACATATCAAGGAGACATAAGTCTCAGAACAGACAAAACACTGACACTAGCTCACAAAAGAAAGAGCACAAAGCACTTCTCCTAATAGAGCTAAAGCAAATCAAAGGAAATCTAGTGTGTCTAGAGCTCCAAACCTTCAGACAATGCTGTCTTGGAAGAAATTTGCATTGTTGGAAAAGACGAAAAACCCAATACTATCTTGGCTTGGGTTGCTCCAACTAACTGATTTCTTTTGTTTTTCAGGGACATCTTAGAAGGACTGACAACATCTGGTATGTTGACAGTGGATGCTCCCGTCATATGACAGGCAACTGTTCCCTCCTTCGGGATTTAAGAACAAACATGGAGGCAATGTAGCCTTTGGAGGAGATAAAACAGGTGGGAAGATAACTGGCAAAGGAACAGTAACAAACGGGTTGATTAGCTTTGAGAACGTCAACTACTACTCCAATCTTCAGTTCAATCTTCTGAGTGTATCCCAAATCTGTGACAAGGGATATGTCACCCTATTTGACTCCAACAGCTATGACATCCTTAAGACGGGTTTTCAGATTCCAGAAGAACATATCCTTTTGAAAACTCCTCGTCTAAACAACACATACATTGTTGATATGAACAATGTTTCAGCATCAACCCTGAAACTTGTTTATTATCAAAAGCCACAGAAGATGTATCACAGTTGTGGCATAGATGATTAGGTCATTCCAATTTTAACCGAATGAACAAACTTGTTAAAAATGATCTAGTCATAGGTCTGCCACAAAAGGAATTTTTCTGTTCAGACCACTGCACAGCATGTCTGAAAGGCAAACAACATAGAGTTTCACATAAATCAAAATTGATAAACTCTAACAACACACCACTCAAATTGCTTCATATGGACCTTTTTGGCCCAACAAACATCCTAAGCATAGGAAAGAAGCAATACTGTCTTGTCATAGTAGATGATTACTCCAGATTCACATGGGTTTTCTTTCTACTACACAAGACAAAAACAGCACAAATCATTACATACTTTATCACACAGATTAAGAATCAACTTGATCTTAAAGTCAAATCTTTAAGAAGTGATAATGGCACTGAATTTAAGAATGACTACATTTCTTCTTTTTGTGCAGAAAAGGAATAAGACACCAATTCAGCGTAGCAAGAACTCCTCAGCAGAATGTAGTAGCTGAACGAAGGAACAGAACATTAATAGAGGCGCTAGAACCATGCTAGCTGACTCTCTATTGCCCATATCCTTTTGGGCTGAAGCCATAAACACAGCATGCTACATACAAAACAGAACATTAATCATCAAAGAATATTCCAAAACGCCTTATGAATTAGTGTTTAAAAGAAAACCATATATAGGATTTCTTAAGGCCTTTGGATGTTCTGTTTCAATATTAAACACCAGAGAACAATTATCCAAATTTGCTCCAAAAGAAGATGATGGATTCTTTGTTGGATATTCTGGAAGCTCAAAGGCTTACAGAGTATTCAATCCTAGGCTAAATATAGTGGAAGAAACAACAGATGTTGTTTTTAATGAACATTCTTTCACTAAGAAAGTCATTGGATCAAACTGGTTGTTTGATATTGATGCATTAACCAAATCATTTGACACAACATATTTTGATGTTTCAGGTTCAAAGGAGAACAATGAGTATCCAATGGTTCCACCATCAACCATTGATGTTCCATTGACTGCTGATCCTCTAAGGAGAACCACTAACACACAATCAAGCGCAACTATGTCAACACCTCCTGATCAACACACCTCAAGAGAAACATCATCAGACACTCCAGTATCTTCATCTCCTGTACCCAGTCAATCACAAGATACCAACAAAACAAAACAACCTAAGATGATGATGACTACCATTCTCTACCAGACACACATCTTGAAGATGAAATCCCTGATTTCTTTCATGATTCCCCTCAAACATTCACTGAACCTCCTCAATCAAACAATCACACATCACCCAATACTCTTGCTCAACCCTCATCACATGATCAGACAATCACCAATCTTGATTCAACAATCCATGTTGATCAGATCACCACAACAAGAATTCACAAAGATCATCCCATCAAAAACATCATAGGTGACTCGTAGTCAATCTGATACAGCAAACATTTGTTTGTATTCCTGTTTCTTATCCTTAACTGTACCTAAAAACATCACTGAAGCCTTAAAGGACAACAGTTGGATAGAATCCATGCAAGAGGAACTACAGCAATTTAAGAAGCAAGAAGTTTGGAAGCTGGTAGATCTGCCTGAAGGTCAATATGCAATTGGCACAAGGTGGCTATTCAAAAACAAAGTAGATGACAGAGGGATAGTCATAAGAAACAAAGCAAGGCTTATAGCTCAAGGATATACTCAAGAGGAAGGCATTGATTATGATGATGTCTTTGCTCCTGTAGCTAGATTGGAAGCCATCCGAGTATTCCTTGCTTATGCCTTATCACAAAAGTTCGATGTCTACCAAATGGATGTCAAATGTGCATTCCTTTATGGTAAGATAGATGAAGAGGAGTATGTTGCTCAACCTCCAGGGTTTGAAGATCCAGATTTCCCTCACAGAGTATACAAGTTAGACAAAGCTCTATATGGTCTTCACCAAGCACCAAGAAAGTAGTATGAAACTCTATCAAAGTTTCTACTACAGAATGGTTACACCAGAGGTAAAATTGATCAGACATTGTTCTTAAAAAGAAAAGAACAAGACTTGTTAGTAGTGCAAGTCTATGTGGATGACATAATTTTTGGCTCCACAAACACACAGCTTTGCAAAGAGTTTGAAACTCTTATGCAATCAAAATTCCAGATGAGCTCAATCGGAGAACTCACATTCTTCCTAGGCCACAATAACAACATTCAAGCAAACACACAAACTATCCACAGCGGATGTTCAATCCACAGCAGACGAACATTCCACAGCAGAAACATCCACAGCGGATGTTCATCCACAGCGGATGAACATTCCACAGCGGATGTTCATCCACAACAGATGAACATCCACAGCGGATGAACAACCAAGCATCCACAGCGGATAAACAACCAAGTATGAATAGCGGATGAATAGTCTTCTCCACAGCGAATGAGAAAACCTCCACAGCGGATGACTTAATTCCACAGCGGATTGCTTATAGACTTAGGATTATTTATGTAATATTCGTTTACATAAGGGTAGTTTAGTAATTGTATATATCTATGTGTATAGGCTATAAATAACATTCTACCCTAATCCTTTGTAAGCTTTTGAACAATCAATACAATCAAGCAGTTATTATTTTCAAGCATTCAAACACACACAACACACACAAACACTGATTTCATACACTTGAATCATGGGTTTCCGCACCATGGTTCTTGTTTGTTGATTATTGAGAGATATTGAAAAAGGTCCTTGGGGGAATCAACTTGTTCATGTTGAATATTGTTCTAATATGTTCATGTTCAACATGTTGTTGTAACAGTTGATTTCATCACCACTTCCCCCACACGGGCTACGATCTTGAAAGGCCCAATAAATTAAGGGCTCAACTTCCCTCTCTTTTGGAATCGAATGATTCCTCTCCAAGGTGACACCTTTAGCATCACCCTATCACCGACGTTAATCTCAATCGGTCTTCGACGTTTGTCGGCATAGGATTTCTGTCTATTTTTAGCGGCTTTCAAGAAGGATTTAATCTTGCCCAACTTCTCGTTGGTCGTCTCGATGACCTCGATACTACCTAACTCCTTCTGACCGATCTCTCCCCAGCATATCGGAGTCCTACACCTCCGGCCATACAACATCTCATATGGGGGCATACCAATACTGGCATGGTATCTGTTATTGTATGAAAACTCCTCCAACGGTAGATGACTATCCCAGCTCCTACCAAAGTCGACAATACACGCCCGAAGCATGTCCTCCAAGGTCTGGATAGTCCTTTCGGATTGGTCGTCCGTCTATGGGTGGTATGTTGTACTGATGTGCAGTCTAGTTCCCATCACGTCATTGAACTTATTCCAAAATTTGGATGTAAACCGCGTATCTCTGTCCGAGACAATCGACACCGGCACACCATGACGGGCAACTATCTCATCGATGAATAATTTTGCAAGCCGCTCCGAGTTATACGTCTCTCAGATGGGTAGAAAGTGAGCATTTTTCGTCAGTCTATCCACTATGACCCATATGGCATCATAACCTTTAGCTGTGCGAGGTAGCTTCATTATGAAGTCCATAGTAATGTGCTCCCACTTACATTCGGGAATTTCCAAGGGTTGGATTTTCCCGTATGGCTTCTGATGCTCAGCCTTAACCTGGAGACAGGTCAAGCACCTTTCTACGTACCTTGCCATGTTGGCTTTCATTCCCGGCCACCAATAGTTCTTCTTTAGGTCTTGGTACATCTTGTTGGTTCCCGGGTGAATGGAGTAGCGAGTCTTGTGGGCTTCGTCCAACACTTTCTCTCGCAGACCTCCACGTCTAGGAATCCACATACGCCCAAATCTAGCTTTGACACCATTGGTGTTTTCTTCAAGGTTCGCATTCTGCCCCTTCATCCTTTCTTCATTAACGTGCTCGGGCTTTAGAGCTTCTTTCTGAGCTTCGCAGATTTGCCTTAACACATCAGGAGTCACAATCAACTGGTAAGATCTCACCCGAATTGGTTCCCGGTTCTCCTTCCGACTTAGGGCATTGGCTACCAAGTTAGCTTTACCCTGGTGATAATGAATCTCACAGTCGTAATCCCTTATGAGCTCCAACCATCGTCTCTGCCTCATATTAAGATCTTTCTGCTCAAAGAAATACTTCAGGCTTTGTGGTCCGTGAAAATCATACATTTGATACCATATAAGTAGTGTCTCCATATCTTTAATGCAAATACCATAGCAGCCAGCTCCAGATCGTGGGTAGGGTAGTTCACCTCGTGAACCTTTAACTGTCGAGATACGTACGCTATGACTTTACCTCGCTGCATTAGCACGCACCCTAACCCCTGATAAGAAGCATCGGAATAGACAACCAAGTCCTCATTCCCTTCCGGTAACGTTAACACTGGAGCTTGTGTCAATCTTTTCTTTAACTCCATGAACGCATTCTCTTGACTGTCGCCCCATTCAAACTTCACATCTTTCTCGTCAACTTGGTCAACGGTGAGGCATTCTTGGAAAGTCCTGAATAAACCTCCGATAATAACCCGCCAATCCGAGGAAGCTTCGGATTTCAGATGGCGTTTTAGGCGAATTCCACTTCATCACCGCCTCCACCTTAGCAGGATCAACCATGATTCCCTCTGGGTTAATCACATGACCCAGAAACTGCACCTCGCGTAACTAAAATGCACATTTGGAGAATTTCACATACAACTTCTCCTTTCTTAGAGTTTCCAGCACCTCGTGGAGGTGACAGGCGTGGTCTCCCTCGTTCTTCAAGTAGATCAGGATATCATCTATGAACACTATCATGGATTTTTCGAGCATCAGTCGACAAACCTTATTCATCAAGTCCATGAATGCTACAAGAGCATTGGTTAGACCAAACGACATCACGAGAAATTCATAATGCCCATATCGCGTCCGAAACTCAGTCTTTGGGATATCCTGCTCCTTAAGCTTTAGCTGGTGATAACCCGACCGAAGATCAATCCTCGAGAACCAACTCGCGCCTTGCAGCTGGTCGAACAGATCATCTATCCGAGGCAACGGGTATCTATTCTTCACCGTGAGCTTATTCAGCTCCCTGTAGTCTATACACATACGCATGCTACCATCCTTCTTCTTCACGAACAACACCAGAGCACACCAAGGAGAAATGCTCGGTCTGATAAATCCTTTATCGAGAAGGTCCTGTAGTTGGGCTAACAACTCATTCAACTCTAACGGAGCTAGACGATACGGCGCTTTAGCAACGGGCTGAGCTCCTGGCACAAGGTCAATCTAAAACTCTATCTCCCGATTGGGTGGTACCTCTGTCAAGTTATCAGGGAACACATCCGGGAAGGTACACACCACAGGCACATCTGTCAACTTTATAGTTTCAGCTTTGGCATCTTTAACGTATGCCAAGAATGCTCTGCACCCTCGTCTCATCAACTTCTCTACCTTTATCATAGAAATAATCTTCGAAACTTCACAGATTCTGTCGCCGTAAATTGTGACTAAGCACATCTGAATCATCTTCCTCTGACAAACTATATTAGCCTTGTAGGCGGCTAACCAGTCCATACCCAACACAATGTCAAATCCTCCTAGGGTCACAACAAACAACCTAGCGGGGAATCTATGACCTTCCAATTCTATGCTACAATCATCTAAGGCCTCAGTTATCTTAGTAGTCTTTCCAATGGCAGTTTCTACTTCAAACACATGATTTATTTCTTTAGCCTTAGCATTCATTACATCACAGAAGGTAGTAGCTATAAAACTCTTACTTGCACCAAAATCAAACAGAACAGAAGCAAGTATGTTGTTAACTGGGGACATACCTGACACAACATCAAGTTCCGCTTTGGCCTCCTCTCTGGTCATCGTGAAAGCCCTAGCCTTGGCCCTTGGCTTGTCAGCAACTTCTTTTCCTTCTCAGACTCCTTTCTCTTGGCCGAGTCAACCACTCGCGCCTCTTTACAATCTCGGCTGTAGTGCCCCAACTTGCCACAATTGTAGCACTTTACCAGATTAGGGCAATCCTTGGAGAAATGCCCCATCTTCCCACATCTGAAACATAGACTCGAACCGAGCCTACATTCATCAGCATGCATCCTCCCATATTTCCGGCAATCACCGGACGATTCCACCTTTATCTTTTTGGCCTGAGCAGCAGACCTCTCATTTCTCTCTCGCTTCACATTTCCCGACCAACTCTTCTTCTTTGCCCCTCAACGGGCTCATCAGTCACCACATCATCATAGACTATCCTACTCAACTCCACCAAAGACTCAAAGGTCTTCGGCCCGCTTGCCTTTACATACGTCCTGACCTTTGAAGGCAAACCCTGCACATAGCACTTCATCCTCCTCTCCTCAGTACTCACTAGGTGAGGCACCAACCTAGCCATCTCATTAAAGCGAGACGTGTACTGCCTATGGGTCATACTTCCAGCTTTAAAACCCAAGAATTCCCTTTCCACCCTGTCGATCTCATTCTGAGGGCAGAACTTCCTCATCACCATCTCTTTCAAGTCATTCCACTTCAAGTTCCTGAACTCACAAGTGTCCTTCGTCTGCTTGACGGTGTTCCACCAATGAATAACACGTAATAGTCCAAAGTTTTTGCTCGAGAACCCACATTCGCGTGAGAACTTCCACTTCAAGCGACAACTCCCTCTTTGCGTGAGAACTCACATTCGCGTGAGAACATCATCATTCGTGCAAGAACATTATCATTCGCGCGAGTACTTTTGAAAAGTAACCGTTAGCCGTGAAAACTACATTTCGCGCAAGAACTCGCCTTTCGCGCGATAACTTTTCTGCTGTACATAACTTTATCCACAAGTTATCGCTCCTTTAACCACTTTAACACCCAAAATACGCTATAATAATTATAAACATCATTCTTTAACAAAACATTCATAAAGTATGCATATTAGCCCCAAAACATGGATAAAACACGTAAAAGAGGGGACTAGAACTCACCACTTGAAGTTCCAGCACAACCACAACTTTCTCAAAACTTGTACCGAGCAAAAACTACATAATCATGCATTTTTATACATCAATAATCCATCCTTAGTACATAACATGAGTTACTACACGAGTTACATACCTTAAACACTTCGTTTCTTCACTTTCTCTCTCAACGCAACCGCTTTCTCTCTCTAGCAGCAGTACTTCTCGTGTGAAACTAGGGTCTGGCTGGGTGTTCTCAGCTATTTATACCCAGCTCAAACTTTTCGCCAGACTTCTCACGAGAGAATTTTCCTCCACGCGAGAACTTCATGACTCGCGCGAGAACTTAACCTCTCGCGCGAGAACTTGCCTTTAATCAAAAATTCGTGGTGTTACACCAAGCCTTATTAGTCTTAGGCCTGCCTAAGTGAATAGAAGATAATGCAACAGTAATTGATCCTATATGCAAGTCTTAAGGATCAGTTGCTGTTGTTGATGAAGAACTTTCAGTCACATGGCCTTTCTTTATCTTCCACACCATTTTTGGAAGATTAGACTTGCCCTTCAATACTTTGGAAGTTTTGATGACTTCAGAAGTTTTGGAGAATGGACCTTCAGAAGCTTTTACATTCACTACAGCAAACTTCAGTACTTCGAAAACATTTCTTCTTCCGAGACCAAATTTTCTTCCGAAGGTAAGTTTTCACTTATCTTCTTCTTCACTTTAGAGCTTCCACAAAGAAAGATTTTCCTTTCGAAGCTATCTTCTTCTCAGAGTTTTTCTTCTCAGTCATGTGGATAGTACTTTTGGGATTATAGATGCAATCCTTGGCAAAGTGAGAAGTACTACCACACATGATGCATTCGGTTGGCATGCTTTTGAGAGTCTTCTTTTGAGTGAGAGGTTGAGTTTGATCACTTTCCACTTCCTTTTTCACCTTCTCAGATGATGCATCAGTCTTCTTAGGACGAGGCTTGCTCTTGGAGCTGGATGGTTCAGGTTGTGCAATAGTGGTGCACATTTATCAGCCTTTTTCTCTTGACTAGGATGATTTGGACATGAACTAGAACTCCTGGTACTAGAGTCCATAGTTGAGTCTTGGGTCTTTAACACTTCAAATCCAGCAGAATTGAAAACTTGTTTTTGCTTAGAGTTGAAGGTGGCCTTGATCTCTTGGGCTTTCTTTGACTTTCTTTTGGCTGCCCTGATCAAGTTCTTCCTTGCAGACTTGTCATCGTTGTTTCTTTCTTATCTCCAAGAGAATAGTTCCTTCTTAGGATAACCCTTGTCACTCACCTTAGGTTCATCCTTCACTATCTCCTTTCATCTTCTTCCTCTTCTTGAATGGGATCTATGGAAGGCAGCTCATCTTGACAAGTTCCACACCTTGGAGGTCTTACAGATAACAATGTGTGTGGAGGAGTTATCTTGCTTGAACCTAATCCTTGCCTGTTTCGATAAAAAATCTTTGCATCCATGGATGAAGATATTATGTTCTTGAAGGTTTCCTCTTCAAGAACACATTTTTCTGCCTTAGCTTTGTTGATCATAAGCTTAGCTTGGCATTCAGTTAACTTGGTAATGAGATCTTTTATTTGAGTCATGTAATTTGTGTGCTCATGCTTAAAAGTTGAAATTGTTTTCTCTAAATCTTCTATTTTAAGTTTATAATCATTTTCAGCTCTTTTGAAATCAGCTTTTAAGATGTTCAAGGACTCAAGGTCAGATCTCACTTCTAGGTTGTAGGACCTCTACATGTTAAGTTTAGCAATGCATTCAGGAGTACAAAGATGTTCCAATACCTTATCTTCTTCATGATTAGCCATCAGTGCTTGGTTTGGAGAAGCATCTTCTACCTAAAAGCTCTAGTCAAAGCCTCCTACTTAACAACAACAGCAGCATGTTGTTTTGGTTGTCTTGGCTTCTCGGTTCTTGGGCTGCATCATTGTATTTTGGTCTGGATTGGGCTTGGTCACTATTTGTTCTTGGTACCTTGCACTCTCTAGCATAGTGTCCCATTTGGTTACAGTTGTAACACTTCACTTTGCTTTTATCCAGTCCAAACTTTCCACTGGCCACATTGCTGGGAAACTTTCTTCCTATCCTCTTATAGAACTTCTTGGCCCTGTGAGTGAGAAGAGCCATCTGTTGGACTATCTTTATGTACTCCAGATCATCTGGATGGATGCAGTCCAAGCCTTCAAGAGTGAAGAGAAAGTTGCCATAACTTTCATCAGCAGACACAAAGGCTTGAGCAGAGCTTATCTCTTAGAATGGGCTTCCTTAGATGTAGCTCTCCTTGGTGTCTCAAGGAAGGTGATGAAAGGACCCTTTTATGAGTTTTTAAGGAAGCATATCAGATGATGTTATGGTTCTATGCTATCCTTTTTAACTACATGTAGGGCTAAACTTTGCTAATTGTTGGAAGAGCTGCTTGATGGATTTTGTAAGTTCATCTCCATCTGGTAACCACTAAGGATACCATACAGCTCTGTGAGAGTAAGAGTAGAGAAGTTCTTAGTTCTCTTGATGGCCATGCAGTAGTAGGTCCATTGTCTGGAAGAGAGATCATGAACTTCCTCACTATGTCTCTATTATCAAGTTTTACTCTAACATCCATTAGAGTATCCACAATCTCAACATACCTGAAGTATTGTTGAGTCATAATTTCACCTGTTTTGTAGGTGAAGTTTTCAAACTGCTACTTCATTATGTCTTTCTTGTTCTCCTTGGCTTCCTCAGACCCCTCATACATGAGCTTTAGTGCATCCCAGAGCTGCTTAGCAGTTTTGCATTTCTTGAATCCTCTGTATATGGAGTTAGGAAGAGTAGTTTGAAGAACGGTAATGGCTTTCTGATCTACATCTATTTTCTTCCAGTCTTCTTCAAAGTAGTCAGCCATTTCCTTGGTATCAACCCACCTCTAGCAGTAGCTGAAGAGGTGCTTAGGATGTGAGGTCCTTCAACAACAGATCTCCACATCCTGCTGTCTTGAGACTTGATGAACCCTTCCATACGTTGGCACCAAGTATCAAAGTCATCAGGAGTGATCAGTAGAGACTTTGTCATAGTACCGGTTTTCATATCAGCCTTAGAAAGAGATGACATTTGAGTTGATAAGTGTTTTGTGAAACTAAAGTGATTAAAGATGGTGAGATCTTACAATCAAGAGCCTGAAATGCTCTGATACCAATTGCAGGACCATTGAAGGGTGTCAATGCAATAGTTTCACAAGGTGGAGAGGTTTAGAACACTTAGCTGATCAAATAAGGAATCAATTATGATGAAACAATGAACACAAGTAAAAGAACAATAACAAGAACACTCAAATATGGTTTTCAAGAATGATGTATATTGCTCTCAAGTTCTTACAAGTGTTACAAAGCTTATCAGAAGATACAAATACTTGAGATACTTTATACTAGATCCTACAGCCAACCATACTTTGAAGGTCAGCTGGAATCACTAATCTAGACAACAAGATCAATGTAAAGTCAAAAGGCAAATTGTCTTTTGACTAGTGACTATGACATCCCATAGCTCACGTCCTAATATATTACAAAAAGGATAAAAGTGCATAGTTGAAAAGTTACAGACAAAAGACCTTAATCTACAGTTGACAAAAGCATGGACTTTTCACCAACTCAAATAAGTTGGTGAGTCTTCAGAAGTGGAAGCGGAAAGCGGTTCAGCTTTTGTCAAAAGGTGATTCAGAGAAAGCATGTCTTCTTTGTCTTCAGAAGAAATCAGTCTTCGGCTTCGAAAGACTTTGTCCTTGTAAGGATCAGTCAATACAATTATATCAATCTCATGATAAGAATGCGGAATGTAATCATCACGGAAGATAAGATTTAATATTGAAAGAAGAACGCACGAGTAAATAAACTTCACAATATGATCTCTGATTGATTACAGTAAGTACAATTCAGGAAAAGCAAATCTCTCTATCAAAGTTCTAACTATTACAAAACTAAACTTCTATTTATAAGCAAATAGAAGTTCTCGCGTGAAAAACAAGTTCCGCGCGATAGTAGTTGTCGCGCGAGAAGTAGTTTTTCGCGCGAGAAGTAGTTTTCGCGCGGTAACTCTAGGTTCTCGCATGACTTGATCTTCATCTTCATCTTGATTTGATTTCCCGAGCCTCTAGGTTCTCGGAAGACTTCATCTTTGGCTTCGGAAGATATGGTCTTTGGCTTCAGAAGATTTGATACTAGCATAATTCACTGAGTTATATCAAATTCTGAAGTAACTTCCTTGTACTTCACATGTGCATGCTAAGAGCTCTTTGGTTGTTCTTTGGTTGCATCAACTTTTAAGTGTATTCCCTATAGACACAATCAACTGCACTAAAAGACATAATAAAGATATGAGCTTAAAAAAATAAAAGAATTTATTATCTTTTATAACAATATTATACTCATTTTAAGATAAAAAAACACTCGTTTTTATAGTGAATGTAAGGCCTAGTTTCCTGCCAACCCATAGTTGGTTCATAAACATAACCATAATCACTGAACTTGAAAATTTAATAATTTATAATGCAGTGAAACATAAACATTTGATTACAGCCAAGTCATAAGTAGTCAAATCATTACATCAATAGAAAAGTCATTGTTTAACATTCATATTCATATAAAACATATAACGGGATGCCAATTCTAATCTGGGAGTCTTTTCATGCCAAGCATCATCAACTCAACTAAGTAGATTTACCTGACATGTATAATAAAAAAGTCAGGGTTACTAAGTGAGTTCTAGTTTAATTATAGATCCATAAGTCAAAACTCTTAAAAGCTCTAAAGAATGATCATAGTGGAAAACTTTCCTTACAAAATAGACATCATAGATCATTCATAACATAAATATCATGGGGAACAATAGTGATCACGTCCTACAATTACTGGGCCATGAAATACTAGCACTAAGCCAGTTACTGTGATTGCAAGCTAGAGCAAGCTATTATGGTTCTAGCACAAAGCAGGGCCAGTGAAATGTAAGCCTAAGTAAGCCAATAGGTTGTTAGCACAAAATAGACTCGTGAGATGCTAGCACAAAGCAAACCAATGATATGCAAGCATAGAGCAAACCAATAAGTTGTTAGCACAGAGCAGACCAGTGAGATGCAAGCAC
>CM046434.1:52311373-52491373 GCA_025506505.1 Flaveria sonorensis
TTTAACATCATAAATATACATTCTTGATAGTTTAGAGTAACATAAAGGATTAAATTAAATAAAAATGAGAAAAATTACGACTAAAATTTGTAAAATAATATAGATGCGTAAAAATTTTCTTGTGTAGTATTAGTAGGCTTGTTGTCTCTAGTTAAACATGATAGTTTTAGTCCATCTTGACTCTTTACTCTTGATAATATCAAATATAATTAACCATGTGTGAAAACATGGTTTTTCAAGTACAAACCAACTCTAGAGAGAGATTAAACATACGACTAGTAAAAACTGTCTTCCTTTAAACTTGAAAGAAGTTCTTTTATCTGACAGTTATAATCTCTGCTTTTATAACTCGATCGTATAATGATGTCACCTTAAGTCTTCTTCCAGTACACAAACTATTCTTTTATTCAATGTTTTCTTTAAAGCGCGACCAAAACACAACTTTTAACATTAAGAATGATTTGGTAATCCAAATACCTTTAGACCATTTAAAAATTTGGTGAACATAAACTCTCATCAAATGTGTCATTAACATACTCCTTTTGGCTTATACTATCCAAACTGAGGTATTCTTTTTCATGGCCGTGGAAGATGGATAACAAATGATCATTGATTTCTTGAACAACTTCAATCTTTGCTCAAGAATAGCTCTCTTTTGAAAGAAATTTAGGTTTTTGGATATTGTTATGGATAGAAGGATACACAAAGTCAACTAAATTTGAAGTAGGATCAACTGAATCCGAGATAAGATCATTGTGCGTCTAATATATGCCTCGCCATCATTAGGACACCTAAGATTATCTTCACCCTCAATCTAAAGCCACTTTGCAAATCGCTTGTTCTTCAATGTTTACATGCTCCGCATCCGGTGATAAAACACATATTTTTGGTTAGTCTATGGACTTTGCAGGCCAAATATACGTAACTTAAAAGATGTATATGTGATGTTTATGGATGACAGAAGTAGCAAATTTTTATATTTTACTTGTTTTTAAATTGGTTAGTTGATGTTGTTTAAATTTTATTGTATTAACTAACAGGAATGTATGCCTCATCATATGTGGACAAATAAAGAAATACAAAATACGGTAAAAATAATGTCCAAACTAATACCGGTGAATGATAATTAAAATAGAAGATAACATCAAACATGAAACCGCAGGTTAAATCATAATCAATGTCAAAGAGTGCATACATAACTTGAAATGAAAAAAAGTTCCTAAACAATAAATCCAGCAAACTAAAAAACACGAGAATGGAAAAGAATCAGGTCATTTTTCAATCTTCGGAGTAAGGAGCACCAAGTAGGTGATATCGATCTTAAAAGAAAATTTCCTATCAACAATTGATGAAAACATCTACGTACACATTTCCTTCCAATTCTGAAACAAGAAGGGAAAAAGATTTAAAAAATATACTTAGATTGATTTCACTTAAATGAAGCTTATTAATTATCCTATATGTTTACAATCAAGGGAAGAAATAGTATTCTTATGTGTTCTGGAATTTGACCACATGAGTTTCCTCTCTTTGCAATGCGACCCATCACCCGAGTTATAAATAGACATATGCCATTTCTTTTTAGAGAACGATGGGCCTTCTTTGGTGGTGCGGAGGCGGTGGCCGCTCCATTCGAACTGTTTGTTTTCCTGCCTCCTATGCATCGTTTTACATTTGTTTTTGGAGGCTAACGTGGCGGTTGTTGTGGCCACACCTTCCCGTCGGTGTCTCCATCGGCGAAGAATGGGGTTCTTTAGGCATGGCGGCAGCGTGTTGCCGAAAATTAACCCTTCTTAGGGGTTATAGGCCCCCTCCACCACTAGAACTTTCCTTGTATGGGTTGCCTAAGGGGCGTTTCTGCGGTTCATAGCCTAAGATCTCTTCGATGATGGCGCCTAATAATGATTGTTCTCCTTATGTTTTCATCTTTGCTTAGTGATGATGTGCAAGCCATATCTAAAAGTTATTTTGATTTAACATGACGACCTTATTCCATTTGACAAGCTAATGGGTGTTTGGTATGCAATTTGTGTTGGGTTCACTAGTTGTTTGGTTGCTCACGCTGATTTGGTGCTCAACGGTGTAAACCCTAATTTTTTTATCAAACTAAGTTGGTTTTGCCTTTTGTATTTTTGTGTTGAGGTCTTCTGAATGTTTGTTTTTGGTTTATTATGGTAATTTGAATAGTACTTAGGCTAGCCTCATCTGATGTCTTGAAATATTATTTGATGTTTCATGGGACGTGCTCTTGCCCATTGGATTAGTGTTGTTTGAGTGGTAGGTGGTTTGCTATTGTCGTCAGTGCTTGTGGATTAGGCCATTTGCAGATCGAGGTTATGAAGATTTAGTGACGGATTTTGAACCACAATTTAGCGGGGGCGTGAGCGAAAGTAAACTATTTTAGGTGGGGCGAACACTATATTTATTAAAAAAATTCACTACCGGACCGAAAATTTACACTGCCGAGTTGAAAAACACTACTAACGGAAAAAAGAGCCCCCCGGCCCTATGAAGCTTCGCCGAAGAACAGATTTAACCTGCATATTTTGAGAAGTCGTGGTAGGTTAGATCTAAGGAAAAGGGATGATCGTAGATAATGTAAGACATGTGGCAATAGTTGTTACATATGCGGAATTAAAAAAATAGAATGAAAAATTATTTAACGAACCTTTACTATTTTATTAACTTCTATTATTCTGTTGAATTCAGTCTTATTTAAGAAGTTATCTTTCAGATAGACTATAATCGATGAAGCAGGGAGACCAGCACTTTAGGAACCCTCAACAAATTTTTTTCACAACTAACATGCAAGTGTAATGTTTAAACCCATAAAATGTACAAGATTATTAGAATGAAAAATTTATTAAATTAAACCTCTTTTTAAAGAAGACATCTCTTCTATCTCTGAGTTAATAAACAGGCGTGAAACAACATAGGAGTTTGAAATAAAGTATCCTTATGAAACGATGTTAATAAATAGTAACAGGAGTAGCATCTATGTGATAATTATAAGCTTTGAGTAATAGTACATTGTTGGATATGACAAGGAATAAGCATGTTAAGATAACCGACGATTGAACATAAAATAATATAACCTAATTATGACGCACATCTAGAAATCTTGAACTTTCCAAACTGTAAAATAATATAAACTAATTATGACACACCTCTGGGTTATTTAACTGGTAACCATAGAGTTGCTTAAAATTATTAATCAGTTAAAAGAAATCTGTCTAAAATAAAGCGTAATAATAATAGTTACTCCAAATTTTTAAAATGAAAGTTAAGCTTCGATGCTGACTTTTCATTCTTCGTGGTGATGTCTTTCGTCGTAAAATATCTAACAACCACACCAATGACGTCCAAAAAAACATATAACACATCTGACATGATGTTAGTTATAAACTACAATGTCCTTACATTAACCCGTAGGAATTATATATTTTTGTAATTTAGTAAAGATATGGTAATATCATACCTATGCTACCATTTCAGGGACTTTTCGATAAGAATGGATTGGAAGCTTGCAAATGAGAAACCATACAACAGGTCATCAAAATCTATGCATTAGATAGTGTTGTATTGTAATAAAGGCACACCTTCAGCGGGTTATCACACATATTTAAAAACCTTAGAGTTGTCACCCAAAGTTGGTTCCTAATAATCAAAGTGGCATTTTCAGAATAAATCGTTCAAATCTAGAAAACTATTTATTGTGCAATACACTGGCCTGAACTTTATTTCCCTAAACAACATACATATGAACATATGTGAGTAGAATTAGTAAGTTTGTCATTTATAGTTTGTAAAACAGCGACGACATTAATTTATTATAATTAACATTTACAAGTAATGAATATAACTTTGTACATTTCTTATAGTGTGATATGTTGATTATTAGAAAAAAATAGAAGCAACTAACCTCTTTATCAACCAATATCTCTCGATAAAGAAGGTTTGTGTTGGATTCTTAATGTTACTTAATGACGACAAGTTAGCAACTTCTGTTTTGGCTGTAAATATTGAGATACACATCCATATCTATACTTATTAATAAAACAATAACTTTAATGTCACGTGATATTCTCTAATGTTTTATTTTTTTCAATTCTCGCCTAAATTTGTATCTGTTCTCAATGTAGTCTATATTCATGTAGAGAAATTTGGGGAAAATTTGGAAATTTATCCCGAAATTAGAGTGCGATTTTTTTTAAATGAAATCAAGCCGATAATTCTTATTTCTTCAAATAATTCATCTACAAAAACTGAGATCATCTTCAAATCATAAAATGCTCGATTATATTCGAATGTGACAAAAATTACGGGATTTTTCATCGATTCCTCTCCGATTCGAAGGAATTCATGGGTATTTTTCTTTGAAAATAAAATCATACCCGATTTTGTAACACACAAATTGAATAAATAAAATATCAAATAGTTTGTATAAAAATTTAGAAAATATAAAACAATATTTTCATATAAAATATGATTAAATTAAATATATAAATAGTTCAAGTAAAACAATAATAATATCATTTTAAACTTTTGTTTATGAAATTATTTTTTTAACTGTTTCTTGAACATCTTGTTTCTTAAAAGATAATTTCATTTGTTTAAAACTTAAAAAACTTTAAAAAATAGTATTTGTTTGGAATACTCACAATTTGTCTAGCGCTTTTGACAGACTCATCAACGTTATCATTTTGGGCTGGCTCATTATCTATCAAAGAAAATCCTTCGGTTCTTTAAGTTTTCTTCAAGAAAAGGTATTATTTTTTTGTTATATTTGAGCTTTCCTACTCTGTGATTGTGTTTTTGGATTGATATTATTTTTTCTTTCATTCTTTTGATTTGAAGGTGATCTACTTAACAATCCATCTTTAAAAAGGTATTACATGCTTCTGATTTTTAAACTTTTTTATTTTTTTTATGTATACTGTCATATTATATTATGTTTGATTGGTACTCTTTTAATATATGCAAATTGTTTTGATGTATCTGTAGTTGGGCAAATGATGTGAATTTGCTTTAAAACTCTATCTTAGCTTTCTAAATAATCTATTTAACATGTTTTGAAACTCTATATCTTGAAACGATTATAAGATGTAATTTTGTTTATCACTTAATCATTGATATGTGATATTAAGCTTTAAAAGAATTGAATGATTAATGTCATTTGTTTACTCCGCTTAGCATTAAAACATTATCTTATATGTTTCCTAATGTTATTTTAAATTACTGTGGTTTCTGTTGCATTTGTATCATTTTACCTTACTATGACGTAACATTAAATTTAAATCATTGTGGTTTTTTGTTGTATTGTATCATTTTACTTTTACCATTAACATTAATGAAGCATCTTCTTTAACTTTCCACTTAGTCATATACAGTAGGGTGTTAGATGCTTACTTTATGTGAGTTGTATTTTAATTGTTTAGTTATGTGCAAATGTCAAGTTATCGTTTCTTTAGCTATATATTACTTAAGATGGTTCAATCATATGAGCAAACTATTGATTAGATCCTTACTTTATCTGAGTTGTATTGTAATTGTTTAATGATATACAACTTTCATTGCTATTTGTCTATTGTTTGATATTTTACATGCAAGTTGAAAAAATCATAACATATAACATGCAAGTTTAAACCTATTATGTACCTGCAAAGATTGTTTAATGCATACTACAACCTGTAACCTGTTTATGTACCAACAAGCGTTACATATCAATTTAGATCTTTAGTTACTTTGTTGTTTAATTAAATCAATATATTATTATTTATAATAATTTTGTATCTAAAATCATCTGCTAAAAATATTTTTAGTATTTTAATTAACCCATCTATTGACAATATAACTATAGGTTGACTATATGCTGGTCAAATTAATTGACAATTTAATTTTATATATATACATAAACATAAGTACAATTATCTATACAGTTCACATAACTTTTTAATCAACTATGTATGAAATATTATGCAGATTAACTAAAGAGTCAAATTTTATACTCTTCTTAACTCATTATTTGTATCTGTATACTATGATGTAATATTTAGTTTAAATTATTGTGGTTTTTGTTGTATTTGTATCATTTATCTTACTATGAACATCAATGAAGCATCTTCTTTGACTTTCCACTTACTTGTATACAACGGTTTGTTTACATGCTTACTTTATCTAAGTAGTATTGTAATTGTTTAGTTATGTGCAAATGTCAAGTTATCGTTCCTTTAACTATATATTACTTTAGATGGTTTAATTATGTGAGCAAACTGTGTTTTAGATGCTTACTTTATCTGAGTTGCTGGTAATTGTTTAATGATATACAATTTTCATTGTTACTTTGTCTGTTGTTTGATTTTCTCCCTGCAAGTTGAAAAAATCATTACATATATACATGCAAGTTTAAACTTATTATGTATCTGCAAAGATTGTTTAATGCATACTGCAACCTGCAACATGTTTATGTATCAACAAACATTGCATATCAATTTAGATCTTTAGTTACTTTTTGTTTAATTGAATCAATACATTGTTGTTTATAATAATTTTGTATCAATTTAGATCTTTAGTTACATTGTTGTTTAATTGAATCAATACACGTGTTACTAAAGCTAGTATCACATCTAAGACATTTAATGTAAAAACAATAAGTATGATAATTTAATATTTGACGGTTTAAATAATGAACATAAATAACAGAAAGATTTTGGTGGTCAATGTTAAAAGCAAAGATTGCCATCAATCTGTTGATATTTATGACAAAAATAAAATGAAACTTTTAAGTCTTTGACGGTATATAAATTAAGTAATTAGAAGTAATTAAGGTAGCGTTTATGCATAAATAAGGGCCAGAATAAAATGAACCAGGGGTGAATGAAAAAAAAATGTTTGTTGGTGAATGAAATGAAATGCATCCTTACATAGATAATCTTATTTCTTTTGAACAAATCAAATTCATTCCATCTATCCACTTCATCTTTTCATTCCATTCTTTCTTCCATCTTGGTCACCACCACCACCACCCACCACCACCCACCATCGCTGCCACCGCCGCCACCGCCGCCGCCGCCGCCACCACCACCATCACCATCACCACCGCTCACCACCGACCGCCGCCACCGGCCGCCACCACCACCACCAGAAACCACCGACCCCCACCCACACCACCGGGAACACCAACCGCCACCACCACAGGTCACCGTCACCCACCACCACCGATAAAGACCACCACTAACCGATTGCCATCACCACCACCAATCGCCACCAGCACCGTCCACCACCATTAGGAACCACCACCCGCCGCCGCCAGTAACCACCGACCACCACAACCACCGCTTGCTGCCACCATTAGGAACCACCATCGATCGCCACCGGCCACAATCACCACCAATCATCACCACCGTATTCATTTTTGTATTTCATTCCTTCTTTTCCTACCTAACAAATAACACAAAGTAAATATTATTTTAATCCCACAGTTAACAAATTAAACAATGAAATGTAATGATTTATTATATTCTTTGTCCATTTCATTCATTTATTCATTCTATTTCTTCATCTATTTTATTACCACATACCAAACACACCCTTAAGGATATTGATCTAATACCATATAATCATGAAACAAATTATTAGTTTTATTTCCTATTTATTAACAGGAAGATTTAATAACATATAACATGTAAAAGCAAATAATATCATTCTTTCTCCTTTATTAACGGTTAGTTTTTCTTAAGTTTTTATAACGAAATCATATGAGTTAAATACAATGAAATTTTAAAAATAATGAGGAAACTTCAAATCATGTAAGTGCATTTTGGTTATATTTGTTACTGCATTTGACGGTGGGGATGAATTCTATTATATTTGTTTGAACTAGATTTTTAAGCCGCACGTTGCCGCGGTAATGCATACAAAATGTTTTGTTTTAAGGTACGATGTTTCTTACATATTTCTAACATTCATATTAACATCTACATAACGGGATGATACAAAAGAACTTGTTTTTAGGATTTTGCACAAAAGATGATTGTGATAAAGCTAAGATCTCCAAAAGATTCACATGTGTGCGCTGATTTGCCTATTTTTGTTCTTTAGCTTTTTGTTTTAGGCGTTGATCCGAACCTGTAATTGGGTAGTATTTTTAGTTAAATAATATAGAGAAAGCAATTGTATATTCTATATGCCTAGCAGCTACATATTGTATATGTAATTGTATTTTTTTTGTATCTTGTTCACGAGTTCTTTTTGGTGTTTTTATAGATGGGGTTGCTGGTGTGACAGTTGAGGAGCGGGAATCGACAATCGTTGTTGTGTTTGGTGGTGCCTCATAAGTTTTCTTCTCTTCCGGTGTGGTAATTGCAGTTGCGGCAATCGCAATTGTGTTTGGTGGTGCTTCGTAAGCCTTGTTAACTGCAATCTCCTCGTTTTGGCAATCAGGTTTCAATTGGATTTCAAAGATGAAGGGTTTGTTTATCAGATTGTTGAGTTCTGTGGGGAGTTTTTTTGAGTCACTATTTCCTCTGTGACAACAATGTCGTAGCATGTTTTCCCGACAAGAGATGTTGCAATGTTGTCGAAAAACACAGCAGTTGCGTTGCAACTGTCGTCAGTAATTGTAACGGTGAATCTGTAGCTGTTAGGATGCAAGAAAAAACTGAGACGTGCAAGTTTGTGTTTTAGTTTGTGAGAAGTGTGTATTTAAAGTTAATTACCGGTATGAATGTTCATCGCGGAAGCCGTGAGTAGGACAGTAGTATTGGTGGCAAGCTTGATACACTTTCCCTTGCGTTGTCGCGGGGATATTAATACATTTGCCTTTAGACATCATTTCAAGAACCGATTTAGGCTTAGCATTTGACATCTGAGCATACTAGTTGCAACTCAGGTTGTAAGTACATAAAAGTATTCTCACCATCCATGGGAATGCCAATCCAAATCTGGCTTGCGCTAAAGTTATCATAGCCAAATGCAATTTGATTCATCTAGATTATATATAAGTATTAATCTACATGGTCAGTAGTGATAACAACATACAATCATAACCAAATGATAACCAGATCACAGGTGGTTTCATCAACCGCAACGGCAAACATAATGTGTCGATACCGAAACTAAAATAACAACTTAGGTTACATCAATAGCAATTTAGGTTCCATCACAAACATACTACCGATCTATATTCCACAACAGAAATCCAACCAGAAAACAATATGCAAAACATATTCATGCTTTATAAATTAAATCAAAAGATGAGCAAATGTTTCTAATTCTAATAGTTATAACAAATATTTAAAATGTAATCTTTGTTCGAGTGTACCCCTTATAATTTGGTATATAATATATAAATTCTAACCATTAAAGTGAATAAGAATTTAAAAATATAAAAATGAAATTATGATGATATTAGTAGATCTCAATTTTGTAATTAACCTATTTTGAAATTTGAATCGAAATCCAATTCCCTTCAAATTTATCTTTCCCTATTTTTCTCTCTACAATATTCAAATCTATATTTCTCTCTCTACTTGCATCATGTTACCATGGCTACCAACACACAGCTGTCTTACTCTGCTCACTGATACAGCTGCCGCTCATCACGCTCGCCATCACCGACGTTGCATAGCAAACCCCACCTCCTGCCACTGGACCACCAAACACCAGCGTCCACCCAGTGGTCTGATCCATCATGTTGTACACCATTACTACCCCTCCCCCCCCCCTTCCCCCCCCCCCCCCTTTCCCCCCCCCCCCCCCCTCTTGCCATTTTTGATCTTTTCTTCTCTCTCTCTCTCTCTCTCTCTTTCTCTTTCTCTCTCTAATTTCAGCCAATCCGTCATCAACGATCTAGAAAAACCAACTATGGTTAGTTAAAGAGACAACAAAATCAATGTCAGTAACGTGATCAAGTCTTAGACCAGGTGTGCCCAGTCATCATCGACTAAAGAAATGAAAACCTCAATGTATATCGAGCACCAAATCAAGAGGCAATAGACATGGCGCTACCAAGGCATAACCTGTACCATCATCGCCACGAAAAACACAGTAGTTGGCAACCAACAATGATGGGTCATAAGAGAGTGTCAAGCTAGAATTCGTAACCATCGTCACCAGATGCAAAAAAAACACCATAATAAAGCGATAAAAGGTGAAAATCCAAGAGATAGAGATAGGGAGGCACGAGATGTCACAACCGCAAGGTCAGACAACGGTCACTAGCTGGAAACGCCACTTAACACGGTGGTTCTTCTCCCCTCTCTCTATTTCCTCTCTAGATAGCCTTCTCTCTCTCTAAAATGGAGATCATATCAGATATGGAGACGGGGAGGCACCAAAGTCACGATCAAAAAACTGGACGATGGTTTGTAGGTGAGAAACACCGCCGGGAAAGTCTAATAAATTTTAAACGAAGGCTTTGTATCGAGCTGGAAAGAATAAAATATTCTCAGAACTCTTAATTGATACGACATGCTATTTTTTCCATTCATTCCCTCTTGTAGAGTTGGTTCATAATCTCAGAAAGTTGTGTGAGATTTGACTCTGCATGTTTGTTTCTGTTTGGTGGTGATGGTATCTCATGTGCTGGCATATGTTTGAATCTACTTTTTTGAAACAATTATGTTTTTAGTGTTTGTTTGTAGTGTAGTAAAAAATAAGTAAATGTCTGTAGTACCTTCTGATTAATGATTGCAGCTGGGCTATGCACGGGTTGACATATGTTTCAGATGCAGACGTGGAAGCTAGTTGTAGTTCACCTGAGAAAAAAAGTAATTGAAGGTAACCATTAATTCTTGGTGACAGGTTTAGATGGGAAAAGATAAAATGTCATCAGAAACCATCTTCTTTGTTTTAATTGCTTCAATGCAATGCTTTGTTTGTGTTTTGAGTTACAATGTTTCAAACAATTAAGATCCATATTAAGATTCGTACACTAACAGCAAACTACGATAAGACTTTTAAGATGAAATGTGTGGGATTGAGTTTAATTCATTAAGATTATGGTCAAGTTTTATCAAGCTCACAAACACATGTGCCTAATTAGGTTGTGCTTAAGTTGAATTGATGTGTATTGTTTATGATCCGCATTCTTTGTTGATGGACATTTCAGTTGTTGAATTTTTATGAGAAAAGATAGCAATTAGTGTGAGTTTTAAGTTGAATAGTAGTCCAGTTGGCATATAATTAAAATCGTGGTTTGTTTTGAACGGAGGGATCAACTGGCGTGGTTGTTTCTATCTGTGTTTGAAGACAACAATAATACTGAAGCTGCAACTTTGATTGGGTAACTGATATGATATCAAAATGTGCAGGGAACATCGTTCTCTCGAACGTGTGCATTTTTAAGATTTCTGAAGTACGTGATATATTTAGTAACAAATCCCATAATTAATCATAATCTGATAATCAGTTGTAATAAAGACTGTATTTATGAATTGGTTTATTCTTAGCGCCTTAACGAAGGTTATGTTGAAGCTTTTCAAGATTGTGATCTGCAGGTATCTTTCTAATAAGGAAACAAATAGCTGATTTGGCCTTCAAATGATAGAAATTATGAAGTGGGTGCCTACATCATCAGTTTTATGCGCATGATGCCATGTCAGCAATTATAATACAGTTGATTTAATCAGTTGTTGGACAGTTTTCTGACCAGTAAGTGATATTTGTAGTTTTATATTTTTGTTAAGGTATATTCATTTTATTTTCGGCAGGATCTAAATTTAGGGGAATATCCAAGTGTTAATGATGCATGGATGAATGTTGTTAGTTCTCAAGGATCATCTTTACTTTCTGCAGATATTTCTGGTTCAGATGTTACAAAATAATATAATTAGATTTTATAAAATGGGATGTAGGAGATATATTACCACTAGAGTAATGAGTTTGCTTTTGGGTTTGGTTAATTTGTCGAAGTTAGACTTGGAAAGATGTACGGGGATACATAGTGGTGTTGTTCATTTAAAAGGTATTTTTCGTGTCAGCTCCTATTTTTTGTATACATCACACAGTTTTGTTTTGTTGTTGTGTGTTTTGAAAGTGAGTGTGTGATCTTGAATAATATAGTGCAAGAGATGTTTAAAGTTTCAATATCAGTTATAATGGTCAGTTTTTGGCAAATATTGATTAGCTAAAGAAATAGATTAATAAAGGCATAAGTGTATAAATACTTCATCTTAATAATCTCCTATGAACTCCTCAAGCATCATACTCAATTATTAACAGTTCTAGATTCACATGGTTATTTGACTCCATTTAGATGAAATAGAATACCTCCAAATGTGGAAACTTTGAGAGATGTGATTGCAATGATTGCAGGGTCTGTGTCGGCCTCAGCTGCCCTTCGGTGAAACCTGATGCAATTTCTTGCCATAATGCTACAGAGATAATCTTGCCACCGTATAAAGAAAAAGTGTATATACAATGTCAAAATGTATTCCGAAAACATCAATTTATGGTGTGAAAACACTAAATTTAATCTAATTCACAATTTAAACAAACTTCATCCCCACTTCTATCTCGCCTTTGGAAAATAATTAAATTTAGATGTTAGATGGAAAGCCTAATTGGGAGAAGAATTTGTTCAAATTAATTGTGAGAATAACTGCATTTAACGGAACAATCTAGAAAGATTAGTAGTCAAATAAGTCAATATGCTTCTGAACTTCTTGAAGTCTTAAACCATATGAAATATGTAACTGAACAATCATTTAGAAAGTCATCAGGTAGGTAAGCAAGCCTTTTTTTAAATATAGTTAAATGTAAAAGTTAGCTGGAAAGCCTAATTTGAAGAAGAATTTCTTCAAAGTAGAAGTAGCAAAATGGGCAGGGCTCATGGGGCCGGCAATGGGCCAAACAGGCTTAACTAAAGTGGATAATTTGGTACAATTTGGGTCGACTTAAAAACTTATCGTTCTCCTTTTTTACCTACACGTCCAAAGTGAAAATATAAACCTAATAACCTAGTAAGGTAGGACGATAGGGGAAGAGTGTATTTTTGTAGATCTTTTGTGTTATTATTGAGACTTTTTGGTGGGTGATTTAAATCTGTATTTTTTTTAATCATGTTTTTTTATGTTTTGAAGTGTCTATCGCTGATGTTATGAAATATAGCAAAATTAGGTACCTTTCATCTTGTAGTTTAACACGTAAAAGCCCTTTGTTTGTGCGATTAGGGACTTCTGTATGTAGCGTCCTATGAAGTCTACAATGACAAAACAATTTAAATATGTTTACAAGTATATAAGACTAATATAACAAAAACAGACCTGTAAGAACTTTGTTTTGGTCAAGAAGTCGTGTTTGTAGAGCTGACCATGGAGTAAAGTCAAAGTAGTACACAGGTATTGTGTCTCTTTCAATAAGGACAATCGTTGCAGACTTCCCTAATAAAATCATTGCATCGCGATCGACAACCTTGTTGGATGTTTTTCCTTCTACACACACGAAACCTGTAACTTTGTAGCAAGCTTTAGGTCTAATAAGTTCGTTGAAATGTGTTCCACTATGTGCATCGGTAGCGGCCTTTGTAGCGTCTCCCTGAATCATAAGTTCAAATGATAGTAAGATTTTTAAATGTAACAATTAAAAGTCAACAGAATTGAATGCATTGTAACTTACATGTTCATCTACCATTAACAAATGAAGCTCAGAACGCTGAAACATCTTCCATTTTTTTATGATTCTAATTTCAATAGCATCAGTTTTGCATTTTGGTTTGAGATCCGCTATTCTTTGAATGGCCATGTTAGATTTCCTGCATGTTATTTATTTCATCTAAAAAGTCTGAGTATACGATATTTTTTGTCACATTAGCAGGCATTTCGTCATATGGTTCTATGTAAACTTTTAAAGAATCTGCTGAAGTTGATCGTGAGAAAGCTACATATAATTGGCCATGACTAAAAACAGGTTGTGGTAGGTAAACGCCAATTTTATTCAAAGATTGTCCTTGACTTTTGTTTATTGTCATTGCATAGCATAATTTAATGGGAAATTGTTTTCGTTTGAACACAAATGGAAGCTCTGGATCAGTGTGTGTTAGAATAATTCTTGGTATGTACACCTTATGCCCTGTGCTGTACCAGTGATAACCTGTGCTTCGAGGACCCTTGGAAGCATTTGAGTTATGATTAACCTTGTTCCATTACAGAGACCAGCGGTTTGGTTCATGTTTCGTAGCAAGATAACGGGGTGTTCTAACCTTAAGTTTCAAACAATGTGGTGGTAATCCATTAAAGTTCATCTCATTTAGATACTCAGTTGGATACAGAAGGTCAAGATCACTGTGACTTTTTGAATGAGGCACGATTGAGTCAGTACTCAAGTAAGTGTTGCAGTCGCCAGCAGACATGTTTAGAATCATCATGTTCACCATATCAGTAGTTTCATTTTTTTGACAAACGATTGCCTTTTCAGAAAGATTTTCAGGTGTGGGCTTTTCAAGGGTTTCATTATCATATGTGAACTGAATAAGGTTATGCAAAGATGCATCAGTATGAGGTATCAGAAACTTCTGTGGGATTTCTATAAACCTAGCATCACTAGAGTTGTGTGTATCTAATGTCCCAGCTATCCCGTTTCCTATATCCAGAAGCCATGATGCAAAGGTTACGGTATCATCAACACTAGCTGTGTTTTGCCTTGAACGATGTAAGCGCATGTTCTCTGTTAGCATGACAACCCTAAACTTACTCCATACGTACGACCTAGGTAACGAAGATGCTATGATTTGTTGTTTACTTGCTTTACGTTTTACAGGCAATGTTTGTCTAAAATCACCTCCTAACAGCAAAGATTTCCCACCAAAAGGCAAGGCACTATTATCAAGTATGTCTCTGAGAGTTCTATCTAAAGCCTCAAAACATCGGCGATCATTCATTGGAGCCTCATCCCAAATTATAAGCGATGCCTCAATCAGAAGATTTGCAAGTTGTGTGTTTTTCTTAACGTGACAAATGCTTTCCTCTGTCATTTCTAATGGTATTTTAAAACGTGAGTGAGCAGTTCTACCGAACAGCATTAGCAAAGATGCAATCCCAGAGGCTACAACTGTGAGCATAATCTTTCCGTTGGATCGCAAAGCATTGATAATCGTAGTCCACAAGAAAGTCTTTCCCGTTCCTCCATGACCATAAACGAACATTAGAATTTGCTTGTTGTTATTAATTGAAGTGATCACATTCTCATACACGTATAGTTGCTTCCCTTGAAGACAACTCTATTGATGTTCATGTTCTACAGCAAGTCTTTCTCTGTCATAGATTCTTTCTTCCATTAAAAGCCTATTTTTAAGCCTGCTAAGTAATTCTGGACGTGGAGATGGTAAGCCGTAATCTGCAAGTGATGATGGAGTGGCATTTGAGTTTAACAGCAGTTCAACTTCATACAAAACATACTGTTGAAGATCTTCGGCGCTGATATGTGATTCCGAGAAATTTTGCGTCATTTGAAGCTGGCGTGCAACGTCGTCAATCATACGCTCCCACTGTCGGTCCCACAAGCTAATGGGACTTGAAATCTCACAATAAAGCAACATATGAGTAAAAGAGACCTCAACTCTGACGCACTTGCCCATGTAGCAGCCTCTTCAAAAGCCTGGCACCACTCGCTGTCATCTTCAAGTAAGCCTAGGCTTTCGCAAGCAGATCGATAAGTAGAATGCGTTACTCCACAAACCGTTCTAATGTCTGCAAAACTCCTACATCCAACCAGATAGCCTAACAACAAACGTAAAAAAAACAACTCTCCGCAGGTAGGATTAACATAAATGAGTCTTCCAACAGTTGGGTTGTTATCTCTAACTCTACGAAGCCATCGTTTCCTGTTTTTATCCCATCTGTACTCTGAGAGGTAGTCAACGTATCTAAGATGCCTGCCGAGTGCGTCACTTTCATTGTTTGCTAGCCATTTTGTCAACGTGGTTCTTTACTACTTGCATTGTCAATAATCTCTTGCAAATTATGATTATCTCTAAAACTTACATTTTGCATGTTTTCCAAGTGAACTGATAGAACTTGAGCGGCTGGGTTTCTATAGTGAATTGGAAAGTCGAGGATTCTCCAACATGCTTCGTGTGGACATATAAAACGACCGTCAACGTAGTTTTTAAGCTCATCTATACCAACGTTAGAGGTAGACGTTCCCTCAGAATGGGATGCATCAGATTTGGTGATGGTGAATCTAACACGGTCAACACCTTTGGATATGTATTTAAATAAGTATTTAATCACCATATTCCAACCACAATACTCAACATTAATATGAGCATTAAATCTTACGCACAGGTCTTTATTGTAAGGAACCACGTAGGAGTTGTCAAGCAAGATCCCCGCTTTTTCTACGGTAACGGCATTCATACGACGTCTATAATGAACATACCCATTCTTGTCAAACGTAGTACTTGACCTACAGGATTTAGGGAATCTTTTTGAACAACTACCATTAACCATGCATGGAGCATAAGGTCTAGCCAAACCACACGGTCCATGCATCATAGAGTCCGTGACAATTTTATGCAGGTCTGGTGATGATATAGGATCAGGTATCTCAGCAGATATGTACTGATCAACCTGGCTGCTCTCATGAATTTTGAATGCCTCTGTAACCCACAAAAGCATATGATAATGTAGAAGGCCTCTTTTTTGGAACTCAATTGTATACAAATCTACGACTACCTTACCAAAAGGACGTTCTATTCTCAAGAAATCAACCATTTCCTTCACTTTAATTCGAAAAATTTGAGCAACGATGTCAGGTCTATCATGAGGTTTGAGTGGAGAACGGGATGTGAAATACCTTGTTATCTCTGGCCACCTTACATTACAAGTGAAAGTGATAAAGTACTGGGGGTTCCCATGAACGCGACATATAGCAAGTGCGTCTTGATAATGTTTGTACATGTAACGCGGACCACCAGTGAATGAAGCCGGAAGGACAACACGTTTTCCAATAGACCGACCCTCAGTATCCCCTCTTAATACTGCGTCATGAACAAAGAGTATGCCAGGAATATTTGCCCTGTTATATATGCAAATGCTCGTACCCAATCTTGTGACTCACAAAGAAGATATTATGGTTGCATATATCTGTAGATATCAAGTTTAGACATTTAACTTTATAATTCATTTATTTTATTTTTGTAGATATTAGAAGCATTCAAGGGTTCAACTTCAAGTATGCCAGGAATATTTGCCCTGTTATATGAGTGTTCAATGTTATAAACTTTCTTCTATGACAGCTGAATGCACCCCTGAAGAAGCATTACCTACTGTGGGAAAAAGCATGATTTGTGGAAGTGAAGGCCATTTAAGAATGTCAACCTTGGTCTGTTTTCTAACCTTTTTTTTCCCTTGATTATACTTTTACCATTTTAATCCCTTGACCTTAGTAATTTTGATTGCAGGAAGTGTTAAGAACAATAAAGCAAACCTAAATTAAAGAACTCTTAAAGAGGACCTAAATAAGAAGTAAGGATAACACCCAAGAATAGTAACTCATTTGTTATAAATGAAACACACACAACTACTAAACGCAGGTCATCGTAAACCCCAACGAATAGAAGCATTTTGTAGAATTTTAAAACTGGCATCCAAAACAAACCAACAAACAAACGTACCTGAGGAGCAGCACAAAGATAAAGCCAAACTTGCAATAACCTGCCAAAAAAAAACATCATAAACCCCAACGAATAGAAGCATTTTATAGAATTTTAAAACTGGTATCCAAAACAAACCAACAAACCAACATACCTGAGGAGCAGCACAAAGATAAAGACAAACTTGCAATAACCTGCCAAAAAAAACATAAACCACATACATCAACAGAAATTTTAAGTTTAAGTCAGAAATAATTGAAGGTATAGTCTAAACATAAATCAAGTGGCACATTTCATGACTTTTTTATACAAATAACATCACACAAGCATACATTTGTTGCAAATATCATGCATAATCTGTGAAGATTGTATTTTTCTTGTGTAGAGGCTGGAGAATTTTAAAACTGGAATCCAAAACAAACAAACAAATCAAAATACATGAACAGCAGCACAAAGATAAGCCCAAACTTCCAATAACCTGCCAAAAAAAAAACAGGAACCACATACGTCAACAGAAATTTTAAGTTATTTCATGACTTTTTTATACAAATAACATCACACAGGCAGACATTGCATATTTCATGACTTTTTTTACATGTAGATGCTTGTCAAGCCTAAGGTTTGAGTTTTTAAAAAGAACCCGCCAAAAAAAAAGAAACAGTAGCATTTTATAACTGAAACACATACAACCACTAATCACAGCTCATCCTAAACCCCATTATTGCCAGAAGGAATATGTATGTTGGAAAAGACATATGATTAATTCAAGTTGTTACATGCATATGCTTGTCAAGCCTAATGGTTTGAGTTGTAAAAAAAGAAACAGTAGCATTTTATAACTGAAACACATACAACCACTAATCACAGCTCTATGCACATATAAAATCAAATCCTCTTTTCTATCTGAATTCATCTTGAGATAAGTGTAATACATAACACAATTTATAAACCTCGCGGCGGTGGGCGGCGACGGTTGTGCTGGCGGTGATGGGTGGATGCAGTGTTGTTGGAGAGATAAGAGAGAGAGAGAGAGTAGAAAAAAATATTTGTGATTGTTCTATAGCTAAATGAAGAAGATAATTAGGTGGTCCGACAAGTTTTGTTTTTATTTTTTAACTTTTATTGGTATTTTAATCTTTTAACTAATAATTTTAAGAGTTGATTACACGATTGGTCTCTGTGGTTTGCCCATATTACAATATTGAAAAGTCAAGAATAGAGGGTTGATCACAGAGTTCTCTTGCAGAACGGAAAAACTTGACCAAGGCATTAAGATCATCTAACAAAGATAGAAGAAGTTCAACAATTTCGACACCCAAACCATAACATTCATCCCCTCCAAAGAAACGCAACCTATTAGAAACTTCATTCTTAGTGTCGTATACATACATCTGCAAAAAACGTGGTCTTTCATCCGGTGGAGGACATAATGTTTCAATCCAATGACACACTTGTCCTTCAACTCTAAACACATAAGGACGTGATCCACTATTAACCAAATCATCAACACACGCTCCAAAAGAAGTCATCGCGAACATCGAATTATAAGCATGAATGTTATCAAGTAAATCAGCTCGCTTGAAAAGTTCTTTGACAATCATAGGCGGATCCCTAGGCAAAAGCAAACGTACACGGCCACTCTTACAACATTGATTGTACTTAGGGTTTCTATTCCGTGGAACATAACTCACACGTTCTGCGGACCAAAAAGATGCTCCACAAAACTCGCACAAATATTCAGGGTCACCAGAATCAGCGTATGCATATTGTCGACCTAGAGAAGTGGAAGAGGCACTCGTAGAATCTGACATTTTAATTTGATAAAACGCTAACTGCTATTACAAATAACACCATGACTAACACTACCTACTACTACATTATTGTCATGTAATCAAGAAAAAGATAACATCTAAACAACTATAACAGAATTTTAAGCAAACGTACACATACAGAACGCTAACAGGCATACATTATGGTAAAATAAGGGAAAATCACAAAATAACGACAATCATATTATCGCTTAAACAATGTACCTATCATAGACTATTCTAATTTTGTAAAACAAAACAACAAATTAAAGTAAACAACAAAACAAAGTAAGGACATAAGGATAGAAACTAACCTGTAAGGTAGCGCAACAGCTATAATATCTGACAACAGCCTACAAATCATTTGTAAACAAAAAATAAGCAGTATTCAAAGGTAGTTTAAATTAAAAAAAAAAAGTAGCTACTTTAAAATTTATATTCGTAGCCCTAAGGTTGTGTATTTACACCAAACAATAGATGAGAGATAAAGCAACACAAATAAAGAAAATCATACGTAAGGTTAAATCAAAAAGAAATAAAACTCACGCACATATAAAAGAAAATCCTCTTTTCTATATGAATTCATGTTAAGGCAAGTCTATGAATAGCTGATTTCCAAAAAATAAATAAAATTCATGTATAACAAAATTTATAAACCTTTAAATCTATAAGTTTATTTTTCATGGAATAAAATAAGAAGGCAAATGCTCGTACCCAATCTTGTGACTCACAAAGAAGATATTATGGTTGCATATATCTGTAGATATCAAGTTTAGACATTTAACTTTATAATTCATTTATTTTATTTTTGTAGATATTAGAAGCATTCAAGGGTTCAACTTCAAGTATGCCAGGAATATTTGCCCTGTTATATGAGTGTTCAATGTTATAAACTTTCTTCTATGACAGCTGAATGCACTCCTGAAGAAGCATTACCTACTGTGGGAAAAAGCATGATTTGTGGAAGTGAAGGCCATTTAAGAATGTTGACCTTGGTCTGTTTTCTAACCTTTTTTCCCTTGATTATACTTTTACCATTTTAATCCCTTGACCTTAGTAATTTTGATTCAGGAAGTGTTGAGAACAATAAAGCAAACCTAAATTAAAGAACTCTTAAAGAAGACCTAAATAAGAAGTAAGGATAACACCCAAGAACACTAACTCATTTGTTATAAATGAAACACGCACAACTACTAAACGCAGGTCATCGTAAACCCCAACGAATAGAAGCATTTTATAGAATTTTAAAACTGGCATCCAAAACAAACCAACAAACAAACGTACCTGAGGAGCAGCATGAAGATAAAGCCAAACTTGCAATAACCTGCCAAAAAAAACATCATAAACCCCAACGAATAGAAGCATTTTATAGAATTTTAAAACTGGTATCCAAAACAAACCAACAAACCAACATACCTGAGGAGCAGCACAAAGATAAAGACAAACTTGCAATAACCTGCCAAAAAAACATAAACCACATACATCAACAGAAATTTTAAGTTTAAGTCAGAAATAATTGAAGGTATAGTCTAAACATAAATCAAGTGGCATATTTCATGACTTTTTTTATACAAATAACATCACACAAGCAGACATTTGTTGCAAATATCATGCATAATCTGTGAATATTGTATTTTTCTTGTGTAGAGGCTGGAGAATTTTAAAACTGGAATCCAAAACGAACAAACAAATCAAAATACATGAACTGCAGCACAAAGATAAGCCCAAACTTCCAATAACCTGCCAAAAAAAAAACAGGAACCACATACGTCAACATAAATTTTAAGTTATTTCATGACTTTTTTATACAAATAACATCACACAGGCAGACATTGCATATTTCATGACTTTTTTTACATGTAGATGCTTGTCAAGCCTAAGGGTTTGAGTTTTTAAAAAAGAACCCGCCAAAAAAAAAAAGAAACAGTAGCATTTTATAACTGAAACACATACAACCACTAATCACAGCTCATCCTAAACCCCATTATTGCCAGAAGGAATATGTATGTTGGAAAAGACATATGATTAATTCAAGTGTTACATGCATATGCTTGTCAAGCCTAATGGTTTGAGATGTAAAAAAGAAACAGTAGCATTTTATAACTGAAACACATACAACCACTAATCACAGCTCTATGCACATATAAAATCAAATCCTCTTTTCTATCTGAATTCATCTTGAGATAAGTGTAATACGTAACACAATTTATAAACCTCGCAGCGGTGGGCGGCGACGGTTGTGCTGGCGGTGATGGGTGGATGCAGTGTTGGTGGAGAGATAAGAGAGAGAGAGAGAGTAGAAAAAAGATTTGTGATTGTTCTATAGCTAAATGAAGAAGATAATTAGGTGGTCCCACAAGTTTTGTTTTTATTTTTTAACTTTTATTGGTATTTTAATCTTTTAACTAATAATTTTAAGAGTTGATTACACGATTGGTCTCTGTGGTTTGCTCATATTACAATATTGATCCCAACTTTTGAGAAATTACAGATTTGGCCATTACTGTTTGCTAACTCGTAACACGATTGGTCCCTGACACTAGCTTCTGTTAAGTTTTTCAGTTAAATGGATGTGAAAAGACCTAAATACCCCTTATCAAAATACGCCATCAAACGATTCTTGAGTTCTTGTTAAACTTAAATGGTGGTGTTGACGCAGGTGGTGGGGTGTTTTGATAAGGGGTATTTTGGTCTTTTTACATCCATTTAACTGGAAAAAAAAAAAAAGAATAACCCCTCACGTGCGAAATTATATAATTTTGTTACCAAACCCCCACAAACAGTTTTTTGTACATACACATATAGCCCTTCAATTGAAAACACAAAATATATATCTTGAACATCAACAACCAACATGCAATCCTAAGTAAGTCAAGTTGAACATACCTGAACAACAACAAAAACAAAAAGCCAAGCTTGGAGCAACCTGCCAAGAAAAAGGCAACATGCAATTTTAACATCAACATATCACAATAGTCTGTTGATACAAAGTTCATTCATGTAGAAATATGATCAAATACATGTTTGCCTATACAAAGACAGCTATAATTATGTTACCAAACCCCCAGAAATAGTTTTTTGTACATACACATACAACCCTTCAACTGAAAACCCAAAATATATATCTTGAACATCAACAACAAACATGCAATCCTAACTAAGTCAACTTGAACAAACCTGAACAAAAACACAAACAAAAAGCCAAGCCTGCTGCAACCTGCCAAGAAAAAGCAAACACGCAATTTTAACTTCAAAAGATTAAACCCAAATTAACAACACACAAGAACATGCAGAAACATACAACTTCAAAAGATTAAACCCAAATTAACAACACACAAGAACATTCAGTTAAAAATCGAACACAGCTAAAAAAACAAAACCTTTAAAAAAATCAATGATAAACGAAAAGTCAAGAAAACACACCTGAAGCCGTAGAAGGGAAAATCAAATAGAAAAACAAACGCTTTTGCTCAAACAAACACAAGAACCGAAGAAGAATGTAAAATAAAGCAGAATTGCCTTTAAAAACGGCAATTCTAACCACACTTACAGTCAATCAAGCACAAATTGTAAACAAATGTCGGCTAAAGACATCAGAATTCGTGGAAAGAAGGCCAAACACACCTGAATTTCCAGCCCTTATACAGTGGCCGAGGGAACACAAGAAGTAAAAATCAAACGGAGTCGCCTGCAAATCAAGCACAAAACGGGACGAAATCACGAAACTGGGCTCGAAAATAAGCATGCATTCGGAGATAAACACACCTTAAGCGTCGAAGAAAGAAGAACAGCAACAGAGAATAACAGAAAATCAAATCGGAGGCAGCTTTAAAAGTGGGCTTCCAAGACACGTGAATCTCACGTGGTAAATACCTCTGGTCACCGACATAATGGAATAAGTAGAATAGAATAGAATAGAATAGAATGTGTTCTCTGTTAGTGCTACTAAGACACATGAGGTATGACGCATGAAGATGCTTACGTGTGACAAATCAAATGTAAAATCGTATAAAACTAAGTGATGTACTAAATAAAACGGGTTAAAACCATGATTTTTGAGTTTAGGAAGAGGAATAAAAAACACATTGGAATTTAATATATATATATATATATATTCCTACTTTAATAAAAAACTAAAAAATATCATGTGTCATCTTATGCATGTTTCAGCTTTATTTTTCCACCCAAACTCTTTACTGACTTTAGGCAAATAATTAATATTTTTTTTATTTTTTACTCTAGTTTAGCTGTTTAAGTAACTAAATTAAAATTTTATTTTAATCAACTCTAATAATGTAGGCAATTAAATTAATAATTCATTTAAGTTTTTATCTACAGATTTTTTATTCAAAACTTTATTTATTATCAATTAAATTGTTGAATCATATATATTTAAATTTTACATGAAATGATTTTATAGGTAGAAAAGGTCCCATTAAAAAATTCATCATATATTTACATATTTAAAGATCTAATATCTCTTATGATTTGTTGAATCACAACACATTTTTTGTTATATAATTGTAGCAAAAATGTATTCAAATGGTTTACATTTCATTTCATATTGAAACATTTATTTTTAACACATTATCAATTGAAATCGTTTTACTAGAAAAGTAACATGTGAATCAAAAACTCATTTTATTTTTCCATACTTGCCAAATTTATATATTAAAAAGTGTCCTATTTTTTTATTTTATTTTGTTTCACAATAATAAATTCCAAGCCAATGTGTAAAACAAATGTTTTTTAGGTTTAAAAGGTTTTGGTGGAGAAAAACTGGTTGACTATTAAAAAGCCAACGTTATATATTACACGACCACTTTATAAAAAGTGACGATTTGTCTTGTGCCATGTATTAGTTTAATTTTACTATTTTTTCAATCTATTTTGGATTGTGCTTTGTCTAATTATAGAAGTATAGGTTTGTGGAAAGTCTTGTCATGTATTAAAATTTTTATGATATGAAATAAAATTTATAGTAGTGTTTTAACAACACCTAAAAATATTACACTATTTTTTTATTTTTTGTTTGTTATATAGATGTGATTGGTGTTATTGTTGATTTTTTAAAATAAATTAAAAATATCACCATGAAGAACAAAAAATAATAGATCAAATTGACATTTCAGATGAAAGATTTATATTTAGCATTTTTTAGAAAACTGTAAAATGATAAGTATTGTAAGATCCATGAAATACATGAATTGATCGATCTCAATGCATCAAACGTGAAGTGAATGATGATTGGATTGGTTAATAAGCACACAAGATAAAATCAAATGAATAACAAGGTAAATAAAGTTTTCTTTTGATTACCCTAGTTGCATAAAACTTACAAAATTAGAATTTGTTCAAGTGTTACAATTATCAAAGATACTATCTAGATGTTCACGCGCAAAAACTTCTAAACAAAACAATGTTTTCATGTAGAAACAACATGTTCTCTCGCAAATTCTTCAAGCTCTGGCGTGAAACTTTTGAAGTAAATGCATAATCATCTTGGACTGTTAGATTAGGATGTGAAGATGTCTACGAAAGTTGAACATCCGGCTTTTCATCAAATTCCATTAGATCATTACCATTTGAAAGCAGGAGTTTGAGCCTATCAGTGTTGTATACAGTCATTTTCATAATGAACCTATCTACAAAAGTGAAGATAACAAAATGACCAAGATGCAGTTGAATATCTTGAACGACCCTGGTCCTACCATTTGATTGTTGCCCAAGAACATAAAAGATGAAGAAGAATAGAGAGAACAATTGCAATCAACAAGTTCTTGTTTCCATTGATATTGACATGTATATATAGGACACATAATTATAACATTAACCCTCCTAATAAACAATACTATACTTTGACATATATGCATACATAACCCTTAGACTTTAACTTGTGAGGGATTAACACTAACATACACCCAAACAAGTAAATCTTGAACACCGAGCAATTCTCGTATTGTAGAAAACTTGATCCTTGCCAATGCTTTTGTCAGAATGTTTGCCCTTTGTAGTTCTCCACTGATGTGTTCCACAATGATATGCTCGTTCTCTACACATTCTCTGATGAAATGATAACGAGTATCAATATGCTTGCTTCATCCATGAAACACCAGGTTCTTCATCAAAGCGATAGCGGATATGTTATCAACGTAGAGAGTGATTTTTTTCCTTCCATCCAGTGAGTTCATTGAGTAATCTTTTAATCCATTACGCTTGACATGCTGCGGCTATTGCAACCATGAATTCAGATTCACATGAAGAAAGTGCCACACTTTGTTGCTTTTGTGTGCACCAAGTTATGGGTGAGTTTCCAAAGTAGAACACTAACCCTGTAGTGCCTTTTCCTTCCTCATTATTAACCCCATAACTGCTATCACTATAGCCTGTTATCTTGCATCCACCATTCCTCTTATAAGTTATACCAAAATCCTTTGTTCCTTTGATATAACGTAGAACTTGATGAATAGCCTTAAGATGATGCTCTTTAGGTTCTTGCATAAACCTACTAAGCAAACCAACTGAATAAGACAAGTCTGGTCTGGTGTGAAGTAGATAGCTTAGACAACCGATCAGACTTATATATTCAGTTGGATCAACCGATTTTCCACCTTCGGTTTTAGTTAACAATGTGCCAGGGTTCATTACGATCTTGGTTTCATTACTATCTGACATAGCAGCATTCTTCAGAATCTTAGTAATGTAACCAGATTGTTTAATAGATATATCACCCCCAGATTGGGTGACTTCTATCCCAAGATAATAAGCTAGTAACCCTAAGTCACTCATCTTAAATTTATCTTCCATTTAAGATTTGAATAAGTCTATTTCTTTCTTTGGAGTTCCAGTAACTATGAGATCATCAATATAGACTCTAACAATCAAAATAGAAGTTTTGCTTTTTCTTGTATAGACTGCTTGTTCTAAAGTGCATTTCTTGAAACCAAGTGATTTCAACGTATGATCTAGTTTCACATTCCATGCACGTGGTGCTAGTCTAAGTCCATACAAAGCTTTAGAAAGTTTGTAGACTTTCCCTATGTCTTGTGGTTTCACAAACCCTTCAGGTTGTGACACATAGACTTCTTCCTTAAGTTCACCATGCAAGAAAGTAGTTTTTACAACAAGGTGATGTACTTCCCATTCACTATAGGTTGCGAGGGCCAGAATAAGGCGAACTGTTTCTATACGGGCTACAGGTGCAAAGACTTTATCAAAGTCTATACCTTGCTGCTGTACATAGCCTTTGGCTACCAGATGAGCCTTATGGTTTATTATTTTTCCATTTGCATCTCTCTTAGTCTGGAATACCCATTTTAGGCCAATTGCCTTATGATTATCGGGTAACTTGGTTGATATCCAAGTATTATTCTTGTTGATTGGATCTATTTCAGCCTGCAGAGCTTCAATCCATTTCTTATCTTTGGCTGCCTCCTTATAGTTTCGAGGTTCCTCTTCAGCCAATAGTAATTCATTAATTTCAACTTTTGGGGCTTCTTCATACACACTTTGTAAGGGTTTAAAACCTCTTATTGGTGTATGATCATAAGGTCTAGTTAACCTTCCTGAAGTTGATGTATGTTCAGTAGTCTCTGCTGAATTAGGTTTATAGGTGTAAGTTGGAGGAGTGAAAGGAGAACTTGATGAACTTGGAGATAACGGGTCTTGGTATTCTAGATTATCGTCTCCTGTATGCTCATCTTCCACAGTATGTGGTTCTACTTCTTTGTTTTCTTGAGGAATCTCATTTGAATTTTCCTTAATAATAAAGTCTATCCATTCAGGTTCTTCACTTCCAACTTCATTCATGTACTCTTTCCAATTCCATGAATCCTTTTCTAGGAATTTGACATCCCTACTGATATAAATTCGCTTAGTTGTAGGATCAAATAATCTACATGCCTTTGATCCTCCTTCCATTCCTAAGTATACCATTTTAACACTTCTATAATCCAACTTGGTTAGATGATTTGATGGTACCTTAGCATATGCTACGCACCCGAAAACCCTTAAGTGTTTTAAGTTGGGTTTTCTACCTTTTAGCGCTTCAAAAGGTGTAGCATTTGTCAGTGCTTTAGTTGGAATTATATTTAGCACATATATGGTATGCCTTACAGCCTCACCCCAAAAGTTTCTAGGCATTAACATAGCTTTCATTATGCTACGAGTAGTAGATAACATAGTTCTGTTTCTACGTTCGACCACACCATTCTGTTATGGTGAATAGGGTGCTGTAAGTTGTCAAGCAATACCATTTTCTTTACAAAATCGAGTAAATTCACCAGATGTGAATTCTCCACCTCTATCGGTTCTTAGCATTTTCAATTTGGTCATTTTCCACCATTTGTTTGAATTCTCTAAAGGTTTCAAAAGCTTGATCTTTAGAATTCAAGAAATAAACGCACATGTAGCGAGTACAATCGTCTACAAGTAAGAAGATATATTTCTTTCCAGAATGAGTCGGTGGTGATATGGGACCACAAAGATCTCCATAAACCAAGTCTAAAGGTTTGAGTGACTTGAACTTGGCTTGGTTTGGGAATGGAGCTCTAGTGTGCTTTCCCAATAGACATGCATCACAAATTTGAGTTGCATGACTTATACGAGGAATTCCTTGAACCAAATTTTTATGAGTCATAGATTTTATAGCATCAAAATTCATGTGACCCAAACGAGCATGCCATAGCCATGCTTCTTCCTCTGGTTTGGACAATAGACACACAGATATACCAATCTTTAAATTGATGTTGTAAAGTCTGTTCCTTGAACGTCAGACTTTTAAAAGCAAAGTCTGATTATGATCATATAGATATAACAAATCACGTTCCAATAGGACTTTACATCCATTTTCAGTCAATTGTCCTAGACTAAGAATGTTACTTTTCAAACTTGGGATGTAATAGACATTAGAAACAATTATTTGTTCTTTATTTTTACATTCCAACAAGATTGAGCCACTTTCTTTAATCTCTACATATGAACCATCACCAAAACAAACTTGTCCAGAGATCTTTTCATTTATTTCTCTGAAATGTTCTTTATTACCAGTCATATGATTACTTGCACCATTGTCCAAGTACCATAGACTTTCATTGGTAGTCACATATCGGTTTGGTTCAATTTGCTTTTCATTTAAGAAAGCTTGATGGTCTTCTTGTTCATTATGAACAGCCATCAGTAGAGTGGGCTCATCATCTTCTTCCACTAGGTTAGATTGTTCGTGTGTTTGCTTATTTTGAGGACACGAGTTCGCATAATGCCCGTGCTTCTTGCACTTGTGGCATCTAACCTTACTCAAATCTCTATGAGTTTTCTTTGATCTATTATAATAGGATTTCTGAGAAGATCCTTCATCTTTGTCTTCTTGCTTTCCCTTGCCCTCTCGCCAGTTCTTCTTTGACAAGTTAAATCTCTTTGGTCTACGATTACCAAAGCGTTTTCCATGACATTATTCTTGTCATGGCGCGTGAACAATAGTTTATCTTGAGTCTCAACTTCAGTTCCTCTTTTAGACTTGATCCTTTCTTCAAAGGTTTTTAGTCTTGTGATAGTATCATTTAGAGTTACATTATCTAGATCAGTGAATTGCTTAATGGAGGCAATTATCTGAATAAATCTATCTAGCATAGAGGTCAAGACTTTTCTAACTAGGGTGGGTTGATCATATTTCGCACCACACCCAGTTGTCTTACTAACAATATTAGTTAGTCTTGATGTGAAAGCACCGATAGTCTCGTCGTCTTTCATTTACAACTTTTCAAACTCAGACTTAATACTTTGCAACCGTGCTTGTTGCACTTGTGTTACACCAAGATGTCTGGTTGTAAGCGAATCCCACATTTCTTTAGCAGATTTGGAATCTTGTACTTGCAAGATTAAATCTTCGGATAGAGTCTGGCTAATGTATGCCATTGCACACTTATCCTTTTTCTTATCCGAATTCGTTTGAGCAGTGGGTTCTATAGTTTCCCAAAGATCATTTGCATCTAGCATGATCTTCATTCGAATCGCCCAAGTTATGTAATTTGTAGATTTTAACATAGGGCATTGAAAATTTGAAATAGTTGTTCCCGCTTCCTTATAAGTTACAACGGGATTCTTTTCTTTTGGTGATTCCATTATGGTCGCCACTTAATAATAAAAGTAATGATTTTTATAAAAATATACATTTGAAACAAACAACAGATTGTTTCAAAATAGAACTTGGTTTGGTTCTATACAGCGAAGATCAATCTTTGTTTATGAAATACTAATTGACCACAAATAGTGAATTACTTATGACCGAACAATATCGGGTCAATAATTCCAAATAACGATCGAACGAAACGATTAGTAATCAAAATAACAAACAATTGATTATTAAAATTATGAAGGCAAATTGTGATTCTAATGGTCAACCAACGAATTGTTGTGACCGATGACTAACAGCAATTAAACCAATTTGCTTTGATTGACTATTCAATTTATTAACTTTCGTAAAGCATAATTGCCTGTGGGTTCAATTTGAACAGAAACGATTTTGATAGAATCGGTTCTAAACCGTTTTCGCTTCACAGAAACAATCGATGGTATTAAATTTCCTGCGGATTTCAGATCAATTCAAATCGAAGATTTTTCTTAATCGGTTGTTCTAACAGTTTCGTAAGGCCTAAGTGCCTACGAATTTAATTTAACAACAACTAATCCTTTGATTCGTATGAACCGTGAAGGCCAAAAATGCCTGCGGCTTTTTCAAACTGAAACAACAGAATGATCGAATGAACCGTGAGGCCTTGGTTGCCTGCGGATTTCAAAATCAACTGCCGTAAGGCCCTTAGTCGCTTGCGGTTTTCAAGATCGACTATCGTGAGGCCCTTAGTCGCCTGCGGTTTTTGAAATTGAACAATCAATAAATGATCGAATGATGTCGAATAAACCGCGAGGCCAAAGAATGCGTGCGGCTTTTGCAATTCAATCGGTGTATGGCTCTGATGCCAAATTGTTGCCCAAGAACATAAAAGATGAAGAAGAATAGAGAGAACAACTGCAATCAACAAGTTCTTGTTTCCATTGATATTGACATGTATATATAGGACACATAATTACAACATTAACCCTCCTAATTACATAGTAAACAATACTATACTTTGACATATATACATACATAACCCTTAGACTTTAACTTGTGAGGGATTAACACTAACATTGATATGCGAAGCTACCTGTGTACCATCTTTACCGTGACTTTCCACGCCTAAGACTCACTCGCAAACAGAAGAATAGGCTCCTTGGGCACCTCCTTTAGATAATTAACTCTGGAAAAAGTTTTAGGAGAATCCTGACTAAAAAATAATAGCTCCAACAATGAATTATGTTTAATAAAATTTTAAAAATAAGAAAATCGATACAAATTCACAAATAAAGTAATATACCACATTCTCTTGTAAGGGTTCAGGAATAATAAAAAAAGAAAGTGCCCATCTTATAAGTCTGAGTACAATGATAAAATGTGAGACTGAATATTGCTTTTCAAAGGTACTGAAACACTAAGATGCAATCCTTGGTCAGACAAAGATTTTCAACACATACTTTCCACCCAGTTGTAAATGAGAAGAAACCATTCACAACCTCGATATTTGAATAATCATTACAGGACGATGCTATGAATCATAATTTTTCAACAATGTTTAAATCTGAATTAATTATGGGATGATAAAATAAATTATGATGTACAAACATATAGTTACCAGAATAGGAGACGACGGATCACGTTGTATGATTAAAACACAATTTCAAGATTGGTCGTACACAACAGAAGGAACTTATAATCTGTGTACCACAAAAGACATGGAAGCACAAGCCAAGAAAACATACAATCATGATCACTACAACAACAAAGTAAGGATGTAAAAACAAAAGGAACAGGATATAAATGTGATGCATTATGACCTAATTGGTATAAGGAGAACCCTAGCATATGTTCCAAAAAAACTTTGATTTAGAACAAAATACCAACTCGGGTCGAAGAACATATGTAACCACACTAAATTAAACCTTCTATTCAAAAAAAAACACCAACAAAGGTTGAAGAAGATATGTAATCAAACCTTCGTTTTACAAAAATAAAATAAAAAAATACCAACGCAGGCCGAATAAGACATGTAATCCACACTAAAATCAACACGATCATATAACTACAAAACAAATCATGTAAAGTAGGTAAAAAAAATTTATTCTCACAAAAGGAGGTAGGTAATATCAGAACACGACACTAAGATCTTCTAAATGGGAAACGTTGTACCTTGTCATCACCCGAACAATTAAACTGTATCCTGAAAACTTCGTGTAAGGGTAAAATTTTAGTTTGAGAGGCAATTTGAAAAGGATTAGAGGATCTAGGGTTTGTGTAGAGAAAAGTAGTGCTTTATTGAAAATAAGAAAGGGGATTTAATTAGTCCGGTAATCTAATCCAAATTTTTGATCTGCGTGCATAATAATTTACCTAGGTAGAGTAGGAGCGAGAAAAGGAAATGATACATGGCCTAGGAATGTGCCATGCCCCCCACCCCTATAAATTATTATTTTATTATAGTACAGAGATTCACATTAATGAGGGCTTTTTGATTACCGCTGACTCAGTAAGATCTGACTGAGTCAGAAGCTGACCCAGTTAGAAGTTCTGACTGAGTCTGCATCTGACTGAAACTTGGCTGTTTGATTCAGTATCTGACTGACTCTGCTGAATGATAAAAATAACCATATTGCCCCGAAGTTCTGACGAGTTTGCATTTAACTGGTCTTGTATAATCAATAAAAATAGCCAAAATTTTAAAATAACACAATAGCTTAAAATTCAAAATGTCATACAAAATACAAGTTAAACATAAATCAAACATAATCCAAATAAACAAATCGAATTTCAAACATATTATAAGAGTTTGCATACAAATCTAAATTGAAGCATTTGAAAGCAGTTGATTAGCAATTTAGTCACGCAAAGTAGCCATGTATTCAACGCCTTCTGAACCCCACTCTATCCCTTGTGTGTTTTGACCCTCACTTTCTCCACCTTCACCATCAGGGGTAACCATAGTGTTCACGTCAAAGTTTGTAAATAATTCATCTTGAATTTTGTATTTCCTTATAAAATTATGGACTGCAAAACAAGCAATGACTACGTCTCTTTGCACTGGAAAAAGGGTAAGGAGCCATTTGTTTTAGGATCGGGAATCTTGCCTTCAATAACCATAAGCACGCTCAATAACATTTCTAAGGCAAGCATGAGCATGGTTGAATCTTATTCTTTTAATACTACTCTCTCGTTTCCTTTTCCAGGCCAACTTCAACCAATACCATGAAAGGATAAAAAAGGATAAAATTTCACCATCCGTATACATATTTGACCTGTTAGAAGTCATTCATAACATTACGAAGTTCATAAATAAGTCATTCAAAAATCATACAAAGTCATGCGCAAGTCATACAATAGTTATACTAAAGTCTTACATAAGTCATTCAAAATTCATACAAAAATCATACAAAAGTCATACGCAAAACAACCTAATCAACTGAATAATCCAAACTTTCTCCCAGCATTTCTCACCCACGACTCGCACCAGGTTGATAAAACCAAAAACTATGTTTAATAGAACATATTGTACATTCCCACTTAAACAACAGAACATATTGTACATTCCCACAACAGATAATTTCACCAACATAAAGCCCTAAAATCATGAATTTCACCAACATAAATCAACCACAAATTCACATATCAGAATCGGTGACGAGGAAGAGGACCGACGGGAGTCGCGACGTGCAACAGCGGAGGAAGGGAGGGCGGGAGTCGCGAGCAAAAGCAGTAACAGACACCCACGACTCGCGATGAAAGGCAAGGGAGGGGCGGAGGAAGAGGACCGGGAGGGCGATGAAGAAGATGAAGAAGATGAAGAGGACGGGAGGGGAGGGGCGGAGGCCGGGGTCAGTTAAGGGAGACCGGGGAGGGGCGATGAACCTGCGGGGAGACCTGGAGAGGAGGGGCGATGAAGCAGTCGATGAAGAGGAAAAGGAGACAGGGTCAGACATTAAAAGGAAAAGGACCGGGTCAGTGAGGGAGACCGGGTCAGTACCATTGGAATGCAAAACAAACGGGCTGACCGAGTCAGCCGGGTCAGGGTCAGCCCGATCAGAAGCATATCAAACACAGCCTGAGACTAATTTATTTTTTGATAAACTAAAGGGATCATTTGAGAAATTAAATCTAAAACTAAAAATTAAAATCTAACCTCACCCAACCCACCTATTAGTCGTCTCCCTCGCATCACCGCACCACTCGTGAACTGCAGCCAACACTGCCATGCGAATCCGACCACCCACGCCACCACTGCGCTTAGGTCTATGCAAATGGTTTTACCTGCCAAATACTTATTGGAACTCGGGAAGAGATCACTCTAGAACCATTGACTGGAACCGGAACCTTATAAACCTACACAGATCGGTTCCTCACGAGTCTAAATACTGGTTTTGTCAGTTCTGATGTAGGATCATAACTACAAATCGCCAACCTTACATATGAGCAACATAATTATATGTGTATATATATATATATATATATATATATATATATATATATATATATTAACTAGGTTAGAAACACGTCTGTTACACTAATTGAATAAATAAAATATTAAATTAAATAGTTAATAGTTAATAAATATGATTGTAAAACGATTTGTTACTCTTTTAACTTACGAACATATAATTTAGTTTATTCAGCCGCTTTTATTTCAAACATCTAGTAAGGGTTCGTGCCTAGTAAACAGGTCAACCTGGCTTGATTTACTTTTGATAAAAATATGAATAAATTAACCATTAAAGTACAATAAATAATTGTTCAGATGGTCGGTAATTATACTCTTTATTAATATTTAAACACTAGAGAAATTTTAAAATCATTTTAAATCATAAATACATAAATGTATTAAATCATTAAAAATTTGAAACAATGAATAATTAAAATCAAAGAAATATATATATTTTTTAAATATGAATGTTTAGAATATTTTAGTAAAAAAATCAAATTAATTGTTTTATTATTTTTATATTTGTTAAGAGAGAGGCGGAGAAATATTTGTTGTATGTTAAAATGATAACACGTATCATTTAAAAATATTTTTTTATTATGTACTATAGATTATAAAAATAGATTGTAATAAATTATTAAAATAAGATGGTTGGAAATTAAACTCTTTACTAATATTTAAACACTGTTTAATTTTTTAAATTATATTATAACATAAAAACATAAATTTATTAAATCTAAAAAGAACTAAAACAATAAACAATTAAAACTAAAGAAAAACATATGTTAAAATATGTTTGTTTTAGAATATTATAGTAACAAATAAAAGTGAAATTTATTATTTTTGTGATTTTTATATATATTAAGAGAGATTGGCGGGAAAATATTTTTTCAATGTGCTAGAATAATTACCCCACTCAAATCCTATAACTTTTTTTATTATATATTATAGATTGAAGTAGGATTTTACGGTAATAATAATATTAAAATAATAGTATTAATATTTAAATAATTATATACATGTGTGTACAATTTGTTTATTAAAAGTTTTAACAGGTCATATTTGATATCTTCACATTCTAATACATTTTAAAATTTTTGTAAAATATCATTTTAAAACCCTTAAGATTTTAAAGTTTTGTGTTTACATGTCGGTACGAGTCTGATTAAATATGAAACATTTCAGTGTATATTTTAATATATGCTTTGAGATGATCTACTTTTCGACGTTAATCTACGTTTTGATATAAATTTTTTCTAAAATGAGTGAGGTCAAATATAAAATATTTCTATTCGAAGTTATAAATCCGAGTTATCCTATGTTTTAACATAAATTTAGTTCAAGAAAAGTAGGTGCGATCATAATTAATATTTTATCACGCCGCATACAACGTAATTGCACGTACTTTTTATATACATTTTGAGTTGATCTATATTTCGACATAAATTTTGTTTGGAAAAAAGTCTGGTCAAATAACATGTTTTCATTTAACAATATAAATTAGAGTATACTTCGTTTCGACGTAAATTTAATCCGGAGATGAGTCAGATCGATTGTAGTATATACATTATCACGCTCCATGCAATGTCGTCACATCACCCGGGGATAAAAAATCTTATATTATATATCCACTTCACTAACCGTTAAAATATATACGCACTTCACTACACAAGTGTAAGAAGACTAAATTTAAGAACAAAAAATCACATAAAGTTTTTAAATTCCAATCAAAATATTATGATAGGTATGGATTTGATCATATTCTTAATTCACGGTAAATAGATCCATTTTATCCGAATATAATGGTGATGTTCCTTTTTTCTTTTTTCCATTGGATATGATTTAATAAAATAATATCTCTCTCCTTGTTGGTAGCCATTATAAATGTAATAGGATTTAACTTTTTGAATTATTCTATCAAATGTGCATATCTTCAAATTATTGTCCATTGCCTAGATACGTATGGTGATCATATAACCCTAATTTTATAAATATATTTATTTATCAGGTATATTTTCAGAAATATCTTATATAATAGTAACCAAAGTTTTTAGTGTTTGCTAAAGTCACTCATACTGTTTTTAAAATATAAAATCACTCAAATTTTAATATCATTGTATTATTGTGAAACTTTAATGTAAATGTTCTAATTTTTATTTTTTTCAAGTGACAATAAAGCATATATGAAACGTAATTGCAATTTTATGCAGATTTTTTTTAATTTAACCTAAAGCAGAAACTAATTGTGAAGAAAAAACATCATTAAACAATAACAATATCAATAACTATATCCAGTAAATTTAATTCATAACAAATCTCTCTACTTTAATAAAATGGTATCTAGGAGAGACACATATCAACACCATATTAGTCATCATCAATTTTTCCGTTTTTCTCTCCTATTTAATAATCACATTAATTACTGATAATATTATTTAATTTTTTTAGATTAAAATAATTTTTTTAATAAATTAAGAAAGAGATATTTTTACTAATGTTATTTATAAGGAAATAATTTTTTATAAAATTAGAAAAAAATTTAGAACATCAAACATTTCTTAAAATACAAAATATTTTATAATTGGTGTTTTTAAAAAGTAAAATTTTTATGAACAAAAAATAATTAAAATTGAGAGTTATAATAAGAAATTTTTTAAGTATGGCATTTTTTAAAACGTTTGTTTTGAAATATAATTTTTATTTTATTTATTATAAGAATGACTTCAATTATATTTTATTTTAGAATATCTATTTATAATTAATAAATTTTTATTCTATTTAATATTTTTATTTAACCGTGTAATACACGGGTATACTAAATCTAATTTTAACTAATAAAAGGATCTAAAGAGGATAATGTGTGGATACACTTTACCTCTATCATAAGGATAGAGAGATTAGTTTAAAGAGTTCAAATATACGAGGACAAAAAGAACAACAATAAACCAATCATATGTTTTTTTATTTATTTTTAATTAATTAAATTAGAAGGTTGTTACTGTAATTTTCATTACAAAATTGATTAACAAATTAATTTTGTAACTCTTCTATTTCATGAAATTATAACTGATTCTTTTAGTTTTGATAATCTATCATTTCTAAATCAATTTCGCACATTATCGTTTTTATGTTTAGAATTCAAATCAAATTGTTCAACAACCAATCCAACAAGATTAATTATATTTAAATTCCAGGATCGTTTTTCATTCCCCATTGCACTTTTACATGAACATGCACATACATCACACTTACCAACACATAAGAAACATATTTACCTACACATAACAAAAAACATGTAGATATATCTCACTTTATGTACAAAGTATTAATACCAACTATAGTTTTACCTACACACATACATCACATTAGTAACATATTTACTTACACATATGAACAAATGAAAATATAAGATGAGTTTTAATACACATGAACTTTACTTTTCTACACGTCACATATGCCTACACATGCTAATTACCAACACATGAATTTTACTTTCCAGCACACACAAGTAACTTAATTACCTACATAAAATAAAATTACCTACACGCATCACCTATAGCTACACATATTAGGTGCGCTACAAGTTTAAGATGAGTTTTAGATACACATGAATTTTACCTTCCAGCCTATGTCATATAGAGCAACACATGTCAGCTATACTTTCACATGTTAATTATATCTGCACAAAAATATATACCTACATTAAATTCATAGCAACGTACAAAATGCAACATATATTACAAAAATATGAACACTTATCACTTACACTTAATTCATAACCACCTACATATTATAGTATACATTCAAATTACACAAACAACAATCACTTACACTAAATTCATAAGAAACTTACATAGCATACTTGAAGAGCTTTTAAAATAGAAACATATATTATGTATGTTTCGTTTGTTCTTTTCTTGAAATTTCCATAAACGATTTTGTGGGATGAAGATTAAAAGATGGGTATGCATTAATTTTGCAAAATAGAAGATGGAAAGAATCATTGGTTTTGAGATGTTAATAGTAACCAAATCCTTGAATTAAAAATCATACAAATGCAATTTGACAAAAATAGTGTTACACCCATTATATAATGGATCATTATTTTTTTTTCTGATAATTACGTTATTGCAACTATCGATTTATGTCATTGATTAATTTAATCTATAGTTGAGATCTCTTGCTCTTGTTCTCGTAAGAACTTGCGTTCTTCGTAGATCGAACCTTCCCCTAAAACCAGTCTATCATTGTAAAACTTTAATGTAAAGATTCTATTTTTTTAAAAGTGACCCAAATAAAGCATTATCGAACGTAGTTACTATTTAATGCAATTTTTTAATTTAACCTAAAGCATAAAATAATTGTCAAGAAAAACATCATCAAACAATAACCATGTCAATAATTAGATCCAGTAAATTTTATTTATAACAAAGCTATTAATAGAATCTAAAGAGGGTAATATATATGTACACTTTAACTCTATCACAAAAGATAGATAGAATGGTTTTCGAAGATAGTGTGACTTCAACATAGAATATAACAAAGCATCCAATAAGTAGTGAACAAAATCAACATATACTATACCATCATCCTTAAACAATAACTAAATTTTATAATTGTGTTTATTTTGTACATTCAATTTGAACAATTACGAAAAGTTTCAAAATAACCGAACAATAATAAAACTTGAGTGGTTTTGTAATTAAAAGAAACAAGCGAGTGAAACCCGCGGGCGACGACAGATGCGTTAAATTTTGTAAGATGTGTTTTTGACGATTCTTACATTAGCATTCATCATGAGGAAAATTATGTCAACACGTTGATGAAAATAAGCAAGTCACAATAAAAATATAGAATGTTATAAATATCTTGTTTTGAAGGGTGTAAGAAAAAATTATAAAAAACAAACCTTAAATTAGTTTTGTTGTATGTTTGTGCTTCTATTACTTATATATTATCAAGCAAAACTTCGTTATATATGAAATCAATATCAAAAGGAAGATAAAAATAACAGCGTAGTAATGGTATATTCAGAATTTTATATAAAAATTTTTAAAGTTACAAGTGAAAACAACATATATCTTAAACTAATTATTAAGAGTTAAGTGTTTTTTTTCATCCTTGTGGTTTAATAGAATTGTTATTTAAATCCATTTGACTACCTAATTAACAATATTAATCTTGTCGGTTAACTTTCCAACATGAAAATTTTTTTTAATCAAAACAATTTTAAAATAAAGAACCAGTCCATATGAGTGGTTTATAAGTTCAGTCTCTATTTGTAATTATAATTATGATTTGACTCAACAGTAGTATTTTATTGTTTTGGCTTGTTAATATTTCTTGGTTTAGTAGTCATGTTATTTTTATCTGTTTTGTTAAATTATAAAATTCTTTGATTTAAAGTTTAATTATGGTTACTATCTTATTCGAGGAAAAAAAAAGTCAAACATGATAACGGTTGAGATCTTGGCAACATATTTTCTTTGGATTAAAAACGGATGAAAACTAATGAATTTTGATTCGTAAATTGGTGTAATGCAATTGCCCCTTAATTTGGGGAAATACATAACTTTTACATATTTCCCTAAAATATAAATTTTCAATACATAAGTACAATGCTCTTTAAGTATGATTTGAGAAAATATATAATTTTACAAGTTTAGAAGGGGATGCAATTTTCACTTCTTAAAATTCTCATCTAATAATTTTTTTCTTACAATTTGATCTTAACCATTGATTAAGAAAATTGATCATTGAGATTACTTCTTAAATTTTTTAGTTATAATAGCCTTTTATTTGAACATTTCCCTTATTATAATTGATAAATAAGTTTTCTTAACGGCTGCTAATGTACTTGTTAATGCTATTGTAAAATTTAAACAATTCGCTTTTAAATGAGAATATCTATTACACTCGATCCTGTCAAAACTTCACAGCACTAATACACTAGACCTCATCAGAACTTGACAGTTAAGTTTGTTTGGCTGAGAGTATAGAACGGATGATCCACTGAAAGTCTTCATGTTGCAACCATTTTGCCCACTTGAAAAATACAACCGCTTGCATAGTCCAGTGATAAAAGTATATGTCATCTATTCAAGAGACGTTGAATTCAATTCTCAATTGAAACAAAAATAGATTAGATATGAAGAAGATTAGATGCTGTTTAAAAAGGCAAAAAAAGCAAAAACAAAAAATATCTATTGCACGCCTGCATAACATTTAGCCAAATGTCATCAAACCTGACGAAGTCATGATTTCTCTAACATCAACTCTTTACATTAACTCTACCTGTCTTAAAAGAAAAAAAAAAGATAATACAATAATTCGTTTAACATTAATAATACATAACAAATAGAAAAGGTTCTTGAAAATATAAGAACTATAAATACTAATCACTCAAAACGTAAATAGATTTAAAAGTATTTATTCTAAACATAAAACGAGTTTAGAAATCGATCATCTATAATGAAATAAGTTATATTCAAAACCCGTTCCGACAAATGGGTTAAACAAAAAAACCAAAACTACGTGTTCCAAACTTTAACGGCTCATGACATATAAACAAACCAATGAGACGTGCATTTTTTAATCCAACTTATTGGTTTTCCCTGGTTTTCAAAACGAACTGATAATAAATACATTAACGGCTGATAATAATAATTAATAAATACATATATACCGTTGATTACTTCACATCTTTGGGCATCGATTTTGACTCTATGTTATCATGCAAGCTTGAAAATGGGTCTAGTATTCAATTTTGGCTTGATGAATGGGCGGAAGTTGGTTGTTTAAAAGAAGCCTTTTCAAACATCTTCAAATTGGAAAAGAAAAAAGATTGCACAATAAAAGATAGACCAGAGAAATGTCATGGTGCTGTTCGCTTTAATTAGGAATGGAAGCAGGCTCCACGAACTGTGCAAGAGGTGTCACAATTAGCTTGCATGGAAAAATCCCTTGTAAATGTTGAGATGTCGGGGGCCAAAGATAAATGGACGTGGGAGGCTGGTGACTCAGGACTTTCTCTACAAAATTGGTTAGAAACCTACTTGAGCAAAGGATGCTACCAAATAATCAGGTATTATTTGATTGGACAAAACTCCTCCCTCTAAAAGTTAATTTAACATGTTGGAGAGTGATTAAACGTGGGATCACAGATCATTCCTTATGTCCCATGTGCGGATGGATATCGAAAAGACAAACCATATGTCCTTGCACTGCCTGATAGCTTCTGCAATATGGGACTGCATTCGACGTTGGTGTCGGCTACCAGTGTTTCATTCGAACTCCATTTTAGAGCTGCTAAAAGAAGTTGAATCATGGCATCCGGGTAAAATTCAAAAACAATTAATTAAGGCAATAATATATGTGGTGGTATATCTAATTAGGAGATGCAGAAATAGAAAGGTTTTTGAAAACAGATCCACGGTCCCAAAGAACTAGCTGGAGAGATTAAAGTTATGTCATTCTTATGGATTAAACATAAGAGAAATTTTGAAAATGTTAATTGAGAGTCATGATGTAATTTTATGATGTAATGTTGTAATGTCGTAATGTCTTTTTTTCTATACTGTTTTCTAGCTTCTTACTAGCTTTTTATAATATATCCCCTGTTAAAAAAAACATATTTCTTCATGTACATAGATGTTTGTGTCAAAAGAAAATTATAGAAATAAAAATAGATATGCCAGGACACAACCGCGAAACCAAACAGTATCCAACGAATTTGACCACGACCTACTCATTCACTTATTATATAACTTTTGACTTTTGACCCACAATTTAGTAGGTAGAATTTGTTATCGTATATTTTATAGAAATATATTCGGTTACGTGATTGATTACGGGACACTTGGGTTAGTAGGAAACTATAAAAGTTAAATACCTTCTAAAAAATATTAAAGTTTAAATTTTAACATGAGATAGATTATAAACTATTGTTGTTTGTAAGTTGATAAATATATGAGTACTCGTTTTAAAAAACATGATTAGTTACGGGTCATTAAGTAAGACATCCTAATGGTAAATGATTTGTTTTAAAAAAAGTTGGGGTTCGTATCTGCAAAATGTAGGTGGTGGTGTAATTATTGTAAGAAAATCAAAGAGTTGTTAAAAAAAATAACTTGATTAATTATGGTGTATAGAGTTCACAGAAATTCTTTTAGAAAAAATAAAAATATATTTAGTATTTATTAGTTAAGTTTGATTTATAAACTTTTAAGGAAATTATAAAAAGGGTTCCGAACATGTAAACTTCAAATTTAAAATTGTTTTAATTGAGTCATTAAATGTACTTTAAGCACAGATTAGATAAAATACCTTTTCATAGTCAAATATTTAGATTATATTATGTATTAATTACATTAAATGCAACATCAACTTTGAGTTGTCTAGTGAAAAAGGACAAACATGTATGCCTTTCATCTAAATGGATGTATGATTTAAGTTTCCCTTAAAACTTAAAATAGATTTATTTAGAGATAATAGAAATGAAATAGGGTTATTCAAAAAAAATTGGGTTGTCTAACAAATTTCAGCATCTTTTTTTCTTTTTTCTAGACTTCATAAAATGTTTACATGTATTTCCGCGATATTTTTAACACAAATGTCTAATTACTTTTCACTTTTTTTATTACTAATATTAAATATAACAATCTGTTCCATTTACATATAAAAATTTTCATTATGAGTTCCTATCCACATAGGTTATACTATAATATGTCAAGTGGTTGTATATGTTAAGAGACATCTACCATGTGCTTAAATATTTATAATAAAAAAAACTATTGTTGCAATGTTAAAATTTGAAAAATCGAAGAAAGCCATAATTGATATTTACGGTTATTAAAAATTATAATATCAACCAATTAATGGGATGGTGTACGTCTTTTGTATGTTGAAACTAGTGTATAAACCATCTATATATAACAGCAAATATGGTCAATAATATAACTAGGTAAGAATTCTGTATATTACTAATACACAGGTAGACCTAGACTCGAACTAAACCGTTAATAATGCTAATATACAATTAAAGACTATTCTTAATATTAAAATTGAATTGTGACTACTAATTATGATACATATCCAGATTATTGAAGTATTTACAGATGGTATAATAGAAAAACATACGACAAATATTTGATCTACAACATATGATACATATGAATAATTTAAATGTTAATCAAGTTGGTTACTTTCCTGAATAGATGACATATGTAAATGTAAAAGAGAAAATTTTACAGAATAGTAAGTAAGTTTTAGTAATGTTCAAATTAAATCACTCATGTTATTTTTATTCCAATCAGGTAACTAAAGCTTTAGGAGCGTTTTAATTAACTCATTAATATTTTTATTTGTTTCATTCAGTTCATTAAAGTTTTAGGAGTGTTCCAATTAAATCACTCATATCATTTTAATTTTTTAAATAATTCACAAACTTTTAAAATAATTTAGTTTTTATAAATATTATTAATTTTATAAATATTTCAATTCTTTTAATTTATTTTTGCAATTTATGAATAGCCTAATTAGAATAATTCTAAAACTTTAGTTATCTGACTGAGACAAAAAATTTACGAGGACCTGATTGAGACAAAGAAAAATTTATGAATGACTTAACTAGAACAATTCTGAAACTTAATTATTATTTTATAAATTTACTTATATTTGTAAAATAAAAAAGATTATAGTAAAAAGTTAAAGTGAACGTGTAAAATAAAGATTCACCTAACAGAATAATGACGATAAAATTAGTCATTCTTTCTAGTAAGGATTTTATATTTACTAAAATAATATTCATATTATATAATCAATTTATGAATAAATATTTTATCTTGTGTTGGACCATGAGCATTATTGTTGGCGGTCAAATAAATAAAAAAAATTATATAAAATAAATACCATATGATTTGTTGTTTATCGAGTCGCCGATTGCTATGAGATAAACACCAAATCAATGGTAAAATCGTGTAGTGATTCTTCTTTTCACACACACCATTGCGTACACCTGCTTCTTATTCCACCCACTTGAATCAAACAATTCCCCCCATTACTACCAGAATATCTATCTCATTATTTCCACTTTAACACCCATTCTTCATTATCCATTATTGATTGCCGATTATTTCATTAAACCATTGTTGGGTTGTTCATAAATCCCGATTTCACCAACAAAAGCTACCGAAATCAGTCAAATCACCACCCAATTTGACGAATTAGATGTGGGTTTTTGTGTTTTCACTTGAATCGTAGAGATCGTATCATCAAGATCACAGCTTGTTAGCGGTTCTTGGGTTTTTAACGTTTTTTGGTCTAGATTATCTCAAATTTGGTGCGAATTGGAGGTTTTGGGTTTATGGGTATGATCGAGATCGGTTGAAGTTGCAATTTGGTATCTGGGTTTGAATTATTATCTAATAAGATTGAAATCTTGCTGAATTTTGATTGGGGTTTGGTGGGGGGCTATTGAAATGAGGGTTTTGAAATCTGATGTTCGGATGGATTACTGGAGGGAGTATTTTCGCGGTGCGAATGCGAGTATTTTCGAGATTATTGAAGGAGCGATTATGTTAGCTGCTTCTGATCGCCCTAGAGAGTTTAGAGTTAGGAGAGATAATATTGCTCAGATTTTGTTTTCTTGTAGATTGATCAAGTGTTCTGGTTGTGATAAAGAAGAATTAGCCTTGCCTGTAGATGATATACAACATCATGATGATGATCATGGTGATGGTGACAATTTGGGGGATAAGTTTAAGGGTAAGTTAGCTGATGTTAGTAGGAATTGTAGTAAAGATAGCAGCAAAGTAATTAGTAGTTCTAGAAATGATGATGATGAAGATAATGATGATAATGAAGATGTTGATGGTGGTGATGGTGATGGTGATGGTGATGGTGATGGTGATCATGATGATGATCATGTAGAGGTTAATGGAAGTAACCATCAAGTTAGCAATTACAGTTATGGTGATGCAGAAGCTCTGAGTGATGAAATCGAACAAGAATCCCAAACTTTTGGTGAGGTTATGAGGATTAAAGAGATTGTTGACAACAGCCCAGATGAGGTTTATCTCTATTACTTTGATTAAGTTTATTGAAATTTGGATTAAAATTTTATTAGTTTGTGATTGTGGTAACCTTTTTAGATTGCGCAATTGTATGAATTACTCGATGATTACCTGTTTATTATTGTTTTATTCTATTGTTTAAATAGTTAATCATGGTTCTTGTTTTGTCAGTCTGCATCTGTTCTATGCAATTCGTTAAGGAAGCTTCAGTTAATGTCTATATCTGTCGAAACACTCAAGGTTTGTATATAATTTTACCATGTTAATCACCAATCCGAGACTTGTTAATGTTATATAATCCTCTTATGATCATTCATTCATATGTTTTCAGGCAACAGAAATTGGAAAGTCTGTTAATGTTCTTCGAAAACATGCATCAAAAGATGTTCGTCAAATTGCAAGAACACTAATTGAGTATGTATTCCTTTTCCATTAGCTCCTTAGAGTTGAAGTTCTCTACAAAATCAATTTAAAGTAGAAAACTGCTAGAACCGCATTAACATGTTTGAATGTGATTCTCTTCCATTACATCTGATCAGCACTACATACAAGTGCTTATCATGGTTCCCTGCTTAAAACTGGTTCCGTATTGAACGCGCCTCCAGCTCATGTGCACTTGAACATTGTTATACATTTAAATTCCAAAAGCTTGATCTCATATAATACATTTGTCAATTGTAGAGTGTGGAAAGATATGGTAGATGAATGGGTCAATGCTACTGCAAAGATGACAGGTAACTAAATCAAGAATATTTCGAGTTATTATTATTGTTATTCGTTTTTTTTTTTTTGTTTCCAAAGTTCACTGATTGTTGATGAAACTTTGATGATTCTTGCAGTTGCTGAAAATACCCCTGAGTCAATAAATCCATCTGTTGTTGATGAGGAGGAAGGTCTACCTTCACCTCCTTTAGACGATTTAGCGTTTTTGAACCCTCATTCAATGCCATTGGAATTATCTGAGGTATGCAGCATGAAATGTAATCTAATTCGGTTTTGTTGCATTTAATATTGGGAACGTTTGTTAACGGTCTTTTATATGTTTTGAATTGTCTCTTTCAGAAGTTCTTTGATGACGTCGATGATTATGGAAGTGAGTTCGGTTCATACATATATGTAACTGATAATTTATACATATGATAGTTGGTTCTTATTAAATTTCCTCTTTGGATGTTGCTTTTTAGATCCTCGAAAAAAAGAGAACTGTAGTAACAGAAAGCCGCCACCAGTTGAAAATCATAACGTAACCAAGTGGAAACAACAGAAACCATTAAGTGGGAGACTATGGTCTCAAAACCATCCGTGGCTAAACCATATAAACCACCGGTTGTTGACTCTAGATTAGGGGGCGAATGAATCCGAATATGGACCACAAGTTGCAAAACACTGAGAAACCGATTCTTCCTAAGAGACCGGTGGAAAGTGTAAGTTACCATATTCTATTAACTGTATTTGGGTTTGTTGATAAACATGTATGATTATGTGCTAGATGATTCAAAAGGGGGGTTCAGTGTTAGTTATTATACTGTTGTTTTGCTTCTTGAAATAACCAACTTCAAACTGCTTATTTAAAACAATTTATTTCACGCGTAAATAATAAGATGAGCAGTTACAAGAAGCAGTCTCGAACAACTATCTTGTAGTATCAAAACGTAATAAGCAGATAAGCAGCTCGATTGGCAATCCCAAACACGTCGCGAGTAAAAGTGATTGTTTGATAAGTGTTCTCGAATGGTATATGTATTGTAGAAACGCAGTTTTTTGGGGATAAATTTACATAACTAACTATTCTTTTTTGGTAACCGAAAACAGAAACCAACATCTTCGAATGGGGAAACCGATCAAGACAAACTTGAAGCCACAAAGAGGAAACTTCAAGAACGTTATCGGCAAGCCGAGAATGGTACACATCAACAATCATGATGCTAAAGTTGGTTTTTTGGTAACAAATCAAAACGAGTTTTAGATCACACGTATAATTTTCGTAGAGATCGGGCAAGGATGACCCACAAACACCTTTTAATGCGTTGATTATTATTATAATAGTAATAATCTAAATCTTTGGAATGATAAATGAGGGAGGTTATGCACATCAAAAGTAGGTTGTACCTAATTTTTTTAACTTTTAAATTTTAAAGTATTTTATTAAACAATTAATGTTTTACATGTTTGTAACAGTGAAGAGACAACGAACCATACAAGTGATGGAGTTGCATGATCTCCCAAAGCAAGAGGTCGCCTTGAAAAACCAACACATGAGATCCGGGCACAACCATTACAGGCATTGGACGAAGGGGCGGTTTTAGGCTTCTAAAGCAGTTTTGTAGGGCCATAAGCGTAAATCAATTTTCACCTATGACCCCACAAAACTATCTGGTTTGTTCATTCTGAACCTCCAGAATGTGAAATGTTAAAACAATCCACCAAATTAAATAAGATTTTGGGGTGTAATTAGTATAGTTTTATGGGAGGTGTCACACTTAGACTTTGTTGTATATAAATACCATATACAACCACCCCTTTGTTGACTTCTAAATTGGTTAGTTGGGAAGGACCCCTACCCTTACCCCACCCTACCCCCAACACTTGTGACAGAGAGCATGTTCTAAGACAGTTGAAAGCTTACATATAATAAGTTAATGTTAGTAGTCAATACATGTGTACAACGTTTTTTTTATTCAGAAATTTAGACTAGAGCTTCTATTTCACATGTCATATTAACTTGTTTATTATTTGTTTAGTATAATAATTTTTATTTATATGAATAATTAACTTATAAATTTTTATTATTTGAAATATATAAAACATAATGAATGATTTTTCTTTAGTTTTGCAATTACAATTTAGAAATGAAGTCTTTGAGTAAATATTTTTAGAAAGTGTATGATTAACAAGTATATATTAAACATGTTTGGTTGCACATCAAGTAATCTATACTACTATATAATACATCTTTTTGGATAAATATATAATTTTGTAAGCATACAAGTTTTAAAGCAACGTGTACAAAGAAATACAAGACATTTAATAGGGGTAGAATAGAAAATTGATTGAGATTTTAATACACATCAGGGGTAATATAGTAAATTTATCCATTAATTTTATATACATTGACACTTTTACCCTTGTTTCTTTCATGTATTAAATAAACATTATTAATACATTATTTAATAATATAATATTATTTAATTCACTTCATTAAATTTATTTTATTATGATACTATAAATTGTCATTTAATTCTATATTTACTAATTATATTTTTATAACTAAATACTATTTAAATTAAGTATTATTAGTGTTGTAAAAATCGCTAGGTGCTAGTCGAGCGGTGAGGTGGGGACTAGGGATTAATCGGATCGGAATTTTTATATGTAATTTTTTATAACTAATATATATAGCATAGTTCAAACATAAATAGTTAAACTTAAACATAGAAAATTAAGCTTAAACATAGCAAATTGAGATTCAAATATTAACATATTAGTTCAAATAGAAGATCAAGTAGTTCAAAATTCATCATCTAGTAATCTAGTTCAAAATTCATCATCATCTTGTCCATATTGTTTAATGATTTGAACACCATCTGACTCGTATTCAACCTCCTCATCTACTTCCCCATCCTCTGACTCAAATTCTTCATCATAAAGTTCTTTTGAGGCACTTGTCTTCACACTTGTCCTAGAACTTGTTCGATTAGACAATACTTCATCAAGACCCGCAGCATCACTAACTACTTCCCAAGGTAGCTCCGGCTCAAGTTCTTCATCTACACCATCAACAATCCATTCTTTACCCCCGTTACCATCCTCCGCTATAAGTACTTCACGATTTCTCAACTTTCTTTTTTGTTTTTCTCCATCAAATTTGCATTAAATTGAACAAAAACAAGATCATTTATTTTGTTCGCCTCTAGCCTATTTCTTTTCTTTGTAAGTACCTAAGAAGTTCAACATAAAGTCATAAACAATAAGTACAATCTTAAGCTTGAGTAAATATAACATAAATTGTATAACATTTTAAATCACTAACCCCTTCAAAAATGCTCCAATTTCTTTCACGTCCCGACGAACTAGTAGTCAAAGAAAATCATAGCAATTCTTTTCAAAGTTGGTGTTGAATTACCATACGTTTCCCACCAATTTGCTATAATGTTAAAACAAACATATTATAATAAGGCAAATACAGAAATTTAAAACAAGAATGTTGTTATTTATTAAAATTAGTCTTACCCGGATCGAATTTATCATCGTTGATCACACATGCTTTTTGTGCAATTGGACGCTCAAATTTTCCTTGTTTACACTTGTAGATTGGCAACTCAACGACAAGATAGTGTTTGCATTTCATAATCTTCAGGAAATAAAACACCAATACAATCAACCACCGCATCATTAGCATCTAAATCATCTCGAACCTCCTGATTATTATAAAAATAATATAGGTTTAGAATGTAGGCCGTCATATGTAGGCACGTATCAAGCCTTTTTGATGATTTTTTGAGATAATATCCAAAATAGGCTCATATGCACTTTTATTATCATTCAAAGCATCGATAATCTCTTATTTTGCCTTTTGAAGCTCGCGTATATAAAACCCATTGAAGGCTTCCAATCCGCATCGATCATTCGGAGAACTTTGACTAACGGTGCAAAAATTTCAAACATATTGTAACACCACTCCAAAATGAGGGAGATATAACTGTTGCAAAAGCGAATTTCCCTTTAACGGTCTTAGCAAACTTACATTTTTCCCATTCTTCACTAGAAACATTTGTCTAAGTTGAGACTTCTTCTCCAACAAACTTTATAAAGTAAGAAATGCGGAAGCAAATCTTGTAACTCCCGATCTCATAATATTCCTCTTCTTTGTATATTTTCTCATCATAGCCAATGTTTTGTGATGGGAATAAATAAACACCGTTACTTTTTTGCTTGATCGAGAGTTTTTTTATACCTTGGTAATTTTCCAATAGCTTCAAAGATGAAATAAACTTATAAATATTAGTAGACAATTAACAAAATGACAATATATATAATAGAGCAAAAATATAAAAAGAAAAATATAGTTTTTTATTACCTTCAAGCATGAGATTAATGGTATGTGTTGCACATGATGTCCAAAATATTGTTGGTCTTTTCTCCTTTAACAATTTCGATGCACCGATATTATTAGATGCATTATCAGTCATAACTTGAACAACATGTTCAGGACCAACCTCTTCAATACATTTATCAACATATTCAAATATGTTTTTACTTGTATGTGCTTCATCCGAACATTCTTTAAGATAAGAAAATAGTACCCAACTTTGAATTAACACACAAATTCATGATGCTTCTTCTTGTTCTATCTGACCATGCATCAGTCATAATTGAGCATCCTATAAATCTCCATTCTTCTTCATATTTTCTCAAAGAGGTTTTAGTCCTTTCAACCTCCTTTTTTAGATAAGTATCTCCCATTTCATATCGAGTAGGAGGCATGACATTAGGTCCAAATTGACCAACTACCTCCAATAATGTTCTGAAGCTGTCTCTTCAAAGGCATGAAATGGAATTGCATATTCATAAGCCCACTTACATATGTATTCTTTTACACGGATCATTTTCTCTTTTCGAACAACATTGCTAAGATTACTTTGTTTGCTATTTTCTTTAACACCCTTGCAAGTTGCAAATCTATCCATGGGACCAAAAGACTGAAGTTCGTTCAAATCTCCAAAACAATCATCAAAGTCAATTGTTTCATTATTAATGTTCACCTCGGCTCTTAAAGATTCGTCACTATCTTGTTTAGCTTTTTTTTTGTTTTTGCTCTCACCAAGAGCATTTCGAACCCTCATTTGATCATCTTTTGTTGCTTTTTTACAAATTGTAACATTTCCCGTTATGCCCGCTATATGTTGCTTTAACCTATAAACTCCTCCGGACATAACTTTACCACACAAAATACATTGAACTTTATCTAACTTGGTTGCATCCACTAATTTCCCATACTCCCATCCAATATCATCCGAGTTTCGTTTCAAATTTTGACTAGCAGTTGATTCCATTGATGCCATCTAATATAAAAAATCGTATTGCTAATGATTTAAATGTTATTCAAACATAAAACTTAAATTAAAAGATTTTTAACATTGTTTTAGTTTTATAAAAATTAACAAACATATAAAAAAAACATTACTAAAGTACTAACTAACAAACATATAACATACAAAAAAGAGCTGCTGGAGCAAAAACCATCAAATTTCAGGGTAAGTAAGAAACTAAGAACATACAACAGTCAACATACATACATAAGAACATACAACAGTCAACATACATACAACATACAACATACAACATACCGGTTCGATCGACACCCTCAATCATCTATTTCAGGGTAAGAAACTAAGAACATACAACATACCGGTTAGATCGACACCCTCAATGAGCTGCTGTTCGATGATCTGACAGTCGACACCCTCAACTTCTTCTTCAATGGTCTGACAGTCGACGGCCTCGATGGTCTGACAGTTCGATCGACAGTTTTCTTCTTCAATTTGGTGATAAAGGTTTGGTTTGGTGAGAGATAAAGGTTCGATCGACAGTTTTCTTCTTTAATTTGGTGATAAAGGTTCGGTTTTGTGACTGGTGAGTGACGGCTAGGTCTTAATTTGGTGATAAAGGTTCGATTTGTTGGGTTTTTAAAGTGATAAACCATTGACGGGTATGTTGACCGATTTCTCCGATTTGGAACGATTTGGTCCGATTTGGAGCGATTTGTACCGCCTTTGACCGACTTGGACCGACTACCGATTAGTGTCTCCGATTACATGAAATCGCAAAGGTTGCCCTCTGATTCCCGATTCCTCACCGATTAATCGGCGCCTAGCACTGATTTTTCCAACACTGAGTATTATTTTATTTAAATAGTTAAGTATATACCTTATATATATCTTCATATTTATAATAACTATAATACTCATATTTTTCTAGAAGCGTATTGTGAGTTTAATAATTTTAATATTTATCTATATTTTTTAGAGTAAATTACTATTTGCATCCCTGACATTTCCAAAAAAAAATTAGTTGCATCCCTTAAGTTTAAAAACGTCACTATGTCCCCTGACTTTTTATTTTTTTCATCTATTTGCATCCTGTATACTAACACCGTTAGTATCTCTGTTAGATTTTTTTTTGAAAGAGTTAACTACCCCTATATAAAAACAAAACTTATCCACTCACCTCTACAAAGACTATCTCTCTTATCTTACACACACACACACCCACTTTTTCTTTTTCTTCTCTCCCCTCCATAATCTCCATCACCACCACCACTACTACCACAAGCGCTGGTCACCGCCACCACAAGCTCCGGTCACTGCCACCGCAACCTCCCCTATCACCACCAGCACAGCCCGCCGACGCCACCACAACAGTCCGCATCGGAACCACCACAACCCCTCCAACATCGCCGCCACAGAGCCCCATCGTCGCCACTACCACAGCCCGTAATCGCCACTACCATAGCCCCATTACCGCCACCATAGCCCTATCGCCATCACCATAGCTCCCAGCGCCACCAACGCAGCCCTCATCGCAACAACCATAACTCCCCATCGAAACCACCACAGGCCCCCATCACCGCCGCCACCACAGCCACCCATCGTCGCCACCATAGACTTGTGCGTGTATGGGAGAGAGCAAGAGTGTGTGTGTGTGTGTGTGACAATGAGAGAGAGTGTATGTTTTTTTTGTGGTGGGTGTTGTGAAGATGGTGGTACATGTGATGGTGATGGCGGTTCTAGTGGTGGTTATGGCTATTCCGATGGTGGTGATAGAGAGATGAGTGAGATAGTGGGGGGGGGGGGGGTTTGGTGGGGGTGTTTGGTGAAGATGAGGAATGTGTTTGTGGTTAAATATGTTGGGTGGGTCCCATAATTTTTTTATTTTTAAAATTGAAGGGTAGTATTGTCTTTTATAAATTATTTAACAGAAACCTAACAGTGTTAGTATGCAGGATGCAAATGAATGAAAAAATAAAAAGTCAGGAGACATGGTGACGTTTTTAAACTTTAGGGATGCAACTAGTTATTTTTGGGAAACGTCAGGGATGCAAATAGTAATTTACTCTCTTTTATAATAAAAATGAAAGGATGATAGAATGGTAATTTTACATATGACTAAGACACCCATATAAGAAGAAGTCATGCTTAAATTTCAAAAAATTAACCATTTTATTTGATTTATGCTCTTAGAATAAAGTATAACATATGATTCTTATAATACAAATGCTAAAGCATATATACGTGACCAAACAAAACCGACGTTCAGTTTCAATGTCGTTCATTCATTGCGATTGAGCACTCATCTCTCTTCCTATTTCCCTTGCCGGTTATTAACAGCTCAATAATAATTAAGATGGTTATTTGTGGTAACAATTTCTCCATTAACTTTCTCTGATCTATGCAAATCACCACCGAAAGCTGCATCCGATGATCATAAAACTCTAACATACATTCATAAAACGAAACCCTCCTAAAATCTAGGTAATAAATGATTTCTGACCACAAATACTACCCATGCTTTCACTAATCTTGTTAGGATAATATAGTTGTCTTGAAGACTTTTGTGATATACGTAATTGTTTTTTTTTTTCATTCAATTTTTTCAATAATTATATTTTGATTTTTTTAATTTACATCATAATGCACCGAGTCGATACTGACTAAAATCGAATTTTTAAAAAATCGCGCAATAGCCGTACGGCTGCAACGTACGGACATTCCACTAGTAAGTAATAACGCATATCCGCTTAGCATATAAACTTTTTATCGAATAAAATATTAATTTTGGATAAAGTGATAAAATATGGAGACAAGTGTGGAAGGTCCAACGACATGTAAGTGATATTTCTAAAATCATTAAATTTTTGTACAAAAAATAATTCTAAAATAACTGAAAAGTCCGCTATTAAAACAGTGAATTCAAGGATGTAGTTGGCTAATTATAATCAAATGTCCTATAATAGAAATTAGAAGAAAGAAAAGATTGCTAAACTAATTAATCGTCACTAATGTTTTTGAAAACTCGAACAACCGTACGTTAGACCAACAACTTTGACGGTATAATAGGAAAATCGATTGACTCGTCTAAAATTTCCGGTTGTTAGAACGATAGACCTATTTGTTTCTATTTATTAGCTCGTAATAAAATCGACATCACTTATAGTTCCTAGTTTAACTAGTTAGACTAAGTAACACGATTTTGATTTTTAAAACATGGATAATTACAATTGAATTTTAGCTAGTTCTTTATTACAAATAAAGGTTTACGCTTGTAAACTTTTCAATATCATGGGTTTGCTCTTTCATTTTAGTGGTATTGGTTTTGTGGGTCGGAAAGATAATATTGCATGATTTGACACCATAAAGATGTTTAATAAAGAAATCACTACCAAACTTTTATTATGATTTTTAGTTTGCAGATAGATGTTATTAATGATTTTAGTTTTTAGTTTTTTTTGTTAATGGATATATACAAAAGTTGTTTCTTACCTAGAAGTAATATAGTGAAACTAGAATGAAAAGAATGGGTTTCTTTTCACATGCTTCTGTACAATAAAAAATAGTAATAAAAATGACAATAATTGTAGATAGGTGGCACCTACTTGTGGTTTGTTACTTTATTTACATTTAAATTTATCTTTAAACGTTACTTTTTAATCTAAGTAAACTTCAAAACTTGTTTTTGTGTGACCGGTTTTTTAAAATTTTGACATAAAGATGTATAAAATTTATGCACACACATTTAGTAATGCTAATGTCATATGCCACTCACCTATCACTCCAGCGTATGTCAAAATTGCAACCTAAACCCTGTATTTCTTAAAGTTTTAACTTGATCTCCAATATTATGCATAACATACGCTTTTAACACATTAGTTTTGATACTAATTTGATTTTTTTACAACTTGTTTGTTAGGTTAATAAAAAAACTAAATTGTGGGTGTGTTTATTATTATTATTCTTTTTGCGCCCCGGTATAAATTTTGTTAAACATAGTTGCATTCAAAGTTGAATAATTTTTAAGTATCACAGGTTATATTAACTGATAACATGTTGCACTGTGAATATGAAACCACTATTGACTAAAAAAAAGTTGATAGTTATGTAATTGTTTTTTATTTATGTTTTGATCTCCAGAACTAAATAACTTCATATATTTTTTATGTTCATAACCACGCCAATGTCACAGCCACGACACACATAATGGAGTTCCAAGCACGTCGCTTCACACAAGCTTAATTTATAGTATTATGCATTTTGCATATCAAAGACAGGTTTTGTATTCAAGTGTTATTGAATTTTAATAATTTTAATTTTTATTTATTAGTCGGGATTAATTCCCACTCAAAAAATTTTTGCTTATACTTCTAACTTTGAGTTTATTTTCCTGTAATGTTCTCTTACTAACTGAAAGGTAACTCCTGTTAGTTTTTTTAATGAGATGGATCGCTTATGTAGCCAAAACACTAAGCAGAAAGTTTAAATCTGTCATCAGGTCCGTTAATATGAAACTTCTGCACCCTTAAATCCGTTAATATCCACCTTCTGATCTAAACCACTTGACATGTTCAAGGTAGATTTCAGATGACGATGGGGGCTAGACACCAGTAAACAAACCTGATGGAGGCTGGGCGGTGGAGAGCTAAAAAAATGGCTCAAATTTAGCCCCACTTCATCAAAAAAAAAAAAAAACTAATATGAATTAACTCTTAGTTAGTAAGGGATCGTTAAAAGAAAATAAACTCAAAGTTAAAATTATCTGTAAATATTTCTTGAGTTGGGATTAATCCCGACCAATAAATAAAAGTTTGAATTATTAAAATCAATAACCTTATATTCAATGTCAATTTAAAAGTTCAAACAAATTAAAATTATTAATCGCATGAAATTGTTTTGTATAATCAAATTCACGTCTTGTTTTTTTATTTTGAAATTAAATAAACCAATAAATTTATTACATCATGGTTAACCCTAAGTGTGATGTTTATATTTTTGTGTGTTAATACAATGTTTTTTTATCAATTTACATTTCTTACATGATTAAACAATTCAAAAAACGTGGTCAAAAAACAATTCAAAAACTCATTAAAATCAAGAAAAACACGGCCCCATAAGTTTCTAAATCAAAAGTACGACTAATGAAAGTCACGTCAATATAATCAGCTCGTTGACAAAAAGTTCATGTCAATCGCATACTCAACAAATGTTAGTTATGACATAAAAGTCATTTCGTGATGCCGTGAATGAAAAATAAAAAAATACGTTTGTTGGTTTATTAACGTAACTTGTTTACAAAAATGGAGTTATACATTTAAGCCTTGGTATAATTGATGAATTACTTGGACAATATCTTCAAATTGTTGTGATTAGATTTAAAAGTTTTAAACAAGAATTCCTAAACTAGACGTTTAATAAATAGAACAAGCAAATGTCAAACCCCGCAAAGCAAACGTTTTAAAGTAGATAATAACAATATAATAATAGTAAAAAAGAAATTTGGATGACGATGGATAATTCACAATATCCCCACTAAGAATTTTGAAGCATTTATCTTTTATATAATCTTATTATTATATGATCTTTGAGCATCATACGCGTGAAAGCATTTAGAGTTTTTGTCTGTTGACCTAAATTTGATGGTTAAGTTTATATTATTAGGTTAGGTTTACTTGAAACACGACAATAAAGTAACTAGTTCTTAGGATTAATAAGGAGATGGTGTCGACTTGTTTTGTATAACAAAAAGATAGTCTTAGGTTAACCTGTTAATTTTTGGGTAAATACTATAAAAACCAATATACTTTTTGTTTTTCTCACAAAAATCCCTCTATAATTTTTTGCACGTAAAAACCATCATATTTTATGTTTTGTCTTATAAAAGTCACTCAACAATTTTTACACATAAAAAACCAATATATGTTTTATTTTTTCACATAAAGTCCCCCAATATAGTTGCTTCCATAATTTAAACAAACAACAAATTAAATGAGTTGAGGGTTTTTATTATGCGAAAAAATAGAAAGTATGTTGGTTTTTTATGTGTAAATACTGTTGAGGGACTTTTATAAAATAAAACATAAAGAATGATGGTTTTTATGTGCAAAAAAATTATAAATGGACTTTTGTGAGAAAAATTGAAAGTATATTGGTTTTTTTTATGGTATTTGCCCTTAATTTTTTAAAGGGTTATTAGATTTTAATGATCCCAACTTTTATTTATTAGTTGGGATTAATCTCAACTCAAAACATATTTACAAATACTTTCAACTTTTAGTTTATTTTCATTCAACGATCCTTTACTAACTAAGAGTTAACGTCTATTAGTTTTTTATAATGAAATAAGGGTAACTTTGAGTCATTTTTCAACTCCGACGCCGTCCGACCTCTATTAGGTCCATTTTTTTGGTTTCTAGCCTCCATCGTCACTTGAAATCTACATTTAACAAGTCAAGTGGTTTAGATCAGGAGATGATTTACATGTTCAGGTTGAGAAAGTTTCAGATTGATGGACCTGATAGTTGATTTCAACTTTCTACTTAATGTTTTGGTAATATAAGTAGTTCACGTAATTAAAAAAACTGACGGTGTTAACTCTCAGTTAATAAAGAATCGTTGGAGGAAAATAATCTCAAGAGTAAATTACAAATTTTGTCCTTTAAGTATGCTTAAAATTACAAATCTTGTCCTTAAACATTAATAAGTACACTGAGTATTTTTTATTTGAAAATTTGTAACGTTTTTTGTCATTTTTACTAACAACAGTTAACTTTTTCTGTTACATTTTTGTAAATGTCTATTTTGCCCCTAACCCTCAAAGGGACAAAATGTGTAATTTTTATGAATCTTTTATTTTCTTTTTTTGTGTGTTTATTTTATTAACTTTACTTTTCATTGTTTCTTTATTTTAACCATTTTTTATTTTAAATACTTATCTTAAATATTATTAACTAGTTATTTTTAATCATCCAAATATGAGTAATGATTAGTTTTTATTATATTAAAATATATAATAAATTACTATTTTATTTTAAAACATTCATCAGATGGCTAATATTTATTTTATAATAAAAATATATTTAGAAAAAATCCATTTTCAATAAGATTTATATAAAAATGTTTAGAGAAACAAAAAGATTATGTATTAAATTTTTCTATAAAAGAAGTAAACAGACCGAGGAAGAAATTCAAGCCTTAAGTATACTAATAAAAAATTAAAATAATATATTATGCGATGTTAAAATATTATTGGCCCAATTAATTTTAGAAAAATAGAAAATAGGGTGGCAACATGGATCAGTGGGTTGTTTTACACGCCGGGTTGTTTTACACGCCGGGTCGTGGCTTCGGTTTGACTTTTAACATTTTCTTTTTTTTATAAAATAACGACCAACCTATCTAAAAGTTCACCATAGTGACAAATCCAAACAACTACTCTGAAGTTTTAATTAAACAAAAACACGAATGTTATTTAATTAAACGTACTATTATTTTGGGTTTTTTTAAACGGTTACTAATAGGTTTTAATTATTATAAATTAAACATAAACTAATAAAAATTAAAACGGAAGCGAACTTTACAATAAGAACAATTAAAGACTTTATATATTAAGCAAAACCTAATCATATATAAGACCTAACATAGAATAAATATAACTACGTAAAATGAAAAGTCATGGCCCAATTTCATACGATATTCGATAGGTTTCTAATATAATACGTAAAATAAACTGTTTGATATAGTTGAAATTTTTATACCAAAAGGGTTAAAAAGCGACGGTTTAACAAACCGATTACTAGTTTAATTTTTATCTAATGTGAAATAACTAAAGTAAACAAATGAAGACATTAGATAATTTAATAATCTATAAATAAAATTTGAATTTAATAAAATATTTAAGTTATTTAATTAATAACATTTAAGATAAGTTTATAAAACAAAATGTTATAAGAGAGAAAGAAAGAAAAGTTAAGTAAAGTAAATAAAAACATAAAGACACAAAATAATATATTGGTGAAAAACTATTAGGTGTTCTTTAAATTTTTTATTAATCGGTGTTATTTAAACCCATGTATGTTTAGTTTATGTTTTAATCAATTATATTTTATTAATTTCTGTAAATTATATTTTAGATAATGTAATTTTTATTTTTAGAAAAACTATTATGTGTTCTTTAAATTTTATCTATTCTAGCAGAAAATTACTTAACTAATTTAACAAATAACAAAATTGTAATATATTAAAATCAATAAATGAAATTAATTTTTTTACAATTAAAATTAATTTATTAATTATATTTAAGATAAGTTGTAAAATTAAAGTGGTGAGAAAAAAGAAAAAAGAAAAGTAAGTAAATAAATAAAAGAAAGAAAGAAATATATGATTAGTATAAGTTACATATTTTGTCCTTTAAAAGAGAAGGGCAAAAATATCATTTACCATAAACTTAACATAAATATTTAACTTCAATTAGTGAAAAGGACGGGAAGTGTGACAATTTTTCAAATAAAGGACATGCAGTGTAATTATCAAAGTTTAAGGATAAGATCCGTAACTTTAGTAATACTTAAAGGACAATATTTGTAATTTACTCTAAGCTTAAAGTTAGAAGTGTCTGTAAACATTTCCTGAGTTGGGATTAATCTCGATCAATAAATAAAATTTGAGATTATTAAAATCTAATAACCCTTTTTTAAAACGTTAACCAACTTAATCTATTTTTTGCAAGTTGTTAATCCGATTATTACCTTTTACAACTTGAATACTACACCATTGTTAATTATAGGTAGGCCGGGTTGCGAATGAAGAGAACTTTTAGAGAACTACACGTGAATTGTCCATCGGGAAGTTTGTTTATGTTTGTTCATTTGACAAATATACACGAACAAAAAATTTCATTCGTTTAGTTAAACGGATGAACATGAACAAATGTCGTACTTGTTCATTTATGTTCGTGAACGTTCGGTAATGCGTTCACTTTTATTCGTTTATGTTCGTTCATTCAAAAGTTTTTATATTTTTAGTTTGTTAGTTTTAATTTATATAAAATGAAACCCTAGTTATGCTATACGTCTTCATTAGCATCCCCTATTTGACCATTTCAATTTTAGTGAACCTTCCAAGTCTCTGACTCAGTCACGCTCGCCCCTACCGCCAACCTCCGCCGACCGCTTTCTTCATCCCCTGCCTTCGCCATCTTCAGCCCATGTTCATCTTCGTTAAGCCATTGTTCAATCCAAAATCACGTAAGGCATTTTTTTTTACAGCATACTATCGATTAGGGCTTTCAATTTTAATATATAATATAGTTTGTATTAGTCGGTTTGCTTTTGATATATGGTATACTAGCCATTATGGCTTCTCCAGTTTAGAGATTGACCATTCGACCTTCATTGCCTCTATTATTTGTTCCTCGGCTCGGTTAGGCTCAAGTTCTCAATCTGCATTCATCTACTTCAAGCTCACGTAAGCTTTCTATATCAAGTTTATTTACTTTTATGTTTATTAACATTTGTTTATGTATGTTCGTATTTGTTACATAATATTAACAAACAAACACAAACAACACCCACATGTTCATTTCCATAATAAACAAACACAAACAAGAAATATCGTTCGGTAAATATTCGTGAACAGATTCTTAATAAACGAACATGAACAAGGCTTTGTTAATGTTCGTTATGTTCGTTTGCAGCCCTAACTACAAGACTCAAACCCTATAAGCTTACGAAAAGATATATCATTTTATACATGTAGATACCGTCTTGTAAAGTTTATAATTTAATAAACTTTTAGCTGTTAACAAAAAACTAGGTTGACAGATGATTGTACTAATATTGTTTTGAGCTTTTGCGTGTTGACAAAATGTGTGGTCAACTTGTGAGTAGGAAAGCTGTGTGCTTGTGTGGTACCGCACATGTGTTTGGTATTTCTCATGTTCTTCTTTTAATTAGACAAAGTCATTGATTATAGGAACTTCCATCATACGATACGTTTCAAAATTCATATTTTGAATTTTATTATTATTACTCCTTACACCATTATAAATGATGAAAGACAATAGTTTCATAGTTATTTAAAATAAAGTTTTAGTGATAACTCAAAATTAATAAGTAAAAGTTAATATTACTACGAATGTAATGAAATTGAATTTATTCAATTCTTATTAAAACATTTTGTATAACTCAATTTAAAAAAAAAATAACGCATTTATATTAATTTAAAAATATAAGTCGACTTCTTTCTTTTTTAGAACAGTTGCATGTTATATGAATATTCTTATGGGTAGAGCATAACCAGCCATCAATTAATCTTAAAGTATGACGGCTTACAATCCAATAATTTATGTAGAGATTTTATAAACAACTAGAAGTTGTATGGAGATGATATTTTTATCTTTATTTTTATATACTTTAATATAAGAGTAACTTGAGATAACATGTGGCAGCATCACAATCATTTTCATCAAAATTTTCTCGCATCTCTCTCATATTAAATAATTACCTTAATTATTAATAATATTATTTAATACTTTTTAGATTTAATAAATTAAGAAAGAAATCTATTCATTAACGTTATTTCTAAATAAATAATTTTTTTATAAAATAATAAATTTTTCTAGAGCATAAAACTTTTTTAAAAATATGAAATATTTTAAAATTGGAATTTTTAGAAAGTCAATTTTTTCAAAACCAAAAATAATCAAATTTGGGAGTTATAATAAGAAATATTTTAAAAATGATATTTTTATACGGTTTGTTTTAGACCATAATGTTTATTTTTTGGAAAAAAAATTTAAAAAAATTTAAAAAGTTAATATCACTGTTTTATTATTTATAGTTATTTCTCATATGTAATTTCAGTCATATCATATTTTAGAATATCATTTTATAATTATTAATTTTTATTATATTAATAGTTTATTTATTCAACCCGTATTATTTATTCAATCCGTATGATACACAGGTTTACTAAATCTAGTTGATTAATATAACCTAACTATCAACTTGCTTTTTGTTGAATAGGGATCAATCACTTACAAAAGGTTAAGTGCGATGTTAATCTTAGACTTTAAATGTTAAAGAATTAATAATATAAATATTTGAGGTTTGACAATTTTAGCACAATTAGTTAAATATATCATGAAATTCAATAATTATTTGACAGTAAAACTTACTTTATAAAATTTACTTTACGACTTTAGATGAAAAGAAAACTGGGTATGATCGAACCAACACCGTCAAAATCGTGGTATAAATAAGGTATATTATTGTTATAACATATCTTTTAATAATATAATTTATGTAATACTAATTATCAATTTTTTTTATGTATAGTAGTTTGTACATTATGCTATTATTGTTACACATTAACAAATGAAAATTTCTTAGTTTAACCTCATACTTTTATATCTTTTATAATTTAACCTTAACATTTTTTCACTTTCAACTTTGATATCTATACTATCTTTTACAAATTTTTCGGTTTTTGTTTTGGTCTAAATTTTACGAGTTAACACACTTGCAATGCGCGTGTGTGGTTCCATGTTTTTGCGAGTTAACACGGCCCGTCATAACGTTCAGATGCTAGATCGATTTAATTATTGTTATATATGTTTTACGTTTCACGTGTGTGATTCAATATTTTATATATACTTTTCTTTTCAGCCAATTTTAATTATTTTTTTTATACGAGTTTTTCCGGTGTTAATAGTCGTTGGACGTGATTTGGCATCTGTGCTACTTGACATATTTTTATGTCCCCGTCGCAACGCAGTGGGCTTAATACTAGTTTATACTTAATTTTAAATTTTAAAAGTTACGAAGACGGTGGTTGTTGGATGTGACACAAAGGTGATGTCATCAGTACATTAAACATTAGTTTACTGTTCTCAAACAATTTATAATACGTAATTACATTTAGGCACAATTTTATTTCTTGCTATTGTCCTCTTTATTGTCGTCTAGTGTTTCATCTTCACCAGAACTATTGCTGTTGCGTAGTAGTTTGGGATAAACGTTTTTTTCTCGTGCTACCTTTTTCTCATCTATTTCTTTTTTTACTTAAATTTCTCTTTTGAGACTTAAAAGATGTTGTATCAGTTTTATTGAGTCCAGGTGTTCTTTGAAAAAAATATATTTTACGTCGCCATTAAATTAAGCTGACCTTGTTTCGTGTATAGAATCCAGCCACTAACATTAAAATGAATTTTGTAGCTACCGTATAAGCTTGAACAGTTATTAAAACATTAAAATGAATTCTGTAGCTACCGTATAAACTTGAACAGTTATTAAATCATAGAACATTGCGGATACAACTGTAATTATGATTCCTTTTCATTTAAACAAAATATATCAAAATTTTTAATTCATGTGGAGTCATAGTAAAAAAATATATAGGGTTATTGGATTGTAATAATCTCAACTTTTATTTATTGACCGTGTTTAATCCCAAATAAAAAAATGTTTACAGACAATCTCAAATTTAAGCTTATTTTCCTCTAACGATCCCTTACTGACTGAGAGTTAACACTGTTAGTTTTTTTATGACGTGTACTACTTATATGGCAAAAACACTAAGCAAAAATTTGAGATCAACCATCAGCTTTGTCAATCTAAAACTTTTGCACTCTGAAATCCGTCAATCTACACCTCCTGATTTAAATCACTTGATTCGTTGAAGGTAGATTTCAAGTGACAATGAAGGCTAGACACCAAACGGACCTAATAGAGACTAGGTGGCCGCGAAGTTGAAAAATGGCTTAAAGTTGGCCCCATTTTATATAAAAAACTAACGGGGGTTAACTCTCAGTTAGTAAGAGAACGTTGAAGCAAAATAAGCTCAAAGTTAAGAATGTCTGTAAATATTTCATGAGTTGGGATTAGTTCTGGGTAATAAATAAAAGTTGAGATTATTAAAATCTGATAATTCAAATATATACTGCTGTATTTTTCGCGCTCGCTACATGGGTGTTACCCCGAGCATGTTTACTTCAATCTCAAAATGCTATATAAATTAAACTAGTTGTATACCATGTCGCGCTTTGCGCGACGACAACCTGTTGTTAATATAGTTAAAAGGTTCAGAATAGAACAACCGTTAGGGATGCAATTAAAAAATGATGCCACGAAAAAAACGTAACACCCATCGATATCATCACAGCCTTTAGGTGCATACTGTATGGGTGGCTCGGACAAACAGTTGTTCGTCATCATCGAAAACTAAAAACCGGATCACAGCCCAACAATACAAACAACACACTGTAGTCAACATGTTACAATCATGAAAACAACAACCAGGATGATGGTAGCCGATAAACAGAACCCACGACTCGACAACCGCTGTCAACTTTGCCAACAACCTGTACTCGTAATTCTCTCCCACAACCACACACACTCTTTCTCTCTAAAAAAAAATGAAAACTATTTATGCTTAAACCTCAAAACAGGATACAAAAAGAAAAAGTTGATGACTATAGTGGTCATATTTAAATAAATCTTAAGCTACCTATCATTCCATTTGCTTTTTTAATATTATGTCAACCGGAGCGACTACTTGGTGCCAATCTCGTTGACTCGTATAGGTTTGACGATGAACCATACTGTATATGTATATAAAACCCAAACTTGAAACTGTTAAAGCACAAGGTACAAGTTAGGATTGCATAGGTTACTACGATGATTTGTATGGAGCCAGATGTGATGGCTTCACACCTGACAATGCAATTACATTTACGCCCCTTAAAAGTTCTGTTTTAACACTTTGAGCTTAACTATATACACTCTTTATACTTCTATTTAGTTATTTGTTTTTTGTTTTTTTGTTTTTGGACACACGCACAATTATTTATTTATTTTTTTAAATTTTAAATATAATATTTTGATATTCAAATATACTGCTTAACTATTGTGAAAAGCTTATTTTTAACTACGTCTCGATGTAAATTTCATTTGAAGCAAAATTATATGTCATAATACTTTAAAATGGTTTCATACAATTCAAATTCATACGAATTTATTTTTATCAACGTTAAATGTTATGTCTCTTTTCGTTGTGTCGCTTCTATTTTTATCAACGCTTTGACGTTGTTTATAACGTATTTTATATTATCTAAAATGTGATTTTGTATTGTCGCAAAATGGACATCCTCATCTAGCAAGTCCAAATCGTAAGATGTTTTATCAATTTAATTCTCTTAGCCCCGGTAACATTTAGGCACAGATTTAATGCGACAACACAAGTAATAATATGAAGCATTTGTATAAAATATTTTTATAGATTTCTTTTCATAGGTTATCATTTTTGTAAACATGATTTATATAACCGGATAAGTTATTACACATTAAAAATGAAGTACAAAGAACTCTGGAATAATAAACTCTTGACAAATAAGTAGTTGTGGTTCTAAGAACTCCGAGCAACTCAGTTATTTGTTCAATAGTTGACCAACCATCGCTCAAAAAACTCATAACCCAACTACACACGGTAAGGGTATCATGAAACAATTTTAAAGTTGGTCTTTGTCGTATAATACTTTTAAACAGTTTACAAGTCAAATTACATCTAGTATGTACATCCCAATTCAAATCTAAGAAAATGAAATTCGTATCTTGACGCCATTCTATATAAATATGATATCGTTTTTTACTCTTACGCCATTCTTCAACTCCGATTCTGTCTTTCACAAGTAAGTTAATGATGTGTGTGAACTTTGACTATAGAAAAAAAAAATCGTTGCAAATCGATTGATTTTTTAATTTTAGTTTTTCAATCGTGTTTGTATTATTTAAAGCGTTATCATACGATATTGAAAAAATTTGTTTTCTAATTTTAAAGCGAACATTAAATTATCTAAAATCTGAAACAAATTTTCTTTGACATGTAAATATGCAAACAATTCAAAGCAATCGTACACTTTATCATTTGTCACGTACTGGGATTTACTTAATGAGCAATAATGCAAAGGCACGAATCTAATGATTCTGTAGAATCAATCAAACATAGGAAATTAAGTTCACAACTGTGTAGGTTTTAAAGCCTAATATTAATTATTCTTATTCTTTTTTCATATTTCTAAACAATCACGTTTAAAAGTAAAGCAATTTACATGATTAAAACAAGGTTGGAGATTTCTTGAATTGTCTTTGTCAAATGCGGTTGTCATAGTGCTCAAACAACAAATTCTCTAGAATCATAAACTGTGTCATTTTATCCTGAACCTATTTACATCGAAATTCTAAATATCTTCATCGTTTGACAGTGTCGCTTGACCTCGAGCTAAATTGTCTTTCACCACCTTGTAATACGTTTCTGTAATTTTTCTCAAAGTCAAATATGAATCTGGTTAGATGACATGCCACAATTCTTACACCAGGCTAGGTTCAAACCATTTGCATTTCATATACTACATCTAATTAGTTTGGTTCTTAGTTGTATGATCTTCACAATTTTAGACCCTTTTTACAGTTTTAGCACAACACACTCAATACCTATTTATAATAACATGATAAGATGATTTAGAAAAATGAAAAAAAAAGGGTCTAAACTTGAAAATTTACGCCTATGAGCAGCTGCCAACCGTCAAAAAAACAATCAAACGGTCTCAAACCACTGCAACCGATTCCTCAACCCGGTTTCTAGTCTAGAATCTCCGTACCGAATTACCGATCTTAATCAGCAGCTCCTGTCAGTTCCAAACTAGTTCCTCTAAAAACAGTCTCAATTTCGGTTTCAAGTTGGGTTAAAAACTAATTCCAGATCTGGAAACCCGTTTCTTTGCATCTCTAAATAAACCAAAGACAATGGTGGCCTTTGAGTTCGATTAATTTTCACCGTAAGCCAGAATAAAACTTAAAAACATATCAAATAGGCAATAACAGGATGAATTCAAATGCATAATGCCTTGTGAATTCTTAAAAACGAAAAATAAATAAACATTTACAACATAAACCTGACATTGACCTATTTTGATCTGTAGATTCAATTCAAAATCACTCCGACTTGGTTACTCAACTCGCCCATTTTACCACACATCACCTCTCTATGGGCTGCATTTTTAAACAAACGTGAATTTAGAGCACTTGGGTATATAAGCAAAAGTCAACAAGGCTTACAAAAGTCAACATACATGAAAATCTGAATGGTGTTATGATAAAACAGAAATGCTACAATCTTAGATAGTCATTTTAAATTGAAACTTCAGATAAACACAATGTGAAGAAATTGATTATTATTAATCAGCATCCATTTCTTCCAATGCAGCTTTAGCAGCTTCTTTTGCTTCCTCCAAAAGTGCTTCTGGAACCTACACAAATATATATATATAGGTTTGTAAATGATATGATTATTTAGGGGTCAAATAATGCATTAAAATTTACCTAATAACCGCTTCTTTTAACGTAACTTGAAAAACATTTATTCCCATCTAATTACCAATATCTTTATTTTCCTCACAGGAACGTGCTTTTTGGTCATTTTACGTGTTAGTTTCGTTAACGCAGGCATAACAGTTGGCAAATACCATTAAATAGAAACCATGTTTCAGTAAACTCTAGTGTCTCATTTTGATCACTAACTAAAAGAATGACCAATAGCACCCTAAAAGCTTCAGCTATTCAAGGGTATTATGGAAATGTCGGAAACCTAAATAAAACTTAGGGGGAGTTTGATTCATAGAATTCGTTGGAATTGGAATTGGAATTGAAATTTGAATTGGAACTAAAAGGAATTGTATTTGGAATTCAATAGTTTCCAAAGGATTTGGAATTCAATGGAATTGTAATTTATAAAAGGAATTTAAATTCCAAATGCATTTTTAATCACAAAACACTCATAAAGGAATTGAAATTTATCACCCACTGCAAACCGCCACCACCTCCATGACCATTGATCACCGCTGCTACATATCACCGACCACCGCCACCATCACCGCCGACAATCGACCGCGACCAACCACCGCGCCAAAACGACCGGCCCGTTGTCGAAAACCAACACCCACCACCACCACCAACCGATCACGCCCATCGTCGAGAACCGGCAGTCCCTGTCGAGCGCGTTTAAACCGACGCAGTTCGGCAGCGGCGGTCGTCGACAGTCGACGGTCAGGAGTATGGTGGTCATAGATGGCAACTGTCGGCGATCGGGATTTGCAACGGGCGGCAGTCGGCGGTCTGGGACGACGGCGTTCGAGAGTGTCGGCGGTAGGGAGCGGCGACAGGCGGCGGTTGGGGGAGGCGGCGTTCGGGGGCGTCGGCGGTGGGGAGTGACGGCAGGTAGCGACCGGGTTGGCGACGGGCGGCAGTCAGCGGTCAGAGGCGGCAACGTTCGAGGGCGTCGGCAATGGGGAGCGCGAATAGGCAGTGGTCGAGGGTTGGGGCGGTCGGGATCAGCGGCAGTCGGAGGCAGCGGCGGCCGGGTTCGGCGGCGGTCGGGGGCGGAAGCGGTCAGTGGTCGTGGGCGTCGGTGGAGGTTTGCGAAGGTGGTCGGTAGGCGGGGGCGTCGGGCGAGCAGGGTCAGCGGCAATCGTGGACGGTCGTGGGGTCAGTGGCGGTCGGCGAAGTTGGCCGGCAGGCAGGGGCGTCGGGGTCGACGGCAGTCGTGGGGCAATCGTGGGCGTCGGTGGTGGTCGGGGAAGGTGGCCGGCAGGCGGGGGCGTCGGGCGTGCGGAAGCGTCGGGCGGGCGGGGTAGGCGTTGGACGTGGACGTTGGTGGCGTTCGACGAAGGTGGAAGGCAGGTGGGGGCGTCGAGCGGGTGGGGTCGGTGGCGGTCATGGGCGTCGGTGGCGTTCGGCGAAGGTGGCCGGCAGGCAAGAGCGTCTGGCGGCCGGGGTCGTCGGCGGTCAGAGATTGGCAGTAGTCGTCGGCGACAGTCGGAGGGCGGGGTGGTAGGTGGCGGTCGGTGGCTGAAGCGGAGGTCAATGGAATTTGAAATCCTTCAATATGTGGAAGGATTTTGAAATCCTTCATTTGAATGAATTTGATGGAATTAATTCCAATTCCAATTCCTTTCACAACCAAACACATTAAAAATGGAATTCAGATTCCAATTACAACGAATTTCTACCAACCAAACACAATGGCCCATGGAATTCAGATTCCAATTCCATTGAATTCCTGCATACCAAACGCCCCATTAGTTTTAAATTCTGAAAAGTTCAGTGCCACATGCAATTGCAACAGGGGGTGTGCGCAGTATGACTATTTCTTAATTAAGATTTACAGAAAATAACCAGTGTTCCTGAGGGTATTATGGTCATTTTCTTCAAAACGAACAACTGAAGACGATTGGGTATAGTTATTTATTAAATTGTTTAAGTCAGATTTAGTTATTCGATTTTGTTTGATTTTGTTTCCTAATTTAAGTCTAAGTAGGGTAACTTGGTCTGCAAGTTGGTTTAGTATAAATAAGGGTCATTGGTATCTTTGTAATGTGTGACAAGTTCTCAATTTAATAAAAGAGTCGACCAAAAGTTTGGATCAAAACAGCTTTGTGTTCTTTATTGTTTATGCTCAGTTAAGGGTTGTGCCATCAAATAAATGGATAGGTTTGTCAGGTAGTTTAAAACATTATCTCAGATGGATTTGAGATAAGCCTTGATGATATAGAGCTATCAAAGCCTAACATGTAGGAGTAGATTAACTTATGGGCAAGGTTAATCATCTATATATATAGTTTTTCTTCCTTCTTTGTAAGTTTTCTATCAATCAATTGGAGAAGGGATTTCCAATACTCTGTTTTTGTGTCTTTGATCGGGTACCAATTACTTCACAATCAAACGTCATTAAGCCATATAAAATAAAGCTAGGTAGTGTTGAGTCTGAAACTGATTAGAATAAACACAGACACTATTTCATGCACACAATTAAAGAAGAAAACAAATAACAAGAGATTTAACGTGGTTTGATCGGTATGAGGTACATATACAGGCTGCAACGATTGGGTGTTTTATTATTCTGTGTTGTGCTCAAGGAATTACACATGATCAATATATATACTAAACAAGATTAGGGTAAACAAGTGAACAGGCTGGGCTAGGGCCGCCTGCCCTTGCATGCGCCCTTGCCTAGGCCTAGCAGCTCTAAGTGTATCCGAAGCCTACACATCCCAATAGGAAGAAGCTTGAAGCTTGAAGCTTTCAGTTTTGGGAGGGTAGCACCTTTGTTTTGCATGTGACCTTGTTTTTGTGCAAGCTACTCTAAAGAGGGAGGGTATATTGGCCCCTCAAAATTCGAGGTTTCTAATGTTCCAATTTTTTCATCAGTGTACGCCTCAAAAAGGTTAATTTCCTCACCCACCAACCCACACCTTTAGGGTTTTTTAGTTTCTTTGAAGGCTTTTATATGTTGTCATGCTTTTATATATTTTCTAAATTGAGTTTTGACAAACCCTAATAATACCCTCCTAAAAGTTCAAATTTCCATATACATCCTTCCAAGTGTCCTAATATCATATAAACCCTCTTAAAACACTAAAAATATTCTATTTACCCATTCTCAAGTAAACAAAATAAAAGCAGTCCTTATTACTCCCTGAATAAAGATATATGTGTTTGAGATATTTCACAATAAAAATGATGTTTTCCAATTTAAATACTATGAAATGAGTAATTATGGTATTTTTAGTGTTTTAAAAGGGGAAATATGATACTAGGAAATCCTGACATATATGAAACCAGTCTTTTTTAAAGTGTACTTGAAAGAACTTGCTATATTGCAAGATTAGAAAAATATTGGTGGTAAGTACTATTATTTACCTTCTGGTGCTGGCGGTTCGATTCATCACAAACCCAACTCATCTCCAATTCAAATGTTTTGTCCTTTGCCTCGTCATGTACTCCATAGATTCTGCTCAACAGCATCACATAGTAAAATAAGCTGATAGAAAACTTTTGACTTGTACAGATGTCAAGAGCATAAAAGAATGTTGTACATCGAAGAGAATAATTAGAGACCCTAATAATAATATAAGGATCCAAACAATATAATAAAATTTGTTCTTAACATGGCTAAAGATTAATGGCAATAAAGTAAACTATAGGAAGGATTTCAAATGTGTTTGTTACCTTAAACCATTTCATAAATATATGCTATAAGAGATTGATAAAAAAACAAGACTTTATTTAAAGAGGCATAAAGGCTTGAAAGCAATCATTAACTATAAATATAAATGTCAAACTAAATTTGTTAAATTATGACTAACTGCATAGTGATCTCGGGTCTCAACATACATACAGAAAGTGTTATATGTTAAAACCATTAAAATAATATGAGATTTTTGTTCAACAAATGATTTCATATTTAGTGGTTCAATTGTTCAATATAAACAAAAAAAAAAACTGAAATCATGGTTCACAATTTAACACTGATATTTGGCATTTACGAAAAATGAATGATTGGGATGAGGCAACATACATAATTAAAGGAGCAACAGTTTAATCAAGTACTTGAATAATAACTATTTTTATCTAGATATATGTTTAAGAATGATTGATATTTCAAAGTAGAGAAAGAGACTCACATTTTCGCTACTTCAATAACACCCTGACGACAGGTAAGATCAGAAAGCTTCAGCTTTTCAATCTCGCTGCAGTTGAAAAATTGCACCCCATATCAGCAAAAAAAATATTACCATTAAGACGCAAACAAAGATAGCCATGCAATAGAAAACAGTTATAAACCAAAAGATCATACATGAGCGGCCTATCATCATAATCATGTGCTTTTACACTTATTATGATCAAAATGTAAAATTAATTGAGTCTGTATTCCTATAATATAAACAAAAACTAAAAGTCTAATTTCCTTCATACAGAGTAATGCTATTGTAGTATTATATACAATTTTTGCTCTTTAATTTCTTTAAAATAACTTATTGGGATCAGAATAATAATATAACATACTAAAACTTGAAAAGAAAAAAAAAGTCAACCTCATCAACAAATCTCAAAGCAAACACTCATATTGTTAGTTTGTTACAGAACATACAAAATTGCGTTCTAAAAAAACTTGGGATTAAAAAAAAGGACTTCACTTACGTCTTAGCAGCCTGTCTGCCCTTCCCAATTGCAGTACCAAAATATCTCTACAAGAAAATGCAATACATAAACATCAAAGTAAACACACTATTCACTACTGAAGATCTGAAGTACGGACATTCTTTGTTCTCGGGCTACAAAACATAATACTAACCGAAAGTGCATGAAAGCTAGTAGGGTTTAGGTCATAAAATAGTAATGTAATATTTATAGCATTTCACTTTAGCACTTGTACTTCTTTTGTGCCATCTAGTTATTGAAGTTTGTATTTTATAAAACCGTTCCAATTTAGTCGGTTGGTTACCTCTAGCCTCCTAAACCAGTTTCATTGCTGACTTGGCAGTCCTCATGAACTTTTTAATAAAATATTGCTGAAGTGGCAATAAAAATTTTAGAATTATCTAATTTCATTAGCTTCTTGCTCAACTGCACACATGCACTGCCAAGTCAGCACCTTTAATATTATACTTCAATTATCATGTCAGTAATGTTATCAAAAAAATTAAAGGTAGGCTGCAAGTCATCAAAGACACCAGAATAACCAATTACCGGGCAACCAAATGACTAAATAAGATCGTTTTGCAAACTTGAATGACTAAATTGGCACTTTAAAAGGTACAAGTAATAAAATATTAACACTAGAACAAGTTCATTGCTACTTTATTACAAAACACCAAATTAGTACACATGAGATATTTCTGAAAGTGTTGATATTTATCATCCACTCTACCAACAGGATAGTAACTCACATAGGAAACACCAGAAGGTTCAACCATATATAATTGTGGTCCATCGCGGTCATAACCTCCAAGAATCACACCGGATCCAAAAGGTCTGCAGCACAAATATTACTCTTAGGCTCTTAACATACAATAATGATGATAATGATGTATTGTAAAATATCCTTGCAAATATGGAAGTAATAGAAAATGCTTTCAAGAAACCTGAGCCACCAATAAAGTGTGCATAGATGCACATAACTAGCAACACGATCAGCAAGTTCGTTAATGGGAATAGGTTCGCCATAGGTACTGCACAATTAGTAAAGCTATTTGTCAGGCGTCAGCACACAGTTGTTGTAATGATAGATAAAACATAAAATATTTCAATGCCTCAATATTAGTGGCTGGTGTTTGAAGGTGTGCAAGATAAACTAATGTAAACCAATAAAATTGCTACATCTAACCCAATTAAATGTAATTCACGATGGGTTTTCTTTATCTATATAACAAGTGTGTGTTTGCTTCTAGGTTAGCTACTACAAGAAATAATCCATATGGTAAGTGTCAGGCGAACGAAAATAGAGTATGGCATGTGCACTATTCCAATAAAACTTTGGTTTTACAAAAGCTAGTGACCCTAATTTGGAATAATAGAACCTAAAATACTCTGATAGGTAAACTAACACAAATTACATAATTTCTTGCAAACGCCTATTACTTATTTGTTTCAATTTCTGTGACAGACAATCATCTTTACCAACAAACACATAATCTTCTATCAGTCTAAACTCCCTATATACATATCCACTAGGCCTTTTGCACTTGTGCTTCACAATCACAATATGCTTAGCTTTTAAAAACAGCCTTGACCCAACATGTTATAAGCTCAAACAAAGTCTAAGACCATATGTAATCCGATACTGTCACATTAACACGCTTATACCCCATCAATCAGAGTTTATCCAAGACCCAACTTAAGACCTCTCTCCAAAAAGTCATATCAAAAGATAGTAATAGAAAAAGGGCATGTAAACAGAATTGGAATGTGAGATGACCTTTCATAGCTGTGGGCTTCAGATTTGGCTCTAGCAACAATCTGCCTCCCATCTGCAGCTAATCCAGCTACACCCTGTATTAGATGACATCAAATTAAACACTTTCTAGCAGCTAAAAAAATCCTGACAAACAAACTACCAACTGAAGAATAACTATAAATCTATAATTACTTTCACTTGCTTATAGAAAGTATTTCAAAAACACACATATATTTAGCTCCCAATCAAGTTTCAACTCCTTAAAGTAGCATAATCAATCATGAAAAAGCATAGTAGACCTTCGAAGCAAACAAATACAGCAACAATACAACAAACTGAGAATCAATTTATCACTCACCATCCCAGCATGACGATGCACCGAGTGGATTCTCCGATTAGATCCAGGTAACATCATCTTCGACGCAATCAGCTTCTCTACGCCCTACAATCCACAAATCACTCAAAATCATTCACAGAAAACAGAAAAACATTCAAATTTCTAAGTGTAAGGAAAACGAAGAAAAATTACGATAACAATGCCGTCTTTGCATTTGATGCCGACGACGGTGCCGCTGTTGTCGACGGCTTTAGCTGCATACTCGATCTGAAAAACCCTACCGTCCGGCGAGAAGGTTGTGACCGATAGATCGTATCCTGTGCCTATGCTACTCATCTTCTTCTAGGGCGAAATTGGTGCTACTGTATTTTGGGTTACTGGTTTCTCGTGCGATCGGGGCAAGGTTATAGCTTTATAGGCGGACTGGTTTTCTTTCGTCTCAAGAAAAGAAATGAGATTTTAAAAAGAAAAAGGAAAAAAGAGTTTGAAAAACCTAACCACCTGGTCGGTTCATCTGTTTCGACAGATTAACCTACAACCGGCTGGTTCAAATAAAGGTGGTTTAGATGGTTTTTAATACGACTGGTCTGATCGATACTAAAAACATTATTGTATTTTAAAAAAAAAAAACTAAAAGTAAATTACAATTTTTACGATGGTTACTCTTTTTCTCAAATTATAAAGAGCAAGCTAATTGTTATCATCAAACCCTTAATTGAAATACAGTAGTACTCACAAGGAGTAATTAGTGGAATTATTATCGGTGCTCGCGTTAAATCATATTGCTCTGATATGTATATCCATCTTAACATGTTTTTGTCCATGGATGGAGTTGTTTTAAAGATATTATTTTTTCATATTTGAGTCATATGAGTCGATGTAATGTATATCGGCAGATTGGTTGAATACGTCATACTTTGTCTTTACATAGAACGAAAGTAGTTCACTATGTTATGTGGTTGGGATCCAATTAAAAGGGTTGTGAGTTGTATGATCTAAGCCTCGCTAGTGAGTTACCATTAACATATATGCATATGTGATGTGATGTTTGAACACACCATATATAACAACCTAAATTTCAGTTTTATAAATTCACAATACTCAATGTTGATAATAAATAGTCCTTTTGACATGTCACTAAATATTCTTTAACATAGGATTATGATTGGGACTAAAATGATAACTATTGATTTCTAAGGGAAAAAGATTGTAAGTTGTAAAGTTTAGACGTAACCATCCAATTTTAAAAGTTGAAGGGGACATTTGCATATCTTGACAACTTAAACTAAATATTGATTATGTCCCTTCTAAGCTATTGCAGTGAATTTTTAGGCTTGGATCAAGGGTCTTTAAATTATCATAACCTCATTTTTTAAAAAAAAAAATTTGAATTCTATTTGTTTTCGGAGCCTCTAGTGAGTTACAGATAGAGTTTGAGAATCCACCTAGGTGGTACTTCATTATACTATATACATAAGATCTATCTGTATAGATATCATCATCTACATCTAGAAAGTTGTATGTTTTGAAAGAAGCTTGTACAGTTTGAAAAGAGGTTTTGATTAATAAAAAAAAAGAATCTACTTCAACCGATATGCCTTAGGCACGACCATACATAACATAGAAATCACACTTGGAAAGGGTGAACAATTAGCTAGAACACTTTAAAAATAGTTTGAATCAATAATTCAATCCTACTTCAACGATGACATCTAAAAAACAACCATGAGTTTTTCCTTCGTATTGGGCCCTCAAATGGTTATGTTGTCCCTGTTTGCGTGTGTGGACCATCAATAAAGAGACCAAGAAGAAAATCTTGGTTAATCATCAGATTAACAGATGGAATTAGATCCTCTTCTTACCTAAACTTCATTAGTGTTTAATGTTTATGATCTCTATCTTCATTATCAGTGAGTGTTACAAGCCCTCTTTTTATAACTTTGGTATACTTAGCAATCTTATGGTGTAGGTTAAAATACTTGTGAATTGCTAATCTAATGTATCAAATGGCTTATCACTATGATGATTAAAATTCTTAAAGTTTTAGTTTCAACATGATAAATTCAAGAAGGTGGCAATTTTGGGTCTATATGAACTTTGACCTAGAATCTCAAATAAGATCACCATTAAAATGTGATTTGATTTGAAAATTTGGGCTATGATTTGATTAAAAAGCATGTTCTGTGTCATTTTTTGCTCAAATGGCAAAAATGATGTATAAATAAATTCGTTTGACTAAACCTGGCTTTGGTAAATCAAATATGTTTATGTGAACATCTTTGAAGTGTTAGAACTAAGCTGTATAGTAAGACGGATAGTTTGAATCTTTTCAAACAGGTTGAACAAAGAACTTGATAGTTTTTATGTTTATTACATGTTCATTTAGGGTGAGAGATCTTGAAATCCTAATGGACATAATTAGAGGTGTACAAAAAAAACCAGTTTGGAAAAAACCAAAAAAAAACCAAACCGGTTTGAAAAAAAACGGTTTGCGCCAAAACCGGTTCCTCACTCTACCCGAGCCGTCGGTTTGTATACGGGTTTGTAACCCGGCACCAAAAATCAGTTTTTCTAAAACCATTTACCGATTTCCTTAGAAAAATCGGTTTACAAACCGGTCCAAACCGATTTGAGCGGTTTGAGGATTCTTGATGAAAAACCGGTTTGAAACCGAATCGGTTAGAAAAAAAACCGGTTTGTACCTATTTAAAAAAACGGTCTAGTTTGAAAACCAAACCAGCTTGAACACCTTTAGACATGATTAAGGCTAGATAAATGGTAAAATTGTAAGAATTAGTCTTATGGTTTTTGGTTATGCAATTTTGCATCGAACTCATGACTAGTTTGACTTTAGGAAGGCAACAAGGTTCCAAAAAAGATCCAGAGTTACAGGCTTTTGAAGATGAAGGTAAGTTCATCTTATCTAAAGCTATTACAAATGTAATATGTGTTCATGTTTGTTGAAACATTAAAGGCTATAAATATGTGATATATGAAAATGTGAAATTAGCATGCTATTCTAGAAAAATCTTAAATTACATGTGGCTTAATAATCAAATGACTCCTAGATTAAGGCATACAAATAATAAATTTAACTATTGAATGTTGGATTCATATGTTCGAATAATGATAATTGACAACACTACAACCAAGATAAGGTCCAAAGGAGTTACACCATGAGAAACAATAATGGGAAACGTTTAAGGACTTAAACGGGCCTTGTGCAAATTGATAATGAGGCGAGATAACAAACAAAAGGAACTGGGAATCATAGAAGTTATTGCGGCCAGGACCGAAAAGCTAGAAAAAGTTAAAGCTTGTGTGAGAGCTGTTTAAGATAGACAAAAATGATATGTAGACAAAGGACAGAGGCCAATAGAGTTCAACATTAAAGATAAAGTCATGCTAAAGGCCTCGCCATGGAACGATATCATTCGTTCCACGAACAAGGCAAACTAAGTCTAATATACAATGGACCATTTAAGATTATGGCAAGAGTAGGAACAGTAGCTTACGTACTGGATCTACCAGAAGAGTTAAGTGGAATCCATTCCACCTTTCATATGTGACGTAACACCCTAGGAAAATCTCACATCGGCCGTGGAAAGTAGAGATTTCTGGTTCATAAGTAATGTCTGCCTCTAATATCACCAACGCGTTTTGGGCATATTGGCTATGGATGAGAGGAGAACTCCGTAGTTAAACATGCTTAGGTGGCATATTGGCATGAGAGGAGAAGTCCATAGTTTTTGGGCATATTGGCTATGGGTGACGTCCTTGGAAAGTTTTCACCAGGGCAACTAAAAGTAAATCCATGAGCTTCTCGTGAGCAAAGCGAACAATATTAGTGGTACGAGAGACGGGGTGTTACATGTGACATCTTTGAAAGTGTTTGGCTAACAAGGATGCATATGTACAACATGAGCTGGAAATAGAAGACAAACTAAACTATATGGATGAACTTGTAGCAATACTCGACATGAAAGAAAAGCATCCAATAAATAAAGTGATCGAACAAGTTAAAGTATAATGAAAACGCATGAAAGAATTAAAAGCCACTTGAGAATCCAAAGAGAAAATGAAACAACATTATAATAGGTTTCAAGAATAAAACATAAATAAGAGGGTAGATTTGTAACGCTTCAAAATTTCAAAAATAAAGACCAAATTAAAGGATGAGGTTAAAATGACAAAGGATATGATATTGATGACAAGGGCATATATACGAAAAGAGGTTCAACCATAATATCTCTATACAAAGTAGTCGCCTCCTACATTATTTTCTTGCATACCAAGCTTGCCAAATAAGGTTCTAAAGAGAGAGAGAGAGAGAGAGAGAGAGAGAGAGAGAGAGAGAGAGAGAGAGAGAGAGAGCTTTATTGTTAATGTGAGGTTTTTACTCTTTTCCTTCATAGATCTTAGCATGAATATAGCTTAGAAAATGATTATAGTAATGATCTAATGTAAAGTTTGTGTCTTGAAATTTTCATAGATATCATCTTTAAACACTCATGTTTTGGGGTTCTTATTCGAGTAAACCCTCAAGGTAAGTTCTAGATGCCCTTCTTTTTACATGGTTACATGATTTTTAGGGCTGGTATGCATGCACTATATGATTTTGCTGAAGAATGATACAGTTTTTATGTTAAAGTTAATGTTGGATTTTAGTTAATGTTGGATTTTATGTATTTGCATGTTCTTGATGAAAAGAATGTATTCTTATAAACCCTAAAAGTTACTATTTTGATTGGTTATGTTAGAAATAATGGATTTAATAGTGTTTGAAAATTTGAACGGAATATGTTAAAGTCCCTATAACATCCGTAAGTAGCAAAGAATCCCAACAATTGAATAATGCCTCCGTAAGTGAGGGTCTTGTAAAGAATAAATACTGATAAAGTCTCCGTAAGTGGTGTTGCACCTCCGCAACTGATCACACTTGGAGAATTCCAGATAAAGACACCGGAAGTGGTGTTACTCCTCTGCAACTGACCACACTTAGAAGAATTTAAGACAAAGTTTTAGTAAGTGGTGTCGCATCTCCGTAATTGATCACATCTAGGAGAATTCAAGATAAAGTCCTCATAAGTGGATTACACCTCCGCAACTGACCGCATTTGTGTTTTTTTAATGATTAAAAACCCTCGTAAGTGGATAATGCCTTCGTAAGTGGATAATGCCTCTGTATTGAAACATAACCTTCGTAACTCCTCACACTTGATAAATTTCCAACAAAGTCCCCATAACTAGTCTAATGCCTCTGTAACTAAAGTATCACATCTGCATCTAAAGTAAACCTTCGCAAGTAAAGTATTGCTTTCGTAACTAAATAGTTACACTTATGTAATAAAGACAAAAAAATGTAATAATATGGTATAGTACTAAAATATAGTATAAATAAAGCGAAATACAAAGCGTTAGAGTATTATACATAGTATATAAAGTACAATATAGTTAAAGAAAGCTAAAATAAAGGAAGAAAAATAAAGCTAAAATTACAGTTTAACATGTGAAATGATAAAGAAACTCGAATAATAAACCAAGCACAATTACTTTGCCAAAGCACAAGTGTGAATGATAAATTTTAATAAAGGCGACATGGAAGCACATATGTTTTGATTTATTTCAAGCATCGACGTAGAAGTCTTTCATAATAGCAAGCAACAAGAGTATTGCATTCGTTGCAAACAACAAGAGTCTTGTTGAATGGCAAATGACAAAAAGTATTGCATTAAATACAAGTAATGGCTAAAGAAGTCTTGTATGAATACAAACTCACGAGGAAGTAAAATTTAAATTACAAATACTCGATAAAGTATGATATGAATGATAAAACAAATACAAATTTAAAGTATGAATGATAGACAACCCTATAAAGTGAGAGTCACATTAAAGTGAAAGTTTTGCTAAAGCTACCTTGCTAGAATAAAACTAGAACTCACTAAACACAAAAACATTAATTAACTTTTATTTTTATCTAAAAGTAACTTATCAATAAGTAATTTAATTGTGTAGGTTGAAAAATATATTATCAGTAATCAACTTTTATTTTTATCTAAAAATAACTTATCAATATTATTAAATCATTTAATATTATGAAATTTTAGAAAACAAATAACAGAAATCATATAGTTGTTTTTATGATGTTATGCAAATGAAACAGTGCTAAACAACAACAACATCACATATAACTTACATTTACTTATGCATTAATGGGTGAAAAGTGTAATACAGGAGTTAAAGGTTGATACGCAAATGCACATGAATTAATCAAACAACTACATACATTTTTATGTGATTCTAGTCTCATTCTTGAAGATTTCATGATTATAAATTGATTGTCATAAGGATGGTTGGACGTTCTCGAATTCAACCTCCAGATAGAGGGTATGGTGAGAACCAATGTTTTTAGAACCGGATCAGACGTCGAACCGAACGCCTTACTGGTCCGGTGGTCGGACCGGATTTAAAAACCGGATGACATCATAACTATATATGTATATATATATAAGATATTATATATTTAGTTATATATATATATAATTCAATATAAGTAATTTATGTGTGTATTTTATCGTTATATATAAAACTTAACAATATTCTTATTTCCAACATACTAATTTATTGTTCAACCCCCCATTTCTACCCATTAAAATCCAAAAAACTAAAAAAAAAATTCAAAATCTGGTCTGACCACCATTTCGGGACGAATCGGCCAGTCGAACCCCTCCAAAACAAACTGATGTGAACCGATTCGATCACTTCTCCGATTCCTGGTTGGACCGGTTGGTCTGATCCGGTCTTCAAAACATTGGTGAGAACACCACTGCAAGTCCCTCCGGTTGGGGCATCAAATTCCATTTCAGGTTCGTGAACCCGATGAAAACACTGAGAAAAAAGTCGTCGATAGGATAATTTAGGGTACTATAAGGTAGGAGTAAATTACTATTTTGGTCCCTGCGGTTTGGTCATTTTAACCATTTGAGTCTAAAAACGAATTTTCTAACAAATCAAGCCATATGGTTTGTATTCTATAACTCTTTCAGTCCAATACACTAATAAAGTTAGATTTTTCAGTTAGTTTCTAAGAAAATAACCAAAATACCCTTGGACTGAAATGGTTATTTTTAATAACCTCAGGGACCAAAAACGTAATTTACTCTCTCACACAAACATATTATATATATATATATATTATATATACACGAAATGTTTTTATTTTTATTTTTTAAAGTTTTTTAAATTTTAATTTTAAATCGTTCGGTTTTAAACGTCGTATTTAAACCATTCATCTTATCTAATAGAAAATTTAAAATCGTTTGGATTATTATACTTTTTATTTAAACTGTTAAGTTTACTTAAACGTTATTTTAATATATTTGTTTTATTTAAACCGCAAAGTAATTTTAACTGTTATTTTATTTAAACGTTTTTTTTAGTGGTTCAATTCTATTAAGTTTCCTTTCTATTTTTTTGTATTTATACATATTTTTAATTATTTGGCTCGTTTAAATGTAATTTTATCCCGTTCATTTATTTGAACGTATTTATACTATTCGTTTATTAAAAAGCTTCCTTTTTAAACCAACCTTTTAAAATTATTTAACTATTTAACTAATATTTGTGTGTATATGTATAAAAGATTTTTATTTTTATTTTTTAAAGTTTTAAAAATAATTTTTTTAAACCGTTTGGACTTTAAACCGATAATTTAATTACTAAAAAACGTTTTTAAGTGTTTTTAAACCATTTGGTTTTCTAAACATCATTCTTTAAACAGTTGGTTTTTAAAAATAATTTTTAAAAGTTAGTTTTTTAAATAATTTTTGAAATCATTCATCTTCAAACCGTTCGGCTTTAAAATCTTTCGGTTTTTTAAACATATTTTTTATAATCGTTTGGTTTTTTAAATTTATTTTTTAATCATTCGTCTTACTTAAATGTCTTTTAAAATCTTTTCGTTTTTCAAATGTTTTATTTAAATGGCTTTTTAAACCGTTCATCTAATTAAACTTCTTTCTAAATTTGTTTACTTTATTTAAACGCCTTTTTCAAATCGATTGGTTATTCAAACGCAATGATTGACTTAAAAAGTTTAAATAAACTAAACATTGGTAATTTTAATATCGTAAAAGCTCTAATTGTAATAATCAAAACTCAAGTTAATCATTAAAATAATACAAATAACATAAATTTAGAAATCATTTTCAAGTCAATTTGAATAAAAGATGACAAAAAATCGAAAAAAAATGTTTTAATAAAATGAATTGTTTAAAAAGAAGTTTTTTAATAAACGAATAGTAAAATGACATTCAAATAAAAGAATGTGATAAAATTACGTTTAAACGAACCGAATAATTAAAAATATGTATAATTACAAAAATTTAAAAAAGAAGCTTAATAATATTGAACCATTAAAAAAAAGACGTTTAAATAAAATAACAGTTAAAAATACTTTGCGGTTTAAATAAAACAAATAAATTAGAAGAACGTTTAAGAAAGCTTAACAGTTTAAAAAAGAAATATAATAAGCCAAACGGTTTTAAATTTTCCGTTAGATAAGATAAATGGTTTAAATACGACGTTTACAACCGAGCGATTTAAAAAACTTTTAAAAATAAAAATAAAAACAGTTCGTGTGTGTGTGTGTGTATATATATATATATTTGTGAGAGAGTAAATTAAGTTTTTGGTCCCTGAGATTATTAAAATTAATTATTTCAGTCCAAGGGTATTTTGATTATTTTATTAAAAACTAATTAAAAAATTTAACTCTGTTAGTGTATTAGAGTGAAATAATTATACAATACAAATTATAAGGTTTAATTTGTTAGAAAACTTATTTTTGAATTCAAATAATTAAAATAAACAAACCACGAGGATCAAAATAGTAATTTACTCTTGAGGTAGTTTATGATAGTTTGTTTATCTTCAAATGAGATGAGATCGCTAAAAGAGCATTTTTCTTGATATATTCGTTTCCATTTTCGTTACTTCACAGCAACCGTTCTATTATTATTTACGTTTAATCTGGTCAATGGTTGCAGCACACTGAACTCACTACACCAGTTCAGATCTCGGAATCATGATCAGCATGCTTTAATTTCACTAATCAATCTTCTGTAACCCTACAATCAATGGCGATTGCGAATCGATGGTGGCAACGAGGAGGAGGACGTAGTCACATAATGCTTTTGTGGCAACGATGGGGGAAACGTGAATGGGCCATTGCTGTAGCTGGATTCGCCATTGTTCTTCTAGCTTTCTCCTTCATCAGTTCATCAGATTCATCGTCTTCCGATCACTTCTCCGGCTCCGGCGACACCGATTTTGTGCCACTTACTCTCTTAAGCAATGCTGTTCAACGAGGCGCCTGTAAGTCTCATCCTTCTGTGCTACTTATTTAGCTATGAAATTAGTGATACGGTTGAATTCTGCGGTTGATTTTGTATTGAAGTCTAATTTTAAGCAGATACAGCTGTTAGCGATTAGCTGTTAGATGAATATGATAGTGAGTCATTGACTTTTGTGTGAGGAGCAGAATTAGGGTTTGCTGTTTGGATCCAATGAACCACATGAATAGAATAGAACAGAAGTTTTTTTGTTGTAAATCATTCGTTCTGAAAGAAGTTATATTATGATTTCTGAAGATCAAATGAAATAGTTTGTTATTCAAGCGTTGTTTCGTGTGGTCCGTGTGGATTAAGCATAATTTCTTTCATTTGCAACATCTGAAATGCAGATTGTTTAGATGGGAGTGTTCCTGGCTACCATTTTCAGAAGGGTTTTGGATCTGGATCTAGGAGATGGGTTCTACATATTGAGGTTATTGATCAGTTGTTAGATGCTTGCTAACTTTATCCAGCTAATTGTAATATTTTATGGGATGTTATTTTGTGATTATATATTGTTTCATGCTTTGATTTAGAAGTGTATTGAATTATTGATATATTATGGAACACTGGTACACCATGGTTTTAGCACAGTTTCAGTTTAATAATTGGTTCTGTAAATGGCTATGCGTTGAACATTGTATGGCTTACTATTATGTAGAACCTAACTGGACATCTGTTTCTCTCGTAATGCATTTCTGGCATATCATGTTATTCATTGAAACAAATCTAGCGTACTCATTTCTTTACTTTTTATTCTAAAATAACACAGGGCGGAGGTTGGTGTAATACAGTAGCTTCTTGTTCTTTCCGTAAGACAACTGCCCTAGGATCTTCAAAGTACATGGATCACCAAGTTCAGTTTTCTGGAATTTTGAGTCGTGATCAGTCCCACAATCCAGGTGAATTATGGTATTGATGTCAATTGGATTATTAGCTTCTTTAAGAAAGATAACCTTACTGCCTTTAACATCATATTATGGATACTGAGATGTATGCTAGTAAAGCTTGTGAGCCAAGATGTGAATTTTGGTGAATAGCAGGCAATATAGGCCATCTGCCCATCTACATTTGAAAGTTCAGTAAAAAGGAAAATAGAAATGTTGCATTTGATACGAGACATCTTAAAATTGAAACTCTTGTTTTATCATGTGAAAGCAAGACAGAGGATTATAACCTTGTTGAATCCTGCCATTTTTTGCTAAATTTTGTGATTAAGTTCCATCATTTTCCACAACTATGTATCTACCTATTTAAGTTCACTCTTTGCTGATAAAACTAGTGGTTTTTTTGTTGGCCATTGATTTGAATCAGTAATCTTCTATATCATTGCAAGACAATTAATATTCTCTATTAACTAAGACATGCACTTCCGTATTATGATATTATCAAAGGCTGTCATATCAAGTGATTTGAGTAACAAAAATGCTAAATCATTCTTATCAGATCTCCTACTTGGCCTCCTCCTAATAACAAGATGACTGATACTTGCCAGAAGGCCCAAAATCTAAGAATGTTCCCCCCCCCCCCTCCCCCCCTCTTCATGTATGTTCTTGGAATTTTGTCACGTGACTTCATAGTTTTATTATTCTAGCATTGTTCTTTGACCTAATAGATATAAAAAGTTGTCTTGCTTGGGTACTTAATCATTTAATGCATCGACATTTCTTCAGATTTCTATAACTGGAACAAGGTCAAGATAAGGTACTGTGACGGTGCATCCCTTACTGGGCGCCCTGAAAGTGATAAAAAAGTAATTATTTTTTGTAAATTGCTAAAAAAAATTTCGGTTATGCCAGTTTAGTAGAAATAAATGTTTTTACCTGTTTCAATAATAATGCAACAGAATGGTACTAAACTTCTCTTCCGAGGGCAACTCATATGGGAAGCAATGATGGATGAGCTCTTGTCAATTGGATTATCTAATGCTCAAGAGGTACATTTTTATGAAATTTTTAGGGATAATGTATGTGGGAGCCACAATGGCTGATAACGAAAATGACCTTAATTTTTATATAAAAACAATAATTAAAAACCAATAACATGTTGACGCCTCATCAAAGGTACTTTTCTCTTCTCAAAGAACGTGAGGATATTTTCGCCATTCAACATGTTTTTGGTCGGAATCGGAAATCTTATAAATGAAACCAAGTATATATTTGCGTGATCTATAAAGTACTTTCAACATATAGGGCCTTGGTGAAAAAAAATTGAATACTTTGGTTGGCCTGCATATATATTATTCCAGCTATTTACATTCTGATGATAAAGTCGAACCATTTGATATTTGGTTCAATAACAAAATCTTTATCTCAAAAAAAATTACGCAGGTTTAAACTAAAGCCATTAGAAAATGTGTAAAGACAATTTAAAATGTTATATCAGTTTCTGACTGCAGATTCTTCAAGAACCTCTACTATACTAAGACAGAAATAAAAGGATAGATCTTATATCAACATTTTTAATTATTTGACAGGCACTTCTTTCTGGATGCTCAGCTGGAGGACTTGCAACACTCATCCACTGTGATGACTTCAGAGAAATTTTACCAAAAGATGCTAAAGTCAAATGCTTATCTGATGCAGGTTTCTTTCTTAATGAGTATGTTCTTCTACAATAACCATAAATTGATCACATCATCTATGCGCATATGTGTATACGTGTATGTATGTGTATACATGGACATAGATATGTATAGAAACATGTGTGTGTATTTATACACATGCACATGATATATGTATATGTGCATGCGTCATGCTTGTGTATAGGAGGAGAACCAAAATAACGTCAATTAACATCTTTTGTGTTTTTCTTTTTATTGCAACCGAAGGAATGTTTTATTTTTCTGGAAGTGTACTTGATGCATTTTAATATTTAATATCTGAAAGATAGAACTTAGAAGTTTGATAAACATATATATTTCATTATATTCTTGAAAAATTGAAAATTTATACATCAATTTTCCTTGATTGTAGGAAAGATATTGCTGGTAATGCCACCATCCAGTCATTTTACCATGATGTTGTCCGTCTGCAGGTTTGTCAGTTTAAATAACTTTATTGCACAAGTCTTGAAAGATTCATGAGTTCTTTACGATTTACTATTTATAGTCATCTCAATAATAGGAGGATATAAGTTCACGTGTTAATGTCAGCAATTCTAAGTTAGCAATACATATATGCCCATCAAGCAAAAATTATTTCTTTTGAAACTTTGCGTTAGTTAGCTGGCATTGTGTTCATCAAATTTTCATGTATGATGATATCAGGGTGTAGCAGGAAGCTTAAAAAAGGATTGCCTAACCAAAATGGAACCATCCAAGGTACCTTTAGTTGATTTATTCCTAGAACTGGATCCTTTTCCACAAATGAAAAGTTACATTTTGAAATGTTTATATCATGTTTAATTTGTTCTTTATTATTAACTTGCTGCTGTTTTAATTGCATCCCAGTGTTTCTTTCCTCAAAATTTTGTGAAAAGCATAAATACACCAGTTTTCCTTGTCAACCCAACTTATGACTTTTGGCAGGTAATATTTTTATCATATTGGTTTTTCTTAGAACTACTATTCCTTTTTCTTACTCTCTTCTATGCATTCTTCTTTTCTTGTATTTATTTTTAACAGATAAAAAACATTTTGGTACCTGCTCCAGCAGATCCTTATGGTCATTGGCATAAATGCCAGCTCAATATTCACAATTGTAGTCCTGAACAGCTTCAAGTGCTCCAAGGTATTAGATTTCTGATATTTGGTCAAATATTGTGACTAGGCTATATACTAATGTGTGTTATATATTATATACAGGATTCAGAAATTCATTTCTGAAGGCATTGTCAGAATTTCAACAAATGAAGGATGTGGGAATGTTTATAAATTCTTGCTATATTCACTGCCAAACATGGATGTCTGAGACATGGCATGGTCCAAATTCTCCCAAAATCAATAACAAGGTAATATGATATCTTTTGTGAATTTGTATATTACTTTTCAGGAATGCTAGCCTATGGTTAACAGCTGAATTTTAAAATTTATATATATAATCACCCCTAGGTGATTAATGATTATAACATTTTGTTATTTATAACTGAAAAAGCTAGTTGTTAATCATAGCCTTGAAACTATTAATTTTATACAGATTATGGTTAGAGTTCATAGTTAATACACCCTTGTTGAGAAAACCCTGTATTAGTGAGTACAATGTGTGGGTCGATGAGTGATGTGTAGGGGAAAAAACCTATGGTGTTACATGCTTTTAGAGAAAAGCTGTAATATTATATAGGGAAAACAAAACACAAATGATGAATAGTACCCATGCCATTCAATCCTTGCCAAGTTTCCACACTTAGAAGTATATTAAAAAGTAAAAAATTGAAGAACATATGTAATAAACACACAAATGATGAATAGTACCCATGCCATTCAATCCTTGCCAAGTTTCCACACTTAGAAGTATATTAAAAAGTAAAAAATTGAAGAACATATGTAATAAACACACAAATGATGAATAGTACCCATACCTTTCAATCCTTGCCTAGTGTCCTACTTACAAATACAAAAGAAAGTAAATCTCAAAGAGCTTAAACAACAAAGCTCATGGTTTAGTGGATAGGGTGTCTGATCTTTAATCTGGCGAGTCTCAATTTGGGCGGCTTGGGTTACATGTTCGGGTCAGAACTAACTAATTTCAATACCTATCAGAGCGGACTGGGTTGACCTCTAAGCAGGTTTTTACCTTTTTTTTTATTTTTTAAATATTTAATGCATCAAGTATAATTATAACTATATTATCTTATTTTCTTATCAAAGCAATTTAAGAGTTTGTAAAATTTTAAATACCCATCACGTCACTTCTGACCCATTAGACCCATCCCATTTTAGCCAATTTTTTTAATTTTACTTATTTGACCCATTAGACGTAAAATATAAACTTGAATAAACTCATTTCTTGGTTAATGATTGAAATTGCCACCTCATGGCTCACGGCCTTTTTTGTATCCGCTACAAATCTACATGGAATTGCTTATAGAAACAGATTATCTGCTTATTGCCTTTTGAATAAGCTATTTCAAGTAACTAGTTCAGGTTGCTTATTCAAAATGGCTTAGTACATGTTGAACAAATCCCAAAAACACTCAAAACCGGTTATTTGTGGTATCGAAACTCAATAAGCAGATAAGTAGTTTCTATAAGTAATTCCAAACACCAGAGGTATATTTTTACAAGGCTGGAATATGAGCACTTACTTTTTTTTTCAATGGTTGAATAGACAATCGCAGAATCTGTTGGTGATTGGTTTTTCGAGCGTAAAGTATCAAAGTATATCGACTGTCCGTATCCTTGCAATCCTACTTGCTACAATATGGATTTTACCGGGCGAAGATTTCGGTGACGGCAACCATGATGTTGACATCATGTGTGCAGAATCATCAACCCAATTATGTAATTGAATTGTGTCGTTGTTTATATTCTATAACTAGCTGGTGTTATTTGTTAGTAACAATTTGCAGGAAAATACATTTTAGCTCGATGATCTAATGGGTTTTTTATTGGTAAAATGAACCAGGTAGGTAAATGTTACAAGCGGACAAAATGGGTCATTGATTTAGTAAATTCACTTGGATATATTGATATACGGAATACCTTCTTTTTTATTTCCAACATTGTAATATTACAATAGCAAATCACGTAACATGTGGGGTTTTTAATATAACCCTAGTAGAAATGTCCGCGTGTTGCGGCGGTACGGCTGTTGCGCGATTTTTTGATTCGATTTTAGTCAGCATCGACTCAGTGCGTTATGACGTAATTTAAAAAATTAAAATATAATTATTCAAAAAATTGAATGAAAGAAAACAATTAAGTATATTACAAAAAATTTTAAGACAATTATATTATCCCAACAATATTAGTGAAAGCATGAGTGGTATTTGTGATCGGAAATCACTTATTACCTAGATTTTAGGGGGGAGGGGTTTCATTTTATAAATGTAGGTTAGAGTAGTGGTGTACAAACCGGTTTTTGGTGCCAAACCGGTTCGGTTTCAACCGGTCCGGTTTGAACCGGTTTATTTTCAACCGGTTTGAACCCCAAACCGGTTCGGTTCCTAAACCGGTTTTAGGGCTAGTAAATTCAAAACCTATCGAACCGGTCCGGGCCGGTTTGAAAATCGGTTCGGGTCCAAACTGGTTCGGGTTTGCATTTTTTTTTTAAAATCCAATGAAGAAACGCCCAAACAAATGTGTCTGAATGGTGATGATGCGCTCAAACAGTGATGATGCGCCCACAGTGATGATGCGCCCAAACAGTGATGATCCTCCCAAACAGTCTCCAAACGCCTAGCTGATGCGACAAAACAGTGATGATGCGCCCAAACAGTCCAAACGCCCAAACACTTAGCAAAATTTCAGAAGTTTTTCACACTTATTAAATTCTTCAAAACTTGTTCAATTGATCTTGCTAAATAAACATCAAACATTTGATTATTTATTTTTATCAAAGATTCCACATTTATATAAATTATTTATAAATATTAAAACGTAAAACATTACAAAAGGCTTAAAAATCAAAGATTACATAAAATATAAAATTTAAATAAAAATATAATTATGATTTATGATACATAAAAAATTAAATATGATTATTTATTTTTATCAAAGATTACATAAAATGTAAAATAAAGATACTATTCAAAACATATAAACAATTCAAATGACGTAAACTTTTGAAAACTAAAGTCGTTCTCCGTTCGTCCGTTGCATATTTGGATACTTTATTCTTCGCCACCAGAACCCAAGCTATTACGAATGTACTCATCATATGCCGCTTCATCATCAGTCATTCCGGATGTCAATCCACCGTCTACTTCGTCTTCATATATTTCGGTTTCATATTCTAATTCTCCTTCAAGTGAGCATTTGTCTTGTATTCTTTCAGCTACATCCAAATAATCCTTCAAGTAAATACACATTTCAACTGCTTCGGGAGTGAGTCGGGTTCTTCGTATTGATATAATCCTGCCACTAACAGAAAAAACGGAGGAAGCTTGGACGGTTAGTAAATATCGAGCCATGGTGGATAGGATTGGAAATTGATCTTCCTTACCTTTCCATTAAGCCAATAAGTCAAAAATTTTAAAATCTTGTGAAGTCATGGTGGATAAAAAGTTTTTCCACAATACCTCCCGATTTCACTACTCGGAGTGTTACCACGTTGACGTTTACTACATTCATCTCTTAAAGTATTATACAAAGCAAACATTGGATCACTTGAACCTTCGTCATGTGCCGCATGCCGCATAGACTCATGTATGTTTGATGTTTCACCATATTTTGCTAAATAAACATCAAACATTTGGCCTAAATGTGTATTAAAATTATTTTTTGCACTTTGAGCATAATAAGGGTTTTCTTCTTCTAAATCCAAACTAAAATCAAGTAAAGTTTCAACCCCCGAAGTATTTAAACAAGGGTTTAAGGCAGCGGCACATATAATAACCGGAGGCATTTCTGTAAAATATATTTTAAGTTTTTCTTTCATTGATGATATCATATCCGAATAAGGTCTACCTCTGAACGACAACTCATTTAATTTTGAAGTCATTAAGTAAATTTGGTGAATTACTAATGGACTCGTTGGATAATAAACTCCAGAAAGACAAGTAGTTGCGGTTTTAAAAACATTAAGCATTTTGGTTATTTCTTCAATAATAGTCCAACCTGATGAATGGTAAGTCTAAGCCTTTTCACGACTCACCAAAGTATTATGAAAGGCTATTAAACTGTCTTTTTGGTCAATAGCCTTTTCAAACATGTTATAAGTCGAATTCCATCTTGTAGGTACGTCCCAATTAGGACCTAAACACTTGGAATTTGCGTCTTTACAAAACTTGCGATACCTATTATATCTTTGGTTACTACTAAAAATGTCACGTAACATTCTTTTAAAACTATTTTTTACTGTTTCAATAGTTTTTAAACCGTCTTGAACGGCTAAGTTTATAATACGTTCAACACATCGACTATAAAAAAACACACTGTCACAAATTGGTTTATATTTTAATTTTAGATGATCTATCGCAAGCGTATTATTTGGCGCGTTATCAAAAGATATTGACAAGATTTTGTTTTCCAGTTTATATGTTTTAATAACTTTGTCAATAAGATAAAAAATATTTTGACCGGTGTGAGGATAATCAAACAATTCAAACGCAATCGTACGTTTCATCATTTGTCACGAATCAAATTCAACCCAATGGGCGGTGACACAAATGTATGAGTCTGGTGAACCGTGCGGAGTCGACCAAACGTCACTAGTTAAGTTAACACCGGTTTGTAAATTTTCAAAATAAGATATTAATTCAATTTTAACTTTTTTTTTACATTTTTAAGCAATCTCTTCTAAGTGTAGCACGACTTACATGTGTGTATCGCGGTTGGAGAGTTCGTTGAATTAGCCGAGTCAAACGTTCATTGTCGAAATGTTTGAATGACAAGCTTTCTTGAATTACAAAATGCGCAATTTGCTCACGAACCGCATCAACGTCATAAGCCCAAACATTCCCTTCGCTTGTCATCGAAGCTTGACCTTGAGACGGTTCACCTTTCAAAGCCTTACAATATTTATTCGCAATGTGGTTTTTCAAAGTTGTATTTGCATCTTTTTTAAAAAACTTATGATAATACTTGCAACGAGCTTTGTTTGGACCGCTAGCCATTTGACATAAATCGTAATTGCATCATATTTCGGGGTTCCTATTCGTAGGAAGGATTGCTACCACCACGTTGCTTGAAGACGCATCACAACCAACGAATGATTGTGCACTTGATGAAGCCATTTTGAAATGAACGAGAGTATTGAGAGTTTTTTTGAATTGAATGAAAGTATTGAGTGTATTTGAGAATAGAGAGCGTTTTTTGATAGCAGAGAGCGTTTTAAGTTGTTGTGGTTCAACCAAAACATCCAATACATATTTATACTAGCTTAATGGGGGGTATAATGGTAAAAAAAACACAAAAAAGGTCAAAAAACGATCAAAAATGGCTATATAGCCGTTATATAACGACTAGTTTTTAAAACCGGTTTGAAGACCGGTTTGGTGAACCGGTTTGGTGCACAGGTTTGGGAACCGATTTGGAACCGGTTTGAAACCAGTTTTATTTTTTGAAACCTCCAACCGGTGGAGGAACCGGCGGTTCGGACCGGTTCGGGACCGTGTTGGGCCAGAAACCGGTTTCGGTTTTTTCGGCCAAACCGGTTCCCCGAACCAGTTTTTTTGGCCACCTCTAGGTTAGAGTTTTATGATCATCGGAGGTAACTTTCGGTGGTGATTTGCATAGACCGGAGAAAGTTAATAGAGAAATTGTCACCACAAACTACCATCTTGATTGTTATTAAACTGTTAACAACCGACAAGATAAATGGGAAGCGGGAGTAGTGCTCAATCGCAATGAATAAACGACATTAAAAATAAATAGCGGTTTTGTTTGGCCATGTGTATATGCTTTAGCATTTATATTATAAGTATCATATGTTATACTTTATTGTAATGGCATAAATAGAATAAAATGGTTATTTTTTTGAAATTTAAGCATGATTTTTCATATGGGTGTCTTAATTCATTTGTAAAATTATCATTCTATCATCCTTTTATTTTTATTATAAAAGATATAGATAAATATTAAAATTATTAAACTCACAATATGCCCTTAGAAAAATATTAGTATTATAGTTGTTATAAATATAAAGAAATATATAAGTTATATACTTAAATATTTAAATAAAATAATACTTAATTTAAATAGTATTTAGTTATAAAAATATAATTAGTAAATATAAATTTAAATATCAATTTATAGTATCATAATTTAAATAAAATTTAATGAATTAAATTAAATAATATCATATTATTAAATAATATATTAATAATATTTATTAAATACATGAAATAGACAATCGCAAAAATATCAAGGTATATAAAATTTAATGAATAAATTTACCATATTGCCCCTAAAGTGTCTTAAAATATTAATCAATTCTCTATTCTACCCATTTTAAATGCATTGCACTTCTTCGTACATGTTGTTTTAAAACTTGTATGCTTGGCAAAATTAAATCTCTATCCAAAGAGATATATTATATAGTACTATAGATATAAGTATTTAAATAAAATAATAATTAATTTAATTATTATTTAGTTATAAAATATGATTATTAACTATAAATTTAAATGTCAATTTATATTGTTATAAATAAAATAAAATTTAATGAAATAAATTAAATAATATTATATTATTAAATAATGTATTAATAATGTGTATTAAATAATACAATAATTAGAAGAAGTTAATTAAATGGGAGCAAAAGTGAAACTATTGCATAAAACACTTGCACACCATGCTTAAAATATTGTATATGTGTCTTACACTTTTAATGAAATTACCATATTATCATTCTAATATGTATTATATAGTATTATAGATAGTGCACCACATATCAAATTATCAATTCATATTTTATGTTGTCTTAAAAGGGGCTTATAAATTTGTGTTTGGTTGTTCGGGTTAGAACTTTCTAGAAGGTTTCTCATCATGGGTTAGTTTTCACTCAAGTATATTTAATTGTAAACTTCTCATTTCATCTATTATCAAGAAAATAGAAAAGGATAGTGGAATTTTGATTTCTCTAGTATTGGCGACAATTGTTTTGGTTTTTTTGGGTTTATTATTATTTTTCCTTTAAAGTGGGCTTTCTTGGTAGAGAAAAAACCTAGAAAGAGAGAGAGAGTGAGAGACATCGAGAGAAAGAAAGAGGGAGGGGCTGTTTGGCAACATCTGATTGAATAAGTACTGAATCAGTAAGAGGTCTGAACCAGTAAGATGTCTGAATCAATAAGTGGTCTGAACGAATAAGTGTGTTTGGTTGTAAAATATAAAATTAACAAAATAAAACAAAAATAAAACATCACCCAAAATACTCCAAAAGCAAATCCCCATCGCAGTTAACTTGAACTGACCGGGGAACAGCAAATCGGAACCCATGGTGAGCGATGGAGCTGAGATCGTGAGCTTTGGGAGAATCGCTTGAACTGTTCGGAATCGAAAGAATTCCGAGAGCGAGAAGGATTAAGACAAAGAACGAACAACAAATCGGAACCCATCGGATGAAATTAGGATGACGACGGGGTGATTGAGTTTGGTGAGAGGTCGGGCGAGTTGCAGGGAGGTGGAGATGGTGGTGCGGTGGTGGTGGTCGGTGGTTTTGACGGTGGAGAAGAAGAGGAACGCGAAGGCGAAAGCGGCGGTGACGGCGATGCAGGTGGTGAGGAGGAGGGAGAAGAGGAGGGCGGTGGCGCTAGTGGTGGGTTTTGCTCCGGCGGTGGTGGGGTTTGGCTCCGGCGGTGGCGGTGGTGGGTTTTGCTCCGGCAGTGGCGGTGGTCAGACTCCATATCAAATCTGAACGGGTAAGTGATGATTCAGAACTTTTTTTCAATCAGAGGTACCTCAACCAAACAACCATGTCTGACTCGGTCAGACATACATGTTTGACTCGGTCAGACATACATGTTTGACTGGGGTCATTCAGACCCAAACAAACAGCCCCGGAGTCTTATCAAATCAACTCAAGAGATATAATATATTTTTAACTTTTCACACTAGACTTTAGGTTTTTTATAGATTAAACATATTTTGTTAATTTAATATTTAGTTATGCTTAAACACAAATGATTATTTGACCCCCTAAGTTTTTATAATTCCGGATTTACCTAATATAATTTTTACTTAAATAAATTAAATTTTACGTTCGTATTTTTAGGTACGAGTCGAGTCAAATATAAAATATTTCTGTGCATAGTTTTATATAAGCTTTGAGATTATTTACATTTTTTTGTTTGCTTACGTTTTGAAGTAAGTTTTGTTCAGAAATAAGTTAGGTGAAATATAAAACATTTTCAATTGACGGTATAAATCAGAGTCACCCTGCGTTTTAGTGTAAATTTAGTTTGGAAACGAGTCGGGATGATTGTAATCTATGTGCTTTTCTCAATGTATGCTTTGACATGGTCTATATTTCGACATAACTTTGTTTGGAAAAGAGGCGGGTCAAGTATAATACGTTTTCGTTCAACGGTATAGATGCGACTTGCTTTACGGTTCGACGAGAATTCAAAGACGGATCGGTTCGATTGTTAGTTTATACTTTATCATGCAGTGTATGATCCCGCCGCAACGCGCAGGCGGTAAAAACTAGTTGTACCTCAAAACACATTGGTGGCATTTGAGGTTGCACATTTTCTACGTTAGTATCTTTTAAGTAGATTGAACTCAACTCCGATACTATGACAAGTTTAGACCCCGTGACATTGTGAAATTGTAGTGAAATACCGCCTTTTGTATGTACAAAGCCATAAGTATTACTCCTTGCATGGACACCCTCACCCTTTTGAGAGTCCATGTTCATGATGATATTTGTCCTACCATCGTAATAAAGGCATGGAAGACTCTAATAACATTTGTAATATCCAGCCTCCTTGGGTGATTGTAATATCCTAGATAAATCTCACATTAGTCTTAGGCAAAAAAGATCATGAACTCATAAAAAATATCTGGTTTCAATATTACCAATACATTAAAGTGTATATGTTGTGGATGAGCACGAAGGACTTCATAACAATCTAACAAACCATTCTATTTTGTTTTTATTAATCGATAAACACAAAATATATATTGTATTTTTTAACGGTCAACGAATACTTTAAACCCTGTTATCTGGGTAAACCCATCATCAAAAGGCCACCCACGCCCGCGAACACAGACAACGCTGATGATCCAGCCCGCCCTCCATGCGCGTCATTTCAGAGGAAACCCACCACTCAAAGTTTCACTGTGATAAAATCACTGATCCACTTGAAACATATTGCATCAAATAAAATTCGAGCTCATAATCTCCGCTTTAAAAAATTATTAGATGCCTACTCCCAAACCAATCGATAAAAGACTATCCACACAATATCTATTGTATAACTATAAGATTTTAACATACAACCAAATAAAAAATAAAATTTTTAACATACAACCATTTAATAAATGTGAATATCATAAGGACATCGAATAATTGATGGTTTCACATTTTTCCAAAATTTCAACCGAAACACAAAGAAAACGTGTGAATGAAGTGGTCAAAATCAAAACTCTAATTGGGGGCAAACCATCTTCAATATTCGTTGCCCCACACCTTTATGGTATCTCTCATCGATCGACGGTGATCGGAAACCGGATTCTGCTCCTCCGCAGCTTTATTGATCGGTAATTTGTTCAATTCATTCCTTCATTTTTATTCTTCTACTTTGATTTCAATTAGATCCTCAATCGGCTTTGCTATCCTGAAATTATCGGTGTTTTTTCTCTTATCTGAATCATTTGATGTGAAATCGGCGTTTTTGGATCGCTTTTTATCGTTTTATCGTATTTAGTTTGTGTTTGATTGGATGATTAGTCGAATTTGTGGAACGATCTTCAGTCGGCAGTTTATTACATTGAATGATTTGGTTTACAATTTAGAGAACGTTTTGTGTAATTGTGTTCACATATTGACAGAAGCTAAAATTGTAACCAATATGATATTGTAGATAACTAGATAGGATTATTAATGGTGAATCCTAGTTGGTTCAAATCTATGCTCAGTGGTTTTGTTTATTGCTAGAATGCTATCACAATGATTTTGGTTTAGTTCAATCTCTAAATTCATTTCTAGGTCATGTTTACTGTTGAAATTGACGAAAATACATATATGTTAGCATCTTCCAGTAAGTTTAACTAAAAAGTAAAATATATCAATCATAAAAGATAGTGGAAATAATTCAATAAATATATATTAGCAATTTAGCATCTTCCTGTAATAAGTGGTCAAATGAAGGGGCCTCTGACTTATGTGATATGTGTATGCAATGTTAGAACTTAGAATGATTTATGTTCAGAGGATGAGAGGATATTGCAAATGTGTTGTTGGTGGTGTCTTGTCTTTTAAGGGTTTCATAATATATTCTTTTTTGATTATGCATCTGTGCAATCCAAGTGGAATTTCTTGAGAGACTTTTTCTGGAATAAATTTTCATTACAAACCATTGTCCAATGCTTTTACCCATAAAATAGAAACCCACAACTAGAGGTCAAAATAACTGTGAGGTCTAAAGGTCAGCTGTTTCTATGAATCTCAATGTCAAAGTTATTAATTTAACATGAACCATTATTTGCCAAACAAGTGAAAGCGAAGATGGATGCATATTGGTATGACCTTTGCTAGTTAAAACTTTAAGATGCTTGTTTAAGATTGTTGTCAACAGTCATAGTGGAGTCTTTTAATATGTTCATACACTCCTGTGGTTGCTTTTGATGTTATTTGTTGGGTCTTATGCTTCTTTTACAGATGTTTCGTGTAGTATCGTTCATTTTCCTTTTCAAATATATGACTTTAATCTATACCTTAAGTAAAATTGCCTTTATTTGTGGAACGAGACGATTGGATGAATTCTTGGGCTGTGGTGATGTAAACCATATACAGTACTTATAAGTTGTTGAATAAAAATCCATAAACATCATGTTTTTATGTTTTATATTATTAATTCTCTCTTTTACAGAAATTAAAAAGGGTCATCTTAAAACTGGAGGCATTTGAGTTACAGATGATGTTTGCACTATCGTTCTTATTGTTGAAATCTTGCTAACATGTATCGTCTTAACTTTTATCACTTGATTGAAACTCAAATATATACATGGTTTAGTCTTTATATAACGTTGTCTTCTTACCACATTTCAAATATGTACATTGGGCATTTTGTGGTTTAATCTGAACATGTGCCTAATAATTCATTGGTGGGGAATAATGTTTTTGATTGCAGTTTGTGTACCCTTGTTATTACAAAGAAGAATGGATGAAACATCTAAGGCTCCATCAGAAAAGGAGGCAAGTTCCTGGATTTGTTCATATGTTATGTTCCTTGAAATCCGATTATCCTTTTTTTCTGGGAAAAGCATAAATCGTACTACCCCTTGGTTGTAGTGTATTGCAAATAATAACCACTTCTTTTATTGCATTGTGCTCTCTTAGGAGGAAGTCATTAAGAAGAAGTACGGAGGTATTGTGCCCAAAAAGCCCCCACTTATTTCTAAGGTAAGAGTGTTAAATCCATTCATGAGCTACTCATAGGCTATGGGCTTTAATATAACTATTGGTACTGTTGGTCTTATATAAGACATTGTATTTGATGTTAGGATCATGAACGAGCTTATTTTGATTCAGCTGATTGGGCTCTGGGAAAGGTAAACATTTCTCTCCCAATTTTCCCTTGACCTACACAATGAGAACTTGCTGACTGTTTTTTAGGCATTTACTCTACTATAGTTTGTATGTTAATTGATCTAAAACATAATGTTACCACTGACAGCAAGGTGTAGAGAAGCCCAAAGGACCTCTTGAGGCACTTCGGCCTAAACTGCAAGTAAGCGAATCATGCTGCTCTGTTACAGATTGCTTTATGTTCCTTGAAGTGTTATATTTCTTTTTTAGAATATATTATTGCTAGCTTTTCTTGAATTGTTCCTATATTGTTGTTACATTTTTGAATAATTCTCTCCCCTTCTGAAGTCCTGTATTCCACATTGTAAATTCCTGTCCATGGGTAATATCTTTATTTTTTCTACCTTTGGTACTCTAACCTGATTGAATGGGTGGGTTGGGTAAAGCGTCAAAGTGGGTACTTATATACTGGCTGGGTCCAGTTGACCCGAAATACCTTTTGTTTATTTCTTATTTTTTATAGACAGTCAAATATGATTACCAAAGTACATTTTGGGAGACTTTCAACCTATTTCTTTTTATGCCAATTTTGTAATGATATAAATCATAACTCAGATCGTCAAATTGCCACCTGTACTTCCTATCTTTACCATCACACCTAGTCATCATGTGATGCAATAAAAAGTTGTCTATGTATATGTGCTTTACATCATGCCGTTTTATACAAGAATGAAACTTATTTATGGATCAATTACCTGCATACATTACGTATAGTCTTCGACATTGTGAAGCAGTTATTATCAAATGACTGTCTTGATTGTGAGATTGTTATTTATTTATCTTTCCTTGTTACCATCCAGCCAACTCAACAGCAAACACGATATAGGAAATCACCTTGTGCACCAACAGATGGAGAAGGTACGTGTGCTATAGTTTGACTTGCAACATTTGATCCTTGTACAGTTAAATATTGATATCGAACTTCAATAAGGACAAAATTGAAAAATCTCGTGGACCCAAATCACTAACATCAATATATTTGCAATGTTGATAATAAAAAAGTTAGCAAACTCAATACTGAAAATATTCATGAAAGGAAATGCATGAATAATCCCAAAACAGAGTTGTGATTTTCAATTGATAACTTGTATTTCTGTAGAATATAAGTTCTGATTCATGATATTCGTAGTATGTTAATCTTCAGAGAATATGCATTAAAGGTGAAAAAATGGGTGGGTCGGGTTGGTTAAGTAATGGGTCAAGGAGGTTTTTTTTTAGTGTAGGATAAATTGAGTTATGCAGGTTGACTCGAAACACTTTTCTGTCCTCTTTCAAAAAATAATTGTTATAAATATAAGGGGTTAACTATGGTAACGAAATTTTTATTGTTACAATAATACTAAAAGAAATAAAATTCTTTTGGGTCGAATCAGGTATAAATGAAACTGAATACATACTTACGTAGTTATGTGATGATAAAATAGTTTCATTAGTTTGATGGGCTTGATGAAAAAAGTTGAATAGGTGGGATGGGCCCTTAAACATCATCCAAAATGTGGGCTCAAATGTCATGATTTTTTCTCTTCTATTTGGAAGTTGGAACCAACTTGGGCTTCTTGATAGCTAATTATTTGGTGTTTGAATTATTGAATAGATGGAAATAATACACCAGCAGCAGAAGACACAGCCATGAATGAATGAGAAAGTGATCATCTCATGAAGATTCTTATTAATTATGTTTTTTTTTCTTTTTTGTTTCATGATTAAATACCTGCACTGCAAACATATTATGATACAAGTATGCAACTTGCATTCTTTTCTTTTCTTTTTCTAAATGTTTTTAACCCATATTTAAACATATTGAACTCATGATTAAATGTTTTGATCCCGGTTCATCCACTTGAACATATTGAACTCATTTCGGTTTGGTCTCTGGTTTCGATGAAAAAAATTCCAAACCGAGGAAACCAAAAACCAAACCAAAGAACACCCCTATCCAGATGATTTTACATACCTTGTCAATGTTATAACATACCTTGTTAATGTTTTAACGAACAAAACATCATTTTGCGAAGAATAGAGAAACCTGCTGTTAAGGCAATGTTGATGTTAAACGTATCTGTTGATAGGGTTAAACATGACAATGGAGTTATTGTGATCGGTATTTAGATTAGTGGCAGCAAATCTACAATTGTCACATGTAAGAAAGAGGTGGTATAAGTTTAACTCAATAATAAAATACTAACATTATATTACATGAGGTACAAAGACTTGACTACAATATTATCATCAAACCAATAATCTTTCAACCATCATTCACCACATACTAATGATCATTTAGGAGGGCAAAATGTGATGACATATCGTGAAGCCCGACACTTGTTAAGACTCGAAGAGTCGTCGAAAGCGTAACTATACGCTTTCGGGCATATCGCCTTAAAAAGATGCGCAAACAGTGTTGGTTTACATGTATGGGGGTTAGAGTACGCCCCCGTACAACAATACTTAGGCGACATCATCGCCAAACACGCACTCTTACACCCAACTACTACCCCTCCCATCTTCACCTCGAGCGCGGATGGGCAACACACGTTCAAATCAACATCACACGACGCCCTACCACACCCTACACCCCCACCAACCGGGGCCATAGCCACTGGAATGTTAAACCCATCCACCAAACTGACATCATAGAAATGCAAGGGCGAACTCGATGACCCGAATGTCATTTCCACTACCGTGGCTGGCGGTTCACCTCCACTTCCCTTGCAATGCAACTGCCCCGAGCAACTACCGGTCACACACCGACCGGTACCCTTCTCATCGAAATAACACCCTTGCCTAGCCCATATTCTCCCTGACCATTTCTCCGGTACATCAATGACTACTTCCTCAGCACTACCCAACCGGAACCCACCGTCTTTCGGGCTCGGGTGGCCCGCACCGCCTTGTAAACCGGGCCATACGGTTTCCCGGCAGTTGTTGACCAGAATCAGCTGCACACCATCTGCATGAATGATCATAAAGAGTAAGTAAAACAAGTGGAAACATGTCTAAAGATTGTGTTTGAAGAGTCAAGAGACTAAGGTTTAATGCACTACTTGAAGTGAAGAAACATAGGAACATGAAGAGTACGAGAATGAAAGAAGAGTACGATGATATCGCCATTAATTTGTTGTTGATGTCGTTGTCTGCTAGTTCATTTATAGAGTGAGTGTGAGTGTGTGTGTAGGTCGCTTTCACTTTGTGGAAGTCAAAAGGTCGTTGCATAGATGCATTGCTTCCATGAGAGGGTGTTTGCATTATCTAAAGTTACAAAAAGAAAAGCTTATCCTATGATAACACGTATAAATAATATTATTATGTTATGTTCCTTAAGTTTTAATAAAGTTTTAGGATGACAATCTAAACATCAAATGATTCTTTCAAATATTGTGTAAAGTAGGAGTGTTCATGGAACTAGTGTGATAGTGTTCGGGTTTGAAATGTTTTAGTCTGATTTAAGAACCAACCAAATTTGAATTTAAACTCTTAGTCGAACATAGCTTAAGCTTGATCAAACCGTTTCTGTTAGTTTGGTTTTGAAACTGAATTCGAAAATATAATTCAATAACACGTGTGCGTACATATGTAGTTTATGGTTTCGAGTCAGTATGGTTTGAAAATCAATAGTTTGAGAATCGATTTGTCAATTTGCACACTGAATTGAGCATTTAAGTCGAGTGTGTACGCCATCCTCAAATCCCGGCTTATGATTCTTCTTTTCCCTCCAGACGAATCATGCCCCATTTGTAAAAAAACATGTTTGGATAGGTTTGGCGAGCATGCCCTTCAATGTAAGGAATTGCCGGGATTCAAGTATCGTCATGACTGGGTTAGAGATGTCTTATGGGATGTGCTTAGGCGTGCCGGGATCTCAGCCAAGAAAGAAGCACCTGTTATCTTTCTAACTGATCCCTGAGAGGGGAGATCTACCCTGCGTCCTGCAGACGTTCTTGTGTTTGGCTGGGCGGGAGGTAAGCATGCGTGTGTCGACCTCACTGGGGTGTCCCCATTGGTGGGACTGAGGGACAGTGGTTTCGTTCCAGGACAGGCGGTTTTGAGAGCGGAATCTAAGAAAGTTGCTAAGCACGAGGCATCATGCATAGAGAATCAACACGTGTTCATTCCGTTCGCCTTCGACATATTTGGATCCCTAGCCCCCGAGGCGGTTCGTTTTTTGACGAGGGTACAGAAGGTGGTGCACAGTGACTCGCAGAGCCCGATGAACCAAGGATGGGTATTTAGTAGAATAGGTTTTGCGATTCAAAAAGGGATAGCGGCGCAGCTTGTTGCCCGCTTACCCATTATCTAAATTGATTTTTAATCTAAATATATATATATATATATATATATATATATATATATATATATATATATATATATATATATATATATATATATATATATAATTAAATTTTATCATGCGATTAGAAAAAAAAAAAAGGAAAAAAAAAGAACGTATTCTATTAGAGCATCGAATGTATTTTTTTCAAAGTGGGCTATTTAAAAATTATAAAAGTGAAAGTAGTGTTTTGTGTTTTAGTTACAAAAGAAAAAGAGGGTGTATGCAATTTCTTAAATTAATAAGCAAGTGGAGTGTGACAAGTTGCAATTAAACTTTGCTATAAAGATAAATAAGCTCTCTAGTCTCGTGGGATTTGGGCTTTGGTTGCCACTTAATGTTTCCTTGCACATATATACAAGTCGAGTCTCGTCGTAGAAACTTAGCAAGCAATGACATGACGACACGTTGACACAAGTACATGAGTAAGTTCAATACGTGAGGGCTTTAGGTTCATCTATGTACATGGGTTTATATCACTGTGCTAAAAACAATCACACCACGTGAAATCATACGGGCGTATGGTGTTAATAGTATAACCGCACAAAGTGGTAACTTATGTTTATTTCCACCAAAAAGGTATGGATTCAAGTCTCACAAAATAAGCAAAACTGCAAAAGGTGAATTTAAGAGTAGATTTCAAAAGGATTTATGTTCAGCATTTAAAAAGATAGTATAACCGACCAATTATATCACAAAATGCATATTGTACTCATATTAAAAAGAATAAAATTCTTAATTTTATGGTATGATTCTTAAAATAATAATTAAACATATAAAAGTTAATTAAGTTCAAAAAATTAGTAATACCAGCATTTAATTTTAAAAAAAATCTTAACACAATAGACAATCACCCATGTGGCCCTGTTATCACTTACAGCCTTTTAGGGCTGTACAAAAAGTTCGCGGCTCGAAGTTCGTTCGAAAAAAGCTCGGCTCGAAAAAAGCTCGTATATAAGCGAGCCGGCTCGGCTCGGCTCGAATTCTAAACGAGCCAAACTCGAGCCAGGGTTAGCTCGGTTCGAGCTCGGCTCGTGGCTCGGTTCGTTGGCTCGGCTCGTGACTCGGTGCATATATATATATATATATATATATATATATATATATATATTTATATAGTATAATAATAATAATAATAATAAGAATTATTATTATTATTATTACTGTTATTATTATTACTACTACTATTATTATTATGATTATTATTTTTATATTACGATTTTAAAATGGTTTTCTTAAAATAAAAATGGATTCTTTTTAGAAACATTAAGTATTTTGTTTAAAAAATATAAACTTGATAGTAAATTGTTTATATTCAAAATAATGATATTTATTCCCCTAAATATGGAGTACTTAACAAAAAGTAAAAGCCCTAATATATTTTTTTTTGTGTTTTCATATAAATTAATGTGAAAAAATAAAGATTTTTTTTAAATCGAGCCGGCTCGAATGAGCCACGAGCTGGCTCGAGCTTTTCACGAGCCGAACTCGAGGCGGTGTTTTCAGCTCGTTAAAATTTTCGAGTCGAGCCGAGCCGGCTCGATAAGCTTCGAGCTCGAGCTCGAACCCATCCTGGCTTGGCTCTGCTCGGCTCGACTCGTTTACAGCCCTGCAACCCTTACTAACTTCCGATGAGGCATGAAACATCATTGTTTTAATTTTAATTGTTAAATTAGGTTAATCAGTAAAAGATGAATTTTGTTTCGTAGGATGTTTGTATTGGAATTTTAATTTGAAAGAACTAAACTTAACTGCAATAAAGTTTTATAAACTATCTGGAGATAAATGTGAGAAATAATAATGTAAAAAGTAGTTAAATGAAAAAGCTTTATAGAAATACTAAATAAATATCTTGCATTTTATAAAATTTTCCCCAGTGGTATTGTAAATAATATATATAACTAGTTTTTTATTGGCCGCGCATTGGCAGATATTATACGATGTGTGATAAAGTTTAGAGTAACAATCAACCAGACTTGTCTCCGGACTAACTGCACGTCGAACTGTAAATTAACTCAAATTTATACCATTGAACGAAAACGTATTATATTTGACCCGCCTCTATTCCAAACAAAATTATATCAAAACATAGGCCAAGTCAAAACGTACATAAAAAACACATAGATTATAATCGTCCCAACTCATTTCCGAACTATACTTACGTTGAAACGTTGATTGGAAAACGTTTTATATTAATCCAACTCATATCTGAATAAAACTTACGTCAAAATGTAGGCGAATGTCAAAATGTGGATTATCTCATATATAATAATATACACGGTAACGTTTTATATTTGGCCCGACTCGTACTGACACGTACCGACACGAACCAAAAAAATACGAACGTAAGAAATTATTATTATTTTTTTTTGTAAAAATTGTACCTGTAAACTAAAAACTTAAAGGGATCGAAATAACTGGTCAAAGTTGCCCAGCTAAATTTGAATTCAATAAACAAATATAATTCAATACACTAATATTATTATTTATTTACTGTTATTATATAATACAATCAATAATTATATTATCATTATTATTATTTTATTAATATTTTTACTGTTCTTAAGTCCATATGAATTAATATAGGAGTGATATTCTAAATAGCAATTTATAAGATTGAATATTTAGACACCACAAAATTATAAATTAACAGCTCAAAATTCTATACGTGTTGTATAGCCTCATACGCGTCGTATAGGGGGGTCGTATAGCCCTATACGAGGCGTATAACCCCTCTGACAGCCCCCTGAATTTTTCCTCGTAGTCAGTGTTGAAATTTGTTATATGCGTCGTATAACCCCATATGTGTCGTATAGGGCTATATGAAGCGTATAGCCTTCTGACAGCCCCCCTCCTAAATTTTTATCGTTATCACTATTTTCGACCCTATACGCCGCGTATGTACCCGTACACGACGTATAGGGGGTGTCGATTTATCCAAGTGGGTTTCTCGACCCTTGCCCAAAGATACTCGACCTAACATCTATGGTACCTGGTTGAAGACATTCTAAATACATCAATTTTTTCACTTGTGAAAGTAGCAAATCACATGCTTAACCTACCAATATCACTCAACACATCATCTTTCACATGTTACGAAAGAGCACCCACGATTTAAAGCACATGAACTATTCTTGTTACAAAAGAGCACCCACAATTTAAAGCACATGAACTATTCTTGTCGTGGCTGCAAAATGAGATCCCGTTTGCTTTATGCCATGAGAGATGAATATAATAATCAATCATAACCTGCAGATGAAGTAACAATAACCAAAACATTCATAAAAGAACCTGAAATCCATGAACTGATCACAACTTTTAGTCTTCAGAGACGACTCAACTTCAGAAAATAAAAAAATGTAACATCATAAGTTCCCGATACATTTATACAAGTATGCGAGCATAAGAACTAAACAAAAGTAAATAGAAAACATATGAGCCAAAAGAAGGCCGAAACACAGGTTCTGTTGGATCACACTCAAGGACCAGGACCGAGTAACAATGGTGCGTCTTTCTTTTCAGATTTGTCACTATTATTAGCCGGGCGGTCCAAACCTCTAAGTGGTGAAACCAAAACTTTAGATGCAACATCAGGGGGCTGTTCATGCACATCCTCACCAGGTAGAACCACAAGTCCCTTTTCTCTTAGGGAAGATGGCTCGTTATAATGAGCAGTCCACAAAGAGTCCACAAGCTGTCTTTCATCCCTAACAGCAGCAAGATCTTCCGATGACATCAGGCTGATGTCATTAATCCTTTCTTGAAGGGCTTGTTTAAGTTTCTCATTGTCTTCATGTGTGGTGTTATCTGATTGTTCCTTTTTGCCCTTGGTGAGCTCGTAGAGACCCCTTAGTGCAGCTTCACGAATTTCTGGGTCTTCATTGGTGGCAAGGTGGGTCATGATCCGTGGAAACCCTAGCTCGGTGATGACATTGCAGTCATTCGGGTTTTCTTGAATTAAGTATTGGACCAAGTTGAGTGCTTTCCTGCATTTAATTAGAATTATATGAGAATGAATTTATAGGAGAATATATTTAGTTTGACTTCATTTAGGGGTGTTTGGGTGTACGTTTTTTTAACTGATTATGTGATACTCTATATTTCACTACTCGAAATGAGATTAACTTTTCTAATAAGCAATCCCGAACACTCTTATAGAAGAATCATATGATCAGCAGCAGAATATACGTTATCTAAAAACCACAAGTTTATTATTGCAACTTCAAGTCATAATAATCAGCTCCAAAATCCAGATCCAGACACCCCAGATGACAAGTTCTCACAAATTACACTAGGTTATAAACAGATAATTACCTCTGGAATCTAACACTTTCAGAGCTGAGAGCATCTTTGAGAGCAGCATAACCATTTGCAAGACGAAATGCTGCAATTCCTGGCTTGTTGTGCCTAATCAAAGCTGAAATTTAACCATTAAAAGTTATTATCACATGCCATTTTCCATTTATATTAACAATTCAAGGTGTATGTCGTATGATTGCAACAATGCTAAAGTAGGTGCAGGGGGTTTGAAGGACTACTCACAGGAGATTGCACCAAGTGCTTTGGTACGAACAGTGACATCATCATCAGAAGTGAAATTTGCAAGCAGAGGTTCCATGCCATTTGCATCCATGACCAATTGTTGGCTTTGTGGATTATTTTGAACTATAGTACTTACAACCTCTGCAGCTTTGGCTCGTATATTAGCATGTGAGTTCTTCAGGTATTTTAGTAAAGGGGTCAAACCACCAATAGAGTTAAGATCTACCAATTTTTGAAAACATAATCCATGTTAGACGCAATTACTAGTAAAAAAAGCAAGTACATCAGGTGACCCACCATGGTTCTTATGTAAAAGCACTTTTCACGGAGAATGGATAGTGTCATATTATAACTCTTTTACAAACTCATCATTATTTATTTATATAAGCGTAGAGAACATGTAGCAAGGGAGACAGGTCACAAAAAAGATTACAATGCATATAAGCCTCCTAAAACACTTTACTAGAAAAGTTTGGATTATATTGCAACAATATAGGCTTGGTATTGGCTTTGCAGGTCAACGCATTTTACTAGTAGAAGGCAAGAAGCCCTCTTCCTGTTTACAGGCTTGCTAGCCCTTGCGTCAACGGTCAATCCATGACCAATAGAGTCAACACCCTGGCCCAAATGAAATGTGGTTCACTGGTTCTAGTTGAGACCCCCATTTCCTTATCATTAAAGGATACCAGATTCCATACCATCAAAACTAATTTACAGTTTCTACATGAAGATGCAAAAAATATCAAATTTGCGAAGGAAAAAATACATGAAATAAAAGCTCACCATTAGCCATATCAATGGACTCTACATGCTCTTGAAGCTCATCCAACATATCTACAAAGAAACACAGCATCATAAACACCTCAGTAAAGTAAAAGAATATATATATATGCAGATTCAGTACAGAAATACTGTATAGTATACAATACCTTCAAGATCTGCTGCAGTTACACCTTGTTCCTCAAGAATATTATCAGGAGTCTGCATAACCATAGTTATCTCCTTCATACGTTTGACCACATCAATAGTCTGAGCTTGCATAGCTTCCATGAACCATTTCCGGTCCTCCTCACTTCAAATCAAATACAAAAAAATAATAAACAATCGTCATAAGAACAAATTTATACACTATCTTCAAAATTCACAACAAAAACGGATTCTAAACAAAAAGCAATTGAACAAATGCAAGATTTAACAAGAACAGATTTTTACACTGTCATCAAAACTCAAAACAAAACTGAATTCACAAGTGAACAACTTGAATATATTTCAAGATTATCATCAAACTCACAACACTTGATTCAAAACAGGTGAACAAATCGAAAGTCTAACAACATATCTCTACACTACAATCAAATATTAAAAGCTAAAAGCAGGTGAAGGAACTGAAAAGGGGAATATTTGCACCTTAAGTTTCTAGGGTTTCCAGTACTGTCGGAATGAGCAATACTCCACTTGAGCAAGCCGTCCCAATTCGGTCCCTCTTTCGCCATATCGTTCGTTTTGTGAAGAAAACACAAACCCTAATCGCAAAATTTGTTCAGTTTTTGTATGATCGACTTCAACTGCAATCAATCGGTGATAAGAGAAGACGAAGACTCACGGATCGTTGGGTTATATAATGGTTGTAGATTTGTAAAGATGGTTCTAGAAACTACTTGAACAATCGTGTCTAGAGGTCGTCTTTCTATGCCTGCGTATACCAGAAAACATAACATACCCTCGTCTCACATTCTAGAAGGTGGAACAGACTCACGGTTCTAGACCAAACTCTACGAGTCATGTTTGAACTATTATATACGTCTTGTAATCATATAACATTACGCAGGTCCGCCTGGACTCTGACCGGTATTCTCAAAACATCGTCAAGGACTAGCCACCCAAAGTGTTTGCCTATGAAGGATCGAACTGGAGTCCCCATTGAGAGCCCACGCATCCTGCCACCAAACCAGATTATTGTAGGTTGTTTGCATTTAAAATATGACGGTCACTTTAGTTACATTTATTCATCCAAATAACTAGAAAAAAAGTTAATAGAGTTGAATGTTTTAACTAATAAGTAGGGGAAGTAAGTCGTAGGTCGCAACATGAATTGTATATGTTTTCAAATATAGAAAAAAATAAATTTAGCATGGTTTGGTTTTATTAAAATTTATATTTTAACGTAGATAGTTTTTTATTTATTTATAATAGAGTAAATTACGCTTTTAGTCCTTGTGGTTTGATAGTTATAACCATTTTTATTCAATAGTTTAAAAACACCCGATTTAACCACTATGGTTTGAGATTTGTCACAATTAAGTCTGGAACGCTAACCCCCATCCATTTATTCCGTTAAGTGTATGTAAAAAGATAAAAATACCCCTGGATTTAAATTGGTACTTCGTTATCAATATACACGGAAACATTGATGGGGGATAGTGGAGGTCAGGAGGGTGGGGGGGGGGGGGGCACCGACCCCCTCTTTTTTTTTATTGGTAGTATTAAATTTTAGTCTGGTAGTGTAAATTTTTAGGCCGATAGTGTAAATTTTTATATAAATATCGAGTTCGCCCCCCTAAAAAAATTAATTTTGCCCTCGCCCCCTCTACGGGAATGTTCAAGCTCCGCCACTACACAAAAACACATACACTCTCACTCTCTCTATTTCTTTTCTCTCTCTCTCCCTAAAAACATCAACAACCATTGTCGACCACCCTACCATCACTTCCGCACAGCCGTCGACGCACAACCACTCTCTCACTCACCGCCACACTACACCAGCACCCACTACCAAACCACCACGACCACCTCACAGACACCGCCACACACTACCACTGCCAACTCACAACCACCACCATCGGCACCCTCACTCATCCAAATCATCGATAGCCCCACACCACCACCAATACAACCACCGTAGCAACGCCACCCTCACCCATCAAGCCACCACACCACCGGCTATCGTCGACTCACATCTGTACCATGTGACCACGTGAGGATGTTGCGGATCTGAACCACCTCCATCGTCTGTAACGTCTGGAAAATTTCAGTAAAAAAGGAAAGAAAAGCAAGTAAGGGAGAAAAAGGGTATTATTTTAAAGCAAGGGGTTAAAAGTGTGCAAGGGGCAAACCTGCCCATAATGGTTTTAAAAAAGGTGTTAAGGCCGCCCATACCCCCTCTCTCATGCATATTGTCGGCTGAAAAGAAAGAATAAGCTCCCATCCGGTTTTTAGAGAGAGAAAGTGAAAAGTTCTTCAAGAAGGTGAGATTTTAAAGAGTTTTCTTCTCGGTTTCAGTTGGGTTTTAACTTCTGAACCGATCTTTGTGTGTTTCTAAGTGTTTAGTTGCTTCTTTATGTGTGTTTAGGTGTTAGAACTCCAGCTATTGCTCTCGGGTTTGCTGTGTTGACTCGAAAGCTGTTAATGTGAGTTCTAGATCCCCCTCTTTGACTGGTTTTCTATTTGTTCGGGGCTGTTATGCATACTAAAAAGAATGTTTCTTCAACTATGTTTTCTTTTATAAAAGATGACTGTGTACGGAAGATGTATGTTTTTAAAGGATTTCCATGTAGTTGTATGGTTGTTTATGGTGTTCTAAGTGTATAAGTGATAGATCTAAGCTAAGAATCGATTAAAATGATGTATGGGTTTAGAAACTGCGTAAGTTGGAATGCTGGTGGAGCATGCTGTCCGCTGTGGACTTTGCATGTCCGTTTTGGACACTTAGAAAATTTTGCATGCTGTCCGCTGTGGACTTTGTATGTCCGCTTTGGACACTTAGAGAATTATGCACGCCGTCCGCTGTGGATACTAAGTGTACGCTCTGGACACTTGTGATCTTAGACCGTCCGCTGTGGACATTGTTTGTCAGCTGCGGACACTTAAGGAATTCATGCACGTCCGCTGTAAGTGCTTAACATGTCCGCTGTAGACCCTTTAAGTATGCATGCATGTCCGCTGTGATCCATTAACTGTCCACTGTGGACTTTTCATGTCCGCTGTGGACACTTAGAGAATGTTTGTTATCCATTGTGGACTTTGCATGTCCGATGTGGACTTTGCATGTCCGCTATGGACACTTGGAGTTTTTATGTTGTCCGTTGTGGACTTTAGACTGTCCGCTGTGGACACTTTGAATGTTTAGTCATGCGCTGTGGACCTTTAGCCGTCCGCTGTGGATTTGGTTGCCGCTGTGGACCTTAGCTGTCCGCTGTGGACACTTAGCATTTAAGCCATCCGCTGTATAACTTACTCATGCGCTGTGGACACTTAGAATTGTTCTGAAATTTTGGGAATAGAATTTAAGTGCTAAGTACTGATATTTTATGATGGCCTATGCTTTTTTATGTTATGTATGCTTGTGGGCTGCTATTATGATGATGGTGTTCCATGTTATGTATTATGATATGACTTTACGTGGTGTGATATGTGATTATGTACATAAAGTATTATTGTAATGAAAGTGAAAGATAAAGATAATGAAAAGTGGAACGTAATGAATGAATGAAAGTCTTGCAAGCATATTAAAAGGGGTTCACAACTCTTTAAGGGTTGTCAACTCGACAGTGTGTCGTGTGCACACAAAAAGGTCAGTCTTCGTGATTGATAGAAACGTACGAAATGGGATCCTTGCCGCTTGACCCCAAGACTATAGTCGCCTCGTGCACAAATGATGGGGCATAGCATATGGCAGGATCTAGATAAAAGTGAAATATAATAATGAAAGAAAGTACGAAACAAACGATTATGAACGATGATGAAAGATAATAAATGATTATTATCAAGATGTACGTATGATGTGTGATCACTTATGAAAGTAAAGGAAATGTTTTATCAAAAGTAAAGTATTTTATTATATAAACTAGAACTCATTCAGCGTCGCTGACTTTTTATATGCATATCAATTGGCAGGTATTCGATGATGCTGAGGCGGTACAGGAATGGATGCATAAGCTACTGGGGATGATACGAGTCTGGCATCCATATTTTGAGAATGTTATTGTATTAATACGATTTTTGGGATGTAAATGAAACGATATGCAATTTGACATGTTTTTCATTATTAATGAAAAGCTATATTTCCACTGCAAAATGATGTATTTTATATGTTTTATGCGATGATTGACCAACTGTAAGCATCCAGGGAATGGGGCCTTACATCGTCGGCTTAGATCCGAACCATCTCCATCTTCCATACCCAATAAAGCTAGGTTTGAAAATACGAATGAGATATAAATCCGAGGTTAAAATCACAGTGAGACGCGAATGAGATATGAGAGAGAGGATTACGAAACAGAGAGGGTGAAGGAGGTGGTGGTGCGTCGGACGTTGTGATTGCTTAGGCGGGAGTTAGCAGTGGTTTTCCGGAGAGTACACATGTAAGACCTCGTTCCTGGAGACCTCACAGTTGGACATTCACATCACTATTCATAAAATATTTCATAATTCATTATCACAATGCAGCGGAATTTAAACATTTAGAAGCCATTCATTAACTTTATAAACGTTGTTGCTAAGCAATACAGGTTTGTTAATAGTTACAAAAGGCCCTTAATTTGCATTACAAAACAACAATGTTATAGATCATGATTGGATGTCAGCCAAATCCCGACGAGTAGCCTCCCCGAGTGCCATCCTCAGCAATATTACCTGCCAACTGAAAACGCATAAAATTCAGCTTTGCTGAGTGAGTCCTAGCTTTAAAATCATAAAAATATCTTGATAGATTTGTATACAAAATACTTCTTAAAGAAAATATCTTATCTTTCTTTCGGATGTGATCACACATCATACATACAAATCATAACCATTACATCATCACCATTTTCTTTCTTGCTTATTTATTATTATCTTTCACTATCGATATGGACCAAAGTGCTATACCCCCCATATAATGCGCATAAACCTGGTACTGGGCCTTGAAGTCTATAAATAGACTCCATCCGTGGTGCACATATGCTGGCACCAGTACCGGGGCAGCAACAGTGGTCCCCTCAATCGTAAAAGATTGACCCTGTGTACATCCTTTGGGTTAGCTAAACCATACACAGTTGAGCTAACAACAACATGGTCGTGCACCTCCTGTAAATTTTTACTTGCAAGTCTTTTCATTCTTTATGTTTCATTTTTCGTTAATATTAATCTTTCACTTGATTAATAATAATACTTTATGATCATAGGCAAACCACATAAAGTCACATGTTAATATCATAATAGGCACATAAGGACAGCCCACAACATGCATAAGATAATCAGATACAAGCATCAAGTCAACCATAGTCAAACCCTAATTTGATCTTCCAAAATTCCAGAAAATTCCTTAAGTCTTAAGGAAATGCGGGTGAACACTTGCAAATGCGGATGAACACAAGTGAATGCAGGTGAACACTTGCAAATACGGATGAACAAAAGTGAATGCGGATGAACAAAAGTGAATGCGGGTGAACACTTGCAAATGCGGATGAACAAAAGTGAATGCGGATGAACAAAAGTGAATGCGGGTGAACACTTGGTAATTATTCTGTCTTAAAAGAAATGCTGATGGACACTGTAGCAAATGCGCATGTATAAAAAGAAATGCTGATGGACACTTAGGCTGAATTTAGGCTAATGCGGGTGAACAACTGTAAATGCGGGTGAACAAAACACTTAGGCGATTATCACAGTGTAAATGCGGATGAACCTTCAGACCTGAAAATAAGACTTATGCTATAACCAGTTCTAAAACCTCATTTTCATACATTCATAACATCGATCTATCATGCTAAACTCTTAGGACAAGCTTACAACCTCATAGAACGTAGAAGTTCATACACATACATACACAGATAACATATACAATGGTTATAAAACATTTTAAATGCATTTTCAACCCCAAAGAAGTTTAAAAACATAGAATCGGGGTCCTAGAACTCACCTATTGCAGCAAACAAGTGAATCTCCTCCCAACTTGCGTGCACAAGAGTTCAAACACCTAGAACAAGCCAAAACAAACACCCAAACACCAAGAACACATAGAAATCAGTTTCTAAGGTTGAAACCTCAAAGAAACCGAACCAATTAATCATAAAAACCTACTAACCTTGAAGATTCTTCTTCTTCTTCACAATTCGACCGAGAGAAAACACAAAACCCAGCTTTCTTTCTTTCTTTTCTTCTTCGGAAAGCAGCAGCAGAAAGAGCATGGGCGACCATGCTCTTTATACACCCACTTTTGACTTTTGTACTATTTTACACTTTTCACCCTTCAACTTTGGCCTTTATAAAAAATATTTCGGGTGTTACAAGTCTACCCCCTTAAAGAGGTTTCGTCCCCCGAAACCTGTCATTCTTCAAATAACTAAGGGTAGTGCTACCTCATTTCTTCTTCGGTCTCCCATGTAGACTCGGAACCCTTTCGATGTTTCCACTGTACCCGCACAAGTGGAACCACTTTATTTCTCAATCTCTTCTCCTTTCGGTCGATGATTGCCACTGGTTGCTCCACATAATTAAGCCGTTCATCCACTTCAATATCATCCAATGGTACAATCATATCTTCGTTGGCTAAGCATTTTCTTAGATGAGATACATGGAATGTCGGGTGAATCTCACTTAATACATCGGGCAATTCTAGACGGTAGGCCACATCTCCTACTCGTGCAATGATTCGGAAAGGCCCTATGTATCTTGGACTCAACTTGCCCCTCTTCCGGAATCGGATGATCCCTTTCTAAGACGAGACCTTTAACATGACTTTATCACCCACGTTGAACTCGATGGGTCTATGCCTCTTATCGGCATACGACTTTTGCCTATCTTTGGCTACCTTCATAAAGGCTTTGATCTTTTCCAGCTTCTTAGTCGTAGCCTCGATCACTTTGATGCTTCCCAATTCTTTCTGCCCAATGTCTCCCCAACACACGGGCGTTCTACACCTCCTACCGTACATCATCTCGTATGGCGGCCTACCGATACTGGCATGATAACTGTTGTTGTACGAGAACTCTGCTAACGGTAAGTGATCATCCCAATTTTCCCCAAAGTCGATCACGCAAGCACGAAGCATATCCTCGAGCGTCTGGATCGTCCTCTCAGACTGACCGTCTGTTTGAGGATGGTAAGCCGTGCTAATATGTAGCCTCGTCCCCATGGCATCATGAAATCTCTTCCAGAACTTCGACGTGAACCGGGTGTCACGATCCGACACGATAGACACCGGCACACCATGACGAGCTACAATCTCTTTGATGAACATATCCGCCAATCACTCAGATGAATACGTCTCGCGGATCGGTAGGAAGTGAGCACTCTTTGTCAACCGATCAACTATCACCCAAATAGCATCGTACCCCCTTGCAGTACGGGGTAGCTTCGTGATAAAATCCATAGTGATGTGCTTCCACTTCCACTCGGGTATATCCAACGGTTGAATCTTCCCATATGGTTTCTGATGTTCTGCCTTCACTTGCAAGCAAGTAAGGCACTTACTTACATACTCTGCCACATCACGTTTCATACCCGGCCACCAGTAGTCTTTCTTCATGTCTTGATACATCTTGGTAGCACCGGGATGAATGGAGTATCGAGTTTTATGAGCTTCGTCCATAATTCGCCCACGTAGATTCCCATATCGAGGAATCCACATCCGCCCAAAGCGGGTTTTAACACCGTGGGTATTCTCCCCCAATTCTGCAACTAGACCTCTCATTCGTTCGGAGTTGAGGCGATCTTCTTTTAACGCCTAATTTTGAAACTCTTTAACTTGCGTCATCACATCTGAGGTCATCACCAACTGATACGCCTTTACCCGAATCGGTTCTGGTCTCTCCTTCCGGCTAAGGGCATCGGCCACTACGTTGGCCTTGCCCGGGTGGTAATGGATCTTGCAATCATAGTCTTTGATCAACTCCAACCACCTTCTCTGCCTCATGTTGAGATCTTTCTGCTCGAAGAAGTATTTCAAGCTCTTGTGATCCGTGAAGATTATGCACTTGGTCCCGTATAAATAGTGCCGCCAAATCTTCAACGCAAAGACCACCGCAGCCAATTCTAAATCATGAGTGGGGTAATTAACTTCGTGGATCTTAACTGTCGGGATGCGTAAGCTATCACTCGTCCACATTGCATTAGCACGCAACCCAGTCCCGAATAAGATGCATCTGAATACACCACTAAGTCTTCACTTCCTTTGGGCAATATCAAGACAGGAGCTTGAGTTAATCTTGCCTTTAACTCCTCAAAAGCATCCTCTTGTTCCCGACCCCACACGAACTTCACATCCTTGCGTGTCAACTTAGTCAAAGGTGAGGCTATCTTGGAAAAGTCTTGAATGAACCTTCGGTAATAACCCGCCAAACCCAAGAAACTACGAATCTCGGATGGCTTCTTCGGTGGCTTCCATTGCATCACTGCCTCAACCTTTGCCGGGTCCACCATAATTCCTTCGGTATTCACCACATGACCCAGAAATTGAACCTCGCGTAACCAGAAAGCACACTTAGAGAATTTAGCATATAACTTTTCTCTCCTAAGTGTCTTCAACACTTCACGTATGTGGTCGGCATGTTCTTCTTTTGCTCTTCGAATATATCAGGATATCGTCAATAAACACAATCACTGATTTATCCAACATCGGCCGGCACACTCGGTTCATCAGATCCATAAAGGCAGCTGGCGCATTAGTTAAACCGAACGACATGACGAGAAACTCGTAATGTCCATAACGTGTGCGGAACGCTGTCTTCGGGATATCGTGTTCCTTTACCTTCAACTGATGATAACCCGATCGGAGATCTATTCTGGAAAACCAACTGGCACCTTGAAGCTGGTCAAACAGGTCATCAATCCTTGGTAGGGGGTATCTGTTCTTCACTGTCAATTTGTTCAACTCTCGGTAGTCTATACACATTCTCATACTATCGTCTTTCTTCTTTACGAATAATACCAGAGCACCCCAAAGAGAGATACTCGGTCTAATAAACTCCTTATCCATCAGTTCCTGTAGCTGATCCATCAATTCTTTCATCTCGGTCGGAGCTAACCGATACAGTGCCTTGGCAACTGGTTGTGCACCGGAAATCAAGTCAATCTGAAATTCTATCTCACGGTCCGGTGGCACACCTGGTAGATCTTCGGGAAACACATCCGGGAAATCACGTACCACTGGCACTTCTGATAATTGTGGTATCGACACGTCCACATCTTTCACGTATGCCAAGTAGGCACAACATCCGCGCCTCATACACTTCTCTGCCACTGCCATCGAAATCACTTTTGGAACTGTAACGATGCGATCACTATTAACTAACACTGAACTCCCATCGGGTGCAACTAACCGAATCATCTTCTTCCGACACACGATGTTTGCCTCATAGGCTGCCAACCAATCCATCCCCAGAACTACATCAAATCCGCCTAGGGGCATCACAAATAGTTTAGCAGAGAACCTATGGCCTTCTAACTCTATGCCACAATCCTCAATCATATCAGAAATTCTGGTAGACTTACCAATAGCAGTTTCTACATCAAAAGGTTCATCGATGCTCCTACTACTAATAGGCAAATTAGCACAGAAGGCAGCATATATAAAACTCCTACTAGCACCAGAATCAAATAATACAGAGGCACAAGTTTGGTTTACTAGAAACACACCTGACACGACGTCGGGGTCTACCCGGGCTGGGTCATCGTGAAGGCTCTTGCACTTACCCTCTGCCCTCCTTCTTCCGGCCTCTTCTTCAACCCAGAACTTTCAGCCCTTGGCTTCTTGCAATCCTTGTTCATATGGCCGATCTCACCACAATTAAAGCACCGTGGGGCTCCACACATCTTTGAAATGTGACCGGGCTTGCCAGATTTGTTGCAGACATTCATTCCCAAGCGGTATTCCCCGCTATGTTCCTTCCCACACTTATCACACCGCTTCAACCCCTAGCCTGTAGTAACCACTCGGCGATCATCCGCCCTTGGCCTCTTACTGTTCGGGGTGAAACCACCACGCCCGAATCTCTTCCCGTTCCAGTTTCTGTCACCCCCACCAGTCCTCTTCACTTCAACCACAGTTACCTCTCGTTCATCATACAGCCTTCCCGCCAAATCCACTGCCGACCTAAAAGTGCTCGGTCGAGCAGTGATCAAATGCCTGCGAATGTCAGCTGGCAACACCTGAATATACCGCTTGATCTTCCTTGAAGCCGGTGCAACTTGTTCGGGCCAGTCTCGCCATCTTGTTGAATTTGGTAGTGTATTGCTGGTGGGTCATGGTTCCCGCTTCCAGCTGTAAGAACTCCCTCTCAATCTTGTCGAGTTCTCGATGAGGACAGAATTCCTCAATCACCAACTTCTTCAACTCACTCCATCTCATCGTCCCGATGGCCCTGTTGCCCTCGGCTTGGACAAGGTTGTCCCACCAACACAGCGCCGAGTCAACAAATGAATAAGTGGCGAACTTCACTTTCTGGTCCTCCCGGCACTCACTGATTTCCAGCACTGCCTCCATTTCCCTAACCCAGCGATGAGCAGTAGCAGCGTTACCCGTTTGCCGTCAAAAGTAGGGGGTTTACACCGTTGGAATGCCCCGTAGCTGCATCCCCTCGCGGTTTCCCACCTCTACATCTTCTTCATCACTGGAGGCTCCCCTTTCAACATTCATCTCCTCCTCATCATCATGATCTCCCTTATTCTTCCTTCTCCCAGCAGCAACCCTTCTCTCTTCGTCCTTTTCTTTCCTCTTATCCTTATATACGGCCCGGATCACCTCCGTCACAACAGACGGTAGGATCGTCTGCATGACTTGGTGAACCTCCTCCACCACTGCCTCTTTCACTGAGGCCCTCAAATTGGCACTCTCATCCACTCCCTTCGGGTGATGAAGCTCAGGCTCAGCAGGGGCCGTCTCTGTAGTTCTCGTCTTGTTCTTTGCGACCCGGGGTCTACCAGCACGACCACCCCGTACTCCACTTCTAGAAGCCTTCGATGATCTTCCTCCCGCCATCCTCTAATCGCTATAAGATTCAAACACTAACACGATCATTCAAGGTAATAGCTCAGTTAATGTTAAGTATAGTAAGTCCCTAATAATAGTGGCCAGTTGTGATTAGCCACTTACTTTACTCTTCAACCCCCGAGTATTTCCTATCCTGACTACATTAGCATTCAAATCTACTAAAAGCACATAAATCAAATAGCATGCGCATATAATACCGGTTATCACTATGCAAAGAAATACCTAATGGCACATAGCTACTCGGGCTGGCATCCCTCCATTCGGTCCCATTTTCAGTTTAAGTTTAGGTTTTTAAAAATATTTACCCATTTCTCTTAAACTTTGGCTCTGATACCAACTTGTAAGACACTGTTCCCAGAGACCTCACAGTTGGACATTCACGACACTATTCATAAAACATTTCATAATTCATTATCACAATGCAACGGAATTTAAACATTTAGAAGCCATTCATTAACTTTATAAACGTTGTTGCTAAGCAATACAGGTTTGTTAATAGTTATAAAAGACCCTTAATTTGCATTTCAAAACAGCAATGTTATAGATCATGAATGGATGTCAACCAAATCCCGACGAGTAGCCTCCCCGAGTGCCATCCTCCGCAATATTACCTGCCAACTAAAAACGCATAAAAGTCAGCTTTGCTGAGTGAGTCCTAGCTTTAAAATCATAAAAATATCTTGATAGATTTGTATACAAAATACTTCTTAAAGAAAATATCTTATCTTTCTTTCGGATGTGATCACACATCATACATACAAATCATAACCATTACATCATCACCATTCTCTTTCTTGCTTATTTATTATTATCTTTCACTGTCGATATGGACCAAAGTGCTATACCCCCCATATAATGCGCATAAACCTGGTACTGGGCCTTGAAGTCTATAAATAGACTCCATCCGTGTGCACATATGCTGGCACCAGTATCAGGGCAGCAACAGTGGTCCCCTCAATCGTAAAAGATTGACCCTGTGTACATCCTTTGGGTTAGCTAAACCGTACACAGTTGAGCTAACGACAACATGTTCGTGCACCTCCTGTAAATTTTTACTTGCAAGTCTTTTCATTCTTTATGTTTCACTTTTCGTTAATATTAATCTTTCACTTGATTAATAATAATACTTTATGATCATAGGCAAACCACATAAAGTCACATGTTAATGTCATAATAGGCACATAAGGACAGCCCACAACATGCATAAGATAATCAGATACAAGCATCAAGTCAACCATAGTCAAACCCTAATTTGATCTTCCAAAATTCCAGAAAATTCCTTAAGTCTTAAAGAAATACGGGTGAACACTTGCAAATGCGGATGAACACAAGTGAATGCGGATGAACAAAAGTGAATGCGGGTGAACACTTGCAAATGCGGATGAACAAAAGTGAATGCGGATGAACAAAAGTGAATGCAAATGAACAAAAGTGAATGCGGGTGAACATTTGCAAATGCGGATGAACAAAAGTGAATGCGGATGAACAAAAGTGAATGCGGGTGAACACTTGGTAATTATTCTGTCTTAAAAGAAATGTTGATGGACACTGTAGCAAATGCGCATGTATAAAAAGAAATGCTGATGGACACTTAGGCTGAATTTAGGCTAATGCGGGTGAACAACTGTAAATGCGGGCGAACAAAACACTTAGGCGATTATCACAGTGTAAATGCGGATGAACCTTCAGACCTGTAAATAAGACTTATGCTATAACCAGTTCTAAAACCTTATTTTCATACATTCTTAACATCGATCTATCATGCTAAACTCTTAGGACAAGCTTACAACCTCATAGAACGTAGAAGTTCATACACATAGATACACAGATAACATATACAACGGTTATAAAACATTTTAAATGCATTTTCAGCCCCAAAGAAGTTTAAAAACATAGAATCGGGGTCCTAGAACTCACCTATTGCAACAAACAAGTGAATCTCCTCCCAACTTGCGTGCACAAGAGTTCAAACACCTAGAACAAGCCAAAACAAACACCCAAACACCAAGAACACATAGAAATCAGTTTCTAAGGTTGAAACCTCAAAGAAACTGAACCAATTAATCACAAAAACCTACTAACCTTGAAGATTCTTCTTTTTCTTCACAATTCGACCGAGAGAAAACACAAAACCCAGCTTTCTTTCTTTCTTTTCTTCTTCGGAAAGCAGCAGCAGAAAGAGCATGGGCGACCATGCTCTTTATACACCCACTTTTGACTTTTGTACTATTTTACATTTTTCACCCTTCAACTTTGGCCTTTATAAAAAATATTTCGGGTGTTACAACACACATATACATATGTGTATTCGTGTGAGTATATGGTGGCGTGGTTATGGGGGTCATGGGGCAGACATGGAGAAAGGGAAGGGGAAGGGGCTGGGGGTGGGGGTATGATGGTCATGGTATGGTATGATGATTAGTTTTAAATTTATATAAAATATTTTGGATATTTAATAGAAGTAATCATTTTAATCTAAGGGTATTATCGTTTTTACTAAAATATTTAACGGTAATATTGGATGGAGTTAACGGTTTGGATGTGATTGTGACAAATCTCAAACCATAGTGGTTAAATCGGGCGTTTTTAAGCTATTGGATGAAAATGATTATAACCATCAAACCACAGGGACTAAAAGAGTAATTTACTCATTATAATATGTACGCCTTCTGATGTATTGTGCGAAGGAAAATAACTAGTTTAAAATATGTTATTAAGCATCTGTTGAATGTATAAAAGTTTGGAGGGGTTTAAAACGTGCTTGAAACATCCATTTGGTTGAACTAGTAGTGGTCTACTCCCTCTAGGGATGTCTATATTAAATTGCTTCCAGTGTACCCCCCTTTTGAGCCTGGTTGAACGTAGTCTACGCCGAGCTGATTTACCAAGTGACATTTTGTTGTATTTTCAAGGTTTTGACATTTCATGTCAGGTCTTAATCACTCAACTAGTATATCTAATGGTTTTGTGGTGTATGTCTTCAGGTTTGGGTCGAAATATCAATCCTTATGGTAATGATCAGGTTTTAGAATGGATTTTACTTGCCATAGAGTTGTGAAGCTACAGTCTCTTAAAGAATGTATTGTGTTTAAGTGCCTTAATGTACTTATTAAGTTAAAATTGGTACTAAAAAGAGCATATGTTGTGTGTATTAATATGGAAAATAATTTTACAACTCAAAAATAGATCATTTTAAAATGAAGTGTTGTGACCTATTTCCTTCACTACATTTTTAAACTATGTTGGTTCTGTTTAAAAGTAGGGTGTTACAAGATTGTTAGAAATTATCTTTTGTAATCCTGTAAGTAATGTAACAAGTATTAAAGAAAAATATCTCAGAAGATAAAAGATTTGTCTTTAAAGTTTCAGGATCTCTAAAGTTAATTTCAAAACCTCTGAACTTAGTTTTTGATACTTCTAAAACTACTTCAGAAGAACACTTAATGTCTAACTTGGAGATTATAGCTAAACCTCTCAGGAGTTAGTCTTTTCAGTTGGATCTGAACTTTATAAATTCACATATCTTTCAACAACTAACAAGGCTTAAATAACGTCCAACACTCTAGAAGATCCTGAAATAATACCTATGTAATTGGGATTGATTGCAACAAATAATATTAAGAAGATCAGAATGCAAGATTATACGAATGGACTACTAGACTGATTGTAACATTAAAACCAAATAATCAAAATTGTCGCTCAACCTCAACCTTATCAAGATGGTCTACTTATTTAAGCCAACTTAATCAACGATTAAATCAAGTGTGTGGACTACCTATCCTAAGACTACTACGTGTTTCTTTAGTGTCCTATATTGTGACACTCCTGAAGAACGCATGTCATCCATGTAGCACATATCAGCCATGTAGCACGTCAAGACGAAGGGGCCCATATCATCCTGGTGATGCAGGGCGCATCAGCTACCAGAATTTAACTATAAAAGGAAGATTAGGTGAGGTTTGATGGCCTTGAACTTTATTTAGCACTTTAGATCTTTAAATATCATTTGATATTCAATATAAACTCACTTTAGATCTAAATATTCTCTTCATAGGTTTGATGGCCTTGAACTTTATTTAGCACAAACCGTCTATCATCGATTGAGATAATTATCAAAGATTTTTAACCCAAGTGATTATGGTGAAGTAATTCAAGAGTTTATTAAAATAGAAAAGGTTTTTGGGTTCGAGTCCCACCTGTTATAAAAAAAAAAAAAACGTTTCAGGTTAGACTAGGGGGTTTCCTCTCATATATCATGAGTTTCCTTTTGAGGGTGAGCTTGGGTTGCGTATTCGAGTAATAAAGATGATCGTGTGGGCCAGTTGCCGTTAATGATCAAATCAACAGTTAATTAAAAAAATCTATTGAGATAATCAATCGTCAACCTCAGACTAACACAAAAAAATCATAGCTTTTTAACACTCATAAGATTAAGCGTTGCTTTCTTTTCATCTTGTATCATCAATAAAATGTACATTTTGCTGATAAAATTCAATTTAAATGTGAATCTAACTCATGTATTCCGTGCAATGTCCGTGTATTACATATAAGTTTTACGTATTTGTCTATTAGTATTCCTATTTAGGCAATGATTTCACGACCGGATCGGATCGGCCTGTCCGACCAGGATTCGGTTGGGCCACCGGTCCGATCCACCCCAAATCGTTTCTTTCTTCAAGAACCGGGAACCGATTTGGACCAGATTTTCCATTTTTTTTTTATTTTTTTTTATTTTAACGGGTAGGTCGGATGATGAATTTCAATGTTGGATGTATAATTAATGTTAAGTTTTATATATAACTATAAAATATACATATAAAATATTTATATTGAATTATATATATAACTATATATATAATATAAATATATCCGATCCGACCAATCGACTAGTAAAACGACCGGTTCGTTGTTCGATCCGGTTCTGAGAACGTTGTATTTAGGGCATGAAATTTAGACAATTCTATAAACCACTTACATAACTCATATGAACATATCACATAAAGAGATTCATATGAATTGGTGGTATTTTGTTAGCGATGGTGATCTAAACATACCATAGTCTCTTACAATCATAAGATTAATCACACTAGTCGATTTGTAAGGTCAACCATGTAAGTGGTGTTCTACAACGCTATCAACCTATCAAAAGATTGTAGCATGTCTGATGTCATTTCAGATCGAAAGGGTTTCATGACACCCAACGAAGAATGACATGACATACTTCCAATTTGTTGCTCGCATAAAAAAGATCGAGTCTTCTTGCCCCTTTGAAAGATTTTAAAGTTGCTTTTACCAGACAGCACATTAAGTTCTTAAACTGGCTCGCAGCTCATTCAAGTCAACATTTGTCACAGTTTGTACGTTTTCTAACATTTTCTGTTGTCAATGATGTCTTACATTCTCGTCTTTTGGTCAATATTGTTTTTGTTTTCATCCTGTTAAACGCTTTAACTATCAATGCATTTGTTATGACTACAAAAACCATATAACACATCCAACTTGCTTCCCCCGTTCTACTTTTAGATATAACGTACCCAATTGGACCCATTTACAAGCAGACCCGGTCAAAATTGCTACCTCTACTAAATGCAACCGCTAGTCCAGTAGTCCAGGCATAAACCAAAATCGGTAATATGCTATAAGAAATTCATTCATAGAAGCATCTCTTACAGCAGTCACAAAGCCAAAAAAAATGAAAAAATGTCATACATTGATTGCAATTTATGCTTGACAGTTGAAGTGAACCATAAAAAATACTTAAAAGAAATCAGGGGATAATCTGCCTGCGGAAGCTCGTATTCTTGATGAAAAGCTTGTTTGTTGAGATAATGAAACATCAGAATTTCCGAACCCCAAATGGCGTAGTTAAAAGGTAACCATTTCTAGTTTGACGCAATTAGAAACATTTCCTGTGGACAATGGATGGCCCAGATTCATCATATTCAGCCTTCGCGATCCACATCTGCATTAAGTAATACTTGGTAAGTATCATATTCACATGCAGCCAGAAGTGATATAAATGTCTAGGCGTGTATATCAAGTTTCTTTGCTGGCCTCAAAACACCATCAGGATAGGTGGAGCCAAAACAGTTTTTATCTAAAATTTGTAAACTTTTTTAGAAATAACTTGTGTTTTAATAAAAAACTATATGGTATCAGTAATTATCAAATATATTTATTAAAATGAATTTAGAATATTTTACACGTTTGAGATATACTATAATGACTTTTGACCTGTTTCTTTTCAAAACTGTCCATTTGATGTTATCGAGATGAAACTTAGCCCAAACCATCCAGTTTTTAAGTTAAATGGTCGAAATTGTCACCTCCTATTTAGAAGTGGAACTCTTAATCCATTCATCTATGAAAGGGTCGATTCTAGTTATATCTTATCTCTAACGGGGTGAAACAATAAACAGGTCAAATAGATTAGAGAAACACCTAAGTGTATTTTAATGCACTAAACTCCCAAGTTATCTTATTTAAAAAGCTGTATTGTAACTGAAATTATACAACTTTAATATCGTGACAAACTAACTATATAATTTCAGTAACAATCAAATTAATTTGATAAATGAATTTAGGAGATTTCACAAATTATAAATATACTATAATGACCTTTTACCTGTTTCCTTGTAAAACTGTTTATTTTATGTTATCAAAATGAAACATAAGTGCATAATCCAAATGAGCCTGTTCTTAGAATTATGTTCGAAACTGCCACATCCTGTTCAGAAGTAGAAATTTTGACCCACTTATCTATAAAAGGGTCGGTTCCAGTTACGTGTTAACTCTACGGGTCAAACAGTAAATGGGTCAAATAGATTACCGCAGGCGTGTAAAGAAAAATAATAAGAAATAAGAGAAAGAAACCACCTGCTGGAAGGTGCTGAGAGATGCCAAAATGGATCCACCAATCCACACACTGTACTTCCTTTCTGGTGGAGCAACAACCTTGATCTTCATGCTGCTTGGGGCCAAAGCTGTAATTTCCTTACTCATTCTATCAGCAATACCTGGAAACATAGTAGTACCACCACTGAGCACAATGTTCCCATACAAATCCTTCCTAATATCCACGTCACACTTCATTATGGAATTATAGGTTGTCTCATGAATTCCAGCAGCTTCCATTCCAATCATGGATGGCTGGAAAAGCACTTCAGGGCACCTGAACCGCTCAGCACCAATGGTGATCACCTGCCCGTCGGGCAGCTCAAAGCTCTTCTCAACTGATGAGCTAGTTTTCGAAGTTTCTAGTTCTTGCTCAAAGTCAAGTGCAATATATGCCAACTTCTCTTTCATATCTCTTACAATTTCCCGTTCAGCACTTGTGGTGAAGGAATAGCCTCGTTCAGTCAGAATTTTCATCAAGGCATCAGTCAGGTCACGGCCTGCAAGATCCAATCGGAGTATGGCATGTGGAAGTGCATAACCTTCATAGATAGGCACCGTGTGGCTCACACCATCCCCAGAGTCGAGAACAATACCTGAAAAATGAAGCAAGTGCCAGATAATTGGTTCATGTGTTTATTTTACGTGATCTGCAAGTCATTATGTGATCTTATTGAATAATAACAAGGCATAGTTAGTTGTAATAAACAATTTTTGGTGCTTGAAGTAGTGATAAAAAAGCAATTAGCTGTTTCAGTGTTTGATAAATTCTGATTAGTTAAGACATTAATGCATATAAAATGACCATACAGAGTTGGAAAAGATAGCATTTGGATAAAGAGTCATCTTGTTTTATGAAGTAAAGAACTTTAAACTGCTTATTCAAAATAAGTATGTTTCCCTCACAAATAATTAGAGTTTGAACAAGCAATCCCAGAAATAGCTAAACAACTTATTGTTGCATTAAAGTGCAGTAAAAGGATAAACAATTTCAAGAAGCAATAGTGAACATGCCTAAAAACTTATTATTATGACGTCAAGTTGCAATAATAAAAAATTTGAAACCGTTTCAAACCTGAATCCAAATACCAGCAAAACAAAAATCCAAACACGCAGCATATAAACAACATTAAAGATGCTGGTGTGAACTTTCAAAGAGAACACAAATGACAAACTATAAGAAACAGATAAAAATCAATGATTCAGGATTTCAGATCATACTTTGTAATTAGAAAGAGAAACTTACCAGTCGTACGACCACTAGCATACAAGGAGAGCACAGCTTGAATTGCCACATACATAGCAGGAGAATTAAATGTTTCAAACATAATCTGAGTCATTTTCTCCCTATTAGCTTTTGGATTAAGGGGTGCTTCTGTAAGGAGAACCGGGTGTTCTTCAGGTGCCACACGAAGTTCATTGTAAAATGTATGATGCCATATTTTTTCCATGTCATCCCAGTTATTCACAATTCCATGTTCAATCGGGTACTTCAAAGTTAAAATACCACGTTTGGATTGTGCCTCGTCACCAACATATGCATCCTTTTGTCCCATGCCAACCATAACTCCCGTGTGTCGTGGACGTCCAACAATGCTAGGAAAAACTGCTCTTGGGGCATCATCCCCAGCGAAGCCAGCCTTAAGAAGTGAAAGCATTTAGTTACTGTGTAATTGCTTAATTGGTGTCCAATTTATTATCACTTTTTCTAATAATCAGATCCAAAAATAAGTAGACAATCAAGCAGAAGTTGTTCAACCAAACAATATGGAGTGTTTGGGATTGTTTTGATGAAACTGCTTATTTGTTTATTGCTTCTTGAGATAATCAATTTGGCATAAGCAGCTTTAACTAATTACCCTCAAAACATGTCTAGCAAACGTAATTGGTGCAGCCATAAGAAGGGAAAACATACTCTAACAAAATTTAATTGATGTCAATTCTGCCTATGAGATTGCTAAAGGGGTGTTGGGGGCTCCTTATTAAAACCACTTCTCTGTTTCATTATGTTTTGATACAACAGATAGCTCTTTTGTGCATGTTGTCACTGTTATATCAGATTATTTGAAAGTGAAATAAACAGTTTACGATAAGCTGCTTATTTCAAAAAGCAAAAAAACAGATATTTAACTGTAATCGGTATAGAAATTTATAATCACTGGATTTAATATATGAACTTTGTTCCAAAAGGGGTATTAAAATGACAATTTTCCACAAAGGAAACAAGAAGGAAATTACTAAACTGTCAAGCCACTTTTAAATTTGATACCTTGACCATTCCAGTTCCATTATCGCAAACAAGAGGCTGAATATCTTCTCCGTCTGCCATCTTTTAGTATCTGTTTTGTTTTAATATAGCAACATTAAAGAACAAGCAGCATAAGATGTTAATCATTACCATCAAAACATAAATTCAAAGTAATGGAGCCAAAGGACCCTATCTACATATTCACATGAAGTATTCATATGATTGTATATTTCTATATATAAGTTCCAATGAACCAACTTACATCTCTAATGGGCTTAACCTTAGATTACATGCAATGCTTATTACACATTTACACCCCGCAGTTTGGATGGGACAAAGACGAACATTCAAACTAATGCATGGTCAGTCATTTTTAGACAGAAAATAAAGATCACATTGCAAGGGATACTCTTATGTTTGTAATGTAACTTTCAACATATATGTTTTGATTATCCATTATTGATTGTTTCAAAAATATCTTTTAGCATCAAACACAACTAATGAAATAAACTGATTGAAAACTTCATCTAAAATATGATCTAATGATCCATGCTAGCTCTCCATGAACGATGAAACCTACAAAATACTAAATAAACCTAAAAAATGGCGAAACGTATCAAAATCAAAACCACAACCAGTGTTAGTGCAGATGAACTCGACGAATAAGTAATAACTACTATAATCGGAAATTGTTTTCATCAAACGCACTAAGACACATTACACATAGATGATATATTCACAGGTAATTCGCATAATATCATGTGAGAAACAGTTATACATTGACAGAACCATTAAATCAAGAGTGTAATCGAAATCAAACGAAGAAGAATCACCTGGTGAATTGGATTGTGGAAGGCGATTGATGATTTTTGCAATCCGATGAAAACAAAATGGAATTTGATGGAGTAAAACAAGGAGTGATGAATTGCGGGGTTAAATCATAAATGTAGATGAAAATTGGCCGATTTCCACGACAATCCATTCGTCAAAATTGATGGTTTCACGCTTAATCAGGATCTTCTGTGAACGCCATTTCAAGCTTTCGTTACATTTTGTCCTTTTCAAACGCCATTTTTCATCATTCTAACAAGAAAAGTTTTCGTCAAGTTCTAATTTTAATCAATTGTTATGAATTTTTTTGGGTTATGCGATACGTATCCCTTTTGAATTATTTTTACTTGTTATATTACTAAAAAATTTTAAGTTTGATTTATTAATTATATTTTTAGTTTTTATTATTTTTTATTATTTTTAATTGTAGTAATTATGAATGTTAAAAAAACCAAATACAAATAATAATTGAAAACTGAACTGTATGTGTAACCGAAAAAACCGAATCAAATTGTGAATTCAATTTTTGGTTCGGTTAACGATTTACATAAAAATTTGCTTATTCGGTTCAGTTATCCATATAAACCGAATAATAATATGGTTTAATAGGTTAAATCGGATAACGAACCAAATAGATTGGTATGAAAACTCTTGAATTTGGTTCATTTATGACTATTTATAAATTTAAAATATATATTAAATTTTTTTTTAAATTTTTTCTACTTCAAAGAAATGTTTATATTTATTTTTATGATTATCTTTATTATTTTTAAATATGTTTTTATATCGTTGTATAAAATTGTTTTGGAACTTTTCTTAGGGAAAAAAAATATATTTTTTAAAATAAAAAAAATTTCGGGGTAAAATGTGATAAGTTTTAAAATTGATTTTTGGGAGAAAAGAGTATGACAAATAATAGAGGGGGTATGTATAGCCTAACCCATTTTTTTATAATTGTTAACTTTGTTTTTTTGAATCAAGTAACATACATGGGTCCTTAGAGCATTCATGATATGTTATTGTGTGTCGTTTCTTATATTATAGAGAAAAATTGTAAGTGCTTGCGCATAAAAAAAGAAAAAAATGTTACCGTTCATCTATATGTATATTTGATAATATAGTGCTCAACATTATAAACCTTTTAATATTTTTGAAAAGTAGTTGTGAATGTATAAAAAAATACAATGATAAAAGTATAAAGAAATATTATTTTATTTAAACAATAGAGATTATCAGTGTAAGACTCAAAGTAGTGGGGCTTGAGGGGTGACACTTGTGATGATTTGGCAAGAAAGTGTGACGCCAAGGTCATTACATGTAACACCTCGAATTTTATTTAAAAGAAGAGAAAATGAAAGTCGGCTTGAAGCTCTCACCTTACCAACGAGCCGACAGCTGATGGCTGTTGGTCACGTCTACTACAAAAAAGCTCCAATGAAGATGAATATTTCACATGGAGGAGTGTGCATCTTTATATTGCTCACTTATGTTTATGCTTATGATAATATATGCCGATCCCTAATCTCACAAATAGATTTCGACCCAATCTCCCATTTGTGAAGCAGATCATGAGCGTATTCCGCCTACATTTGTTAGGTTCTTTGATTCTGTAAGTATTTCTTGTTTAGATTGCACGAGAGCTCCTTTTTTACTTTATATCATATAGATTGAAAAATATGAACACAAGTGGAAGGGGGTAAAGTGTACTAAGTACAAAACTTATTATATTATGTTTTAAATAGGTATGGCCGCCCACTTCTTCTTCTCCACACCCTCATCCTCGGCTGGAAAGAAGAAGAGAAAAGAACTCTCGGTTCTAGAGAGAGAAAGGGAGAAGAAGCTGCAAAAAGGTGAGTTTTCTAGATCCTATGTTCAGTTTCAACCGAATCCACAGCTTCTTGACCGAAGTTCTTGGTGTTTTAGAGTTTGTTTTCGGGATTTTGGAGTTGAATTTGCTGGTGGAAGTGTCTAGTTTGAAGATTTGTTTCAAGGTGAGTTTCTAGGACCTCTCTTTTACTGATTCTCAACTTCTTGGGGCTATTATGCATACCGAATAAACTTTTTAAAGAGTTAACCGTATGTTTCTGCAATTTGTTCGAATGATGTTCTGCGATTTAAGTTTTGATGTTGTTTTGGTGGTTAGAATTGTTGTTAGTATGTTTTAAGGGCCTTAGTATGTTAGATCTGTGTTTGGGTAGTGTTAGAAAGGTTTCGGGTGTTTATTGGCAGTTTAGAAATTTTGAGAAGGTTCCTGTACGCCCAACTTATCTCATGCGCCTAAGTGTCCTCATGCGCCCAAATAGTGGACATGCGCCTGAATAGTGGTTCATGCGCCCAGAATAAGTGCTGATGCGCCTAAGTGTTGGTCATGCGCCCAAATAGTGCCCATGCGCCCAAGATTGCTCCTGTGGCTAAGTGTTGAAGCGCCTGAGCAGGGCTTATGCGCCTGCATAGTTGTGAAGCGCCTAAGCAGGGCTCATGCGCCTGCATAGTTGTAATGCGCCCGGACTGTTTTTCCTTAGAATTTTCATGCTCATGCGCCTGAAATGTTCCATGTGCCTCATTTTGGACTTAGGATTTTCTAAGGGGTTTTAAGAGGTATATGGTTGAGATAGGTCCCGTGTGATGTGATGGCTTATGCTTGATGTATGCATGATGATGTGATGAGGTTTGTGATATGATATACGTGTGTGATGTGTTATCTTTCTTCGTTAAACGGTTTTCAATGCGTATGTATTATGTTATATTATATGTTATGTGTTATGTTATGACTTTACGTGGTATGATGTATGAATGAGCATACGCAAAGTATTATGTAACGAAGTGAAATATAACGATAATAAAAAGTGGAACGTAAGAAAGAATGAAAGTCTTGCAAGCGATGAATGGAGGTGCACGACCATGTTGTCGTTAGCTCAACTGTGTGCGGTTTAGCTAACCCGAAGGATGCACATAAGGAGTCTATGAGATAGACTCGATGGGAGTCTAATAATGACTCGAAGGGGGTCTAATCCTTGAGGTTGGCCCGAATGATGTCATGATGCACGCCCCGGTATTGTGTCGGTCTTCGGACATGAGTCGGGGGTTTGTTTACAGGCCCTGACACAGTATCGGTCTTCGGAAATGAGTTGGGGGTGTTGTAAACAGAGACGGGGTACTTGTCGCATACCCCGGTACTGTGTCGGTCTTCGGACATGAGTCAGGGGTTTGTTTACAGGCCCCGACATAGTATCGGTCTTCGGACATGAGACGGGGGTATTGCATGAGACAGGATCTGATTAATGGTAAAAGATGTAATGAACGAATGAATGAACGATGATGAAGATAATAATAATTATTATCAACATGTACGTATGATGTGTGATCACGAACGTAAAGGTTATGTTTTAACGAAGTAAAGAATTTTATTTATAAAACTAGGACTCACTCAGCGTCGCTGACTTTCTGTATGCATGATAGTTGGCTGGTATTTTGTTGATGTTGAGGAGTTACAGGCATGGATGCATACGCTACTAGGGATGTTTTGAGACTGGCATCCACGTTTTGTTATAATGTCATATTTTGAAATGTTAACAATGATGTAATGTAATGATATGTTTTAATTATTAATGAAAGTTTTTAAATTCCGCTGCAAAAGTAATGTATGTTTTTGAAATGTTTTTATGCAATGACGGTCCAGCAGTAAGTGTCCCGGGAACGAGGCCTTACAAGTTGGTATCAGAGCTAAAGTTTAAGAGAATTGGGTAAATATTTTCAAAAACCTAATCTTAAACTGTGAATGGGACAAAAGAAAAGGGATGCCAGTCCTAGTAGTTACATGTCTACAGGTAAAGGTTTCATGTAAGTTAATGTTTACGGTATTATGTGCGCATGGTATGTGGCTTATGTGCTTTTGTGTAGATTTAGATACTGATGTAGTCAGGATAGAAAATGCTTGGGGAATGGAGAGTAAAGTAAGTGGCTAATCACAACTGGCCACTATGATTAGGGACTTACTATATTTGACATAACTCGAGCTATTACCTTGATTGACCGTGTTGGTGTTTGAATCTTGTAGTGTTTAGATGGCTGGCGGTAGGTCTTCTGAGGCTTCACGAAGTGGTGGTCGAGGTGGACGTGGTGTTAGGCCGCGCGCACGAGGAGCAGGGCTAAGACTGCTGAGACGGCTCCTGAAGAGCCAGAGCTTCGTCACCAGGATGATGAAGACTAGAGTGCCAATCTGAGAGCCTCAATGAAGGAGGCGGTGGCCGAGGAAGTTCATCAGGTTATGCAGACGATTCTGCCGTCTGTAGTGACTGAAGTTATCCGTGCTGTAAGGGATGACGAGAAGAAGGAGAAGGAGGAGAGGAGGAGAACCGCACGGCGAGGAGGTGAAGCTAGGGGTTCTGGGGATATGGAGCAACCCGATGCTGACATGGTTGTCTCCAGTGATGATGAGGGGGAGGAGGAAGCTGTGCCGGAGACTGCGAAGGGATGCAGCTATGGAGCATTCCAAAGGTGTAGGCCCCCTATGTTTGATGGAAATGGGAGTGCTGCTGCTGCACAACATTAGGTAAGAGAGATGGAAGCGGTACTTGACATCAGTGAGTGCCGCGAGGATCAGAAGGTGATGTTTGCTACCCACTCATTTGTGGATTCAGCCTTATGCTGGTGGGACAACATTGTCCAGGCTGAGGGTGCCAGGGCAGTCGGGATGATGAGGTGGAAGGAGCTGAAGAGGTTGGTAACTGAGGAGTTTTGCCTACATAGAGAGCTTGACAAGGTTGAGAGGGAGTTCTTGCAGCTAGAGGCAGGAACGATGACTCACCAGCAGTACACCAAAAAGTTCAACGAGATGGCAAGGCTGGTGCCAGATCAGGTGATGCCTGTGCCATGAAAGATTAAAAGGTATATTCCAGTTCTGCCAGCAGATATCAGCAGACATCTGATCGCTGCCCGGCCAGGTACGTTTAGGTTGGTGGTCGACCTAGCGGGGAGGCTGTATGACGAGCGAGAGGCGGTGGCTATAATGGATGAAGAGGATGAGCGGGGCTATGATAGGAATGGTAGCGAAAGACGGGATGATGATAGTGAATTTATGGCTGGAGGTAAGATGATGAGGTTTGATGGTCAGAAGAGGATAACTGAGAGGGAAGAGGTATGCAAGAAGTGTGGTAGAAGCCATGCGGGGGAGTGCAGGTGGGGATCGAACGTCTGCTTCCAGTGTGGAAGAGAAGGCCACAGGGCGAGGGATTGTCACGTGGCTAAATGTTACGACTGTGGCGAGACTGGACATAGGAGCAGAGACTGCAAGAAGTCGAGGGCAGGAAGCTCCGGTGTGAGGAAGGAGAGCAAAGGATGAAGGTCAGAGCATTCGCTATGATCGGGAGGGGGCTAGAGTGGACTCCGACGTGACGTCAGGTATGTTTCTGGTAATTTAAATTTGTGCATCTATGCTTTGATTGTGGTGCTAGTTGTAGTTTCATTCCTGCTGCCTTCTGTGATAAGTTGCACGTTAGGAGTAGGAAGATCGATGAGCCCTTCGATGTAACTAGGATACCTGATGCCTTAGAGGATTGCGCGATAGAATTAAGAGAGTGCTTGTTTCCTGCTAGGCTGTTCAGGACAGACGTAGGTGGATAGACGTACACCTCCGGGTGAATTGGCCAGTAACCTATGAGACAAACAACGAGCATTGCAAGGAGGTGGTTTGATCAACCGCGCCCGACAAGAGTTCGGTGCCGATTTACGGCGGTGAAGTAATGATGAAGGCCTCATTTTGGAAAAGGAGGTCACCCGATTTAGAAAGCATGTAAAGTTAATACTGAGGTATAAAGGACTAATCTGAATGGTTGCTCAGGTAAGAGAAGTGGCATGTCGACTGGAGCTACCCGATGTGTTAAGTGGAAGTCATCCGACGTTCCATGTATCTCGTCTAAGAAAGTGCTCAACCGATGAGGATATGATCGTGCCACTAGAGAATACTGAGATGGATAAAGGATTCTACTACGAGAAGCAACTAGTGGTCGTTTCTGATAGAAAGAAGAGAAGGGCTAAGGAGAATGGTGGTTCCACTTATGCGAGTACAGTGGAGCCCAAAAGGGGACTAAGCCTATGTATAAGATCAGGGGAGAGGTGATATAGCATCATCCGCAACTGTTCGAGAGGTGACAGGTTTCGGGGACGAAACCTATTTAAGGGGGGTGGACTTGTAACACCCCGAATTTTATTTAAAAGAAGAGAAAATGGAAGTATCTATAAAGAAAGGAATATGGACACAAGTGGAAGGGGGTAAAGTGTACAAAGTACAAAACTTATTATTTTATGTTTTAAATAGGTATGGCCGCCCACTTCTTCTTCTCCACACCCTCATCCTCGGCTGAAAAGAAGAAGAGAGAAGAACTATTGGTTCTAGAGAGAGAAAGGGAGAAGAAGCTGCAAAAAGGTGAGTTTTCTAGATCCTATGTTCGGTTTCAATCGAATCCACAGCTTCTTGACCGAAGTTCTTGGTGTTTTAGAGTTTGTTTTCGGGATTTTGGAGTTGAATTTTCTGGTGGAAGTGTCTAGTTTGAAGATTTGCTTCAGGGTGAGTTTCTAGGACCCCTCTTTTACTGATTTTCAACTTCTTGGGGCTATTATGCATACCGAATAAACGTTTTAAAGAGTTAACCAAATGTTTCTGCAATTTTTTCGAATGATGTTCTGTGATTTAAGTTTTGATGTTGTTTTGGTGGTTAGAATTGTTGTTAGTATGTTTTAAGGGCTTTAGTATGTTAGATCTGTGTTTGGGTAGTGTTAGAAAGGTTTCGGGTATTTATTGGCAGTTTAGAAATTTTAAGAAGGTTCCAATAAGCCCAACTTATATCATGCGCCTAAGTGTCCTCATGCGCCCAAGGTCATGCCCCCAAACAGTGGTTCATGCGCCTGAACAGTGGTTCATGCGCCCAGAATAAGTGCTGATGCGCCTAAGTGTTGGTCATGCGCCCAAATAGTGCCCATGCGCCCAAGATTGCTCCTGCGGCTAAGTGTTGAAGCGCCTGAGCAGGGCTCATGCGCGTGCATAGTTGTGAGGCGCCTAAGCAGGGCTTATGCGCCTGCATAGTTGTAATGCACCCGGACTGTTTTTACTTAGAATTTTCATGCTCATGCGCCTGAAATGTTCCATGTGCCTCATTTTGGACTTAGGTTGAGATAGGTCCCGTTGTGATGTGATGGCTTATGCTTGATGTATGCATGATGATGTGATGAGGTTTATGATGTGATGTGTGTGTGTGATGTGTTATATTTCTTTGTAAACGGTTTTCAATGCGTATGTATTATGTTATATTATACGTTATGTATTATGTTATGACTTTACGTGGTATGATGTATGAATGAGCATACGTAAAGTATTATGTAACAAAGTGAAATATAACGATAATGAAAAGTGGAACGTAACGAACGAATGAAAGTCTTGCAAGCGATGAATGGAGGTGCACGACCATGTTGTCGTTAGCTCAACTGTGTGCGGTTTAGCTAACCCGAAGGATGCACATAGGGAGTCTATGAGATAGATTCGATGGGAGTCTAATAATGAATCGAAGGGGGTCTAATCCTTGAGGTTGACCTGAATGATGTCGTGATGCACGCCCCGGTATTGTGTCGGTCTTCGGACATGAGTCGGGGGTTTGTTTACAGACCCTGGCACAGTATCGGTCTTCGGACATGAGTCGGGGGTGTTGCAAATAGAGACGGGGTCCTTGTCGCCTACCCTGGTACTGTGTCGGTCTTCAGATATGAGTCAGGGGTTTGTTTACAGGCCCCGGCACAGTATCGGTCTTCGGACATGAGTCGGGGGTATTGCATGAGACAGGATCTGATTAATGGTAAAAGAAGTAATGAACGAATGAATGAACGATGATGAAGATAATAATAATTATTATCAATGTGTACGTATGATGTGTGATCATGAACGTAAAGGTTATGTTTTAACGAAGTAAGGAATTTTATTTATAAAACTAGGACTCACTCAGCGTCGCTGACTTTTTGTATGCATGATAGTTGGCAGGTATTTTGTTGATGCTGAGGAGTTGCAGGCATGGATGCATACGCTACTGGGAACGTTTTGAGACTAGCATCCACGTTTTGTTATAATGTCATATTTTGAAATGTAACAATGATGTAATGTAATGATATGTTTTTAATTATTAATGAAAGTTTTTAAATTCCACTGCAAAAGTAATGTATATTTTTGAAATGTTTTTATGCAATGACTGTCCAGCTGTAAGTGTCCCGGGAACGGGGCCTTACACTACAAGAATGTTAAAATTGGGGCTCCAAGGATGTCATGCCAACCTATTCACGGGCGTGATTCCCCCCAAACCAAACACACAAATTGACTTTAATTTATTCATGACTTCATCTTAATTCTCTCTCTCTTTCTCTCTCGCTCTCTTAATCTTCTTCAATCTCCATCATACCCATTTCTCTGATCAGCAACAATCACCCCAAAAGCTTACAACTTTATATCATGTCATCAATCTTGTCGTCAAATGGGGTGGTTCTTGCCAGTACATGGCTGTCAGATCCGCCATCTTCATCGCCTTTTATCTTTAGAAGCAACCTATCGCCACTACCGCCAGCACCACCCAATTCACCTTTGTTCACCTCCCATGACCCTGCATGTGTTTAGGTTTGTCTATTTTTCTCTTAGTTTTCTTGGGTCAAACTTCATGTGAATCATAGACTTTTTAAGTCAAAATTAAAATAGTCTTTATTTGGGATTTGGATTTTGATACAGATGGGAAGAAAAAAAGGAAGAAGAAGATGAAGTAGGTAAGGTTTGCTAAGGATGTGATGGAACCAAGTGAAAATGGAGATGAATTTAAAAGAAGACTTAAAAGTAAAAGAATGCATCAAAACAGATAGTGTTTTACAGTATTTATAGATGAATGGGTCAAAGTAAAAATTAAGAAACCTTAAGGGTCTTCCTGCAACTGACTCTCTACTCTTAACTAAAATTAGTATGTTTATTGAATATTAAATAAAAAAAATGATTGAGTAATAAAAGACTTAAAAATAAAAGAATGAAACAGAAAATGTTTTACGGTATTTATAGATGAATGGGGTCAAAGTAAAAATTCAAGAAACCTTAAGGGTCTTCCTGCAAATTGACTGGCTCTCTACTTTTAACTAAAATTAGTATGCTTATTGAGTATTAAATGAAAAAAATGATTGAGTAATAATTGTAATTAGTTAAAACCACTACGCTTGATTTAAAATAAGTTTTAATAAAATTAATACGTGACATTTTAACTAAAATTTAGTTAAAACCATTACACATAGTCTAATTATAAAAACAGAGATAGAAAACATGATATGAATACTCATAAAGGATATTGTTTTAAGTAGCCTTCTTACCAATCAGACGATCGTAAATTTAAATATTAGGGTGGGCAAAATGTCCTTCTTGTTAGCTGTTGTGGCTGGGTGGGTGCCTTGGGTACACCAGCCTAGGTTAACTGGATAGGCCTTTCAAGTTGGAAATAGAACCTGTAAAAAAATTTGTTATTAGGGGTAACTAGGCATCGTGGGGTGACTGCTAAGCTTCAAAAAAGTTTCACTATATATATATATATATATATATATATATATATATATATATATATATATATATCTATACTACTATTTAATACATATTAGAAGGATAAGATGATAATTTCACTTAAAGTGTAAGACACCTATACAACATTTTAAGCATAGAGTACAAGTGTTTTATGCAATAGTTCCATTTTTGCCCCCATTTAATTAACTTCTTCTAATTATTGTATTATTTAATAGGCATTATTAATACATTTTTAATAATATGATATTATTTAATTCATCTCATTAAATTTTATTTTATTTATAATAATATAAATTGACATTTAAATTTATAGTTACTAATCATATTTTTATAATTAAATACTATTTAAATTAAGTATTATTTTATTTAAATACTTATATCTATATTACTATATACTACATCTCTTTGGATAGAGATGTAATTTTGCCAAGCATACAAGTTTTGAAGTAACATGTACAAAGGAGTGCAAGGCGTTTAAGAGGGGTAAAATAGGAAATTGATTAAGATTTTAAGACACTTTAGGGGCAATATGGTAAATTTATCTATTTTTTTATATCTCTTGATATTTTTACCCTTGTCTCTTTCATGTATTTAATAAACATTATTAATACATTATTTAATAATATGATATTATTTAATTTACTTTATTAAATTTTGTTTTATTTATGATATTATAAATTGATATTCAAATTTATATAATCTAATTATATTTTTATAACTAAATACTATTTAAATTAAGTATTATTATAACTTATATATATCTTCATATCTATAATAACTATAATGCTAATATTTTTCTAGGGCATATTGTGAGTTTAATAATTTTAATATATTCATCTATATCTTTTATAATAAAGTGAAATGATGATAGAATGATAATTTTACATATGTAATAAGACACCCATATGAAAAGTCATACTTAAATTTAAAAATATTAATCATTTTATTCTATTTATGGCCTTACAATAAAGTATAACATATGATGCTTATAACACAAATGCTAAAGCATATACGTGTGGCCAAATAAAACCGTCATTTACTTTCAATGCCGTTCATTCATTGCGATTGAGCACTAATCCCTTTTCCTCTTTCCCTTGCTAGTTGTTAACAGCTCAATAACAATCAAGATGGTAATTTATGGTGACGATTTCTCCATTAACTTTCTCCGGTCTATGAAAATCACCACCAAAAGATGCATTCGATGATCATAAAATTCTAACCTATATTCATAAAACGAAACCCCCCTTAAAATCTAGATAATAAGTGATTTCCGATCACAAATACCACCTATACTTTCACTAATCTTGTTGGGATAATATAGTTGTGTTAAAGACTTTTGTAATATACGTAATTCTTTTCTTTCATTCAATTTTTTCAATAATTATATTTTAATTTTTTTAATTTACGTTATAATGCACCGAGCCAATACTCACTAAAATCGAATTCCCAAAAATTGCGCAACAGCCGTAACGCCGTAACGCGCGGGCATTTCCATTAGTGTGTGTGTGTGTGTGTGTATATATATATATATATATTACAACCCTTTGTTACTACAAAAATTTAGATCTTTCGGCTACTTAAATTCGTATCTTTCTCCTACTCAAGTTTATTTCTTCCTATCAAATGGATCAAAGAAAGAAATCAACGTCAACCCAAAAACCTACCAAATTGGTGGTCAATTCTAACCAATAATACCAACAATCATAATATGACCTATAATTTCTGCTTATGCAATGCATGCCTAATTAATAAACCTAGTAACAATTCACCTTTGATACACATGTTGCCTCATCCTTTGACCAGCATATGTCTTGTGAACCAAGCCCTCCCTATCGAAACCAACTCTATCATGATCCAACGCACCAACAAACCTCACTCGGATAAAAGATGAAACTTACGATGATGAGTGCTTTCTTATCATAAAAGATAAGATTGTAAAGAAAAGGATTGGTCCTAGAGGTAGCATTGTGCCAAGCTTGGGTCCATATGTTTGAATACTCCACCACCGAAAACCAACAAAAATCCAATTTCTTTTAAGATCGATTTCTTGGTTGATTTAAGTCTTAACTTCATGGATCATACCATTTGATACATCAAATGAATATGAAATAGAGGGACTTGAATACGAAATTGATATGGTTCAATGACATCTATAACAAATTAAGAGTGTGATTAGCGAAATCAAAATTTTGATTAGGCATTTGATAATAAAAACATGGCATGTGATATAATGGTACCAATGAACATAATAAAGATGTCACTTCTCGTATGATTGAGGGTTTAAGTTTCTTGATAAACAAAAAATAGAAATATAAAAATATAATTAATGAGTGTGTGAGTTAACTGTTTAAAAACTTTACTAGTAAAAAAACAATGAAGGACGTCATCAAAAGGCATACTCACATGAAATCTAGTCAAAATTTTCAAATCAACCCAAAAAACCTTGATGTTTGTTCATTACCCTATATGTGAATTTATGAAGGAAAGGAAGAGTGATTTCGTGTATCTGGTCTGTTGGTTTTTAATCTGACAGTGAAGGATGGAGGAGGATTTATGTCTTGGTTTACACGTGGGCCGAGGGACCTTTCGTGGCAATCATGCATCCAAAGAAAGAGAGAGAAAGACACAGAGACAATCATTATCTCCTATCCTTTGAAATCGCATCAACTATGAAGTAGGGTGAAAGCCGCATAAATGGTAGATTAGGACAGATTTGGTAGCGGTTCTGCGAAGGCAACGATGGCTCCGATGAAGTGAGCATCATTAATCTACATTCCGGCATCAGCCAACTCGTCTCTTCACCTACCGCCTCCGCCGTCTTCGTTCCTCCACTAGAGATGAAGGGATTGTAAATCATTTTGGTTATGTTCTTGAGCCATGGAACATAAAAAGAGGTTAGTATAATCATTATTTGCAATAACTTCTTGGCTTACCCATCTTAGGTTTGTGTTTTCCTCTTGAGCCGTATGCCATTTCTAGGTTTTTCATATAATTACATCATTTATTTAATAAATTTGAATGAATGGATGGTCTTTGTTCTGTGTGTAGGTTATTCGAGTAGAAGTTCCTTCAGAACATACCACCAGAACCATGACGACTTCCTTTATGATGGCAACCACAAAATCACACTCTTTGTTTCTCACTGCAAGGGTAACAAAATTATTTGTTGTGGAATTATTTAATTGATTTTTAATCCATAATAGGCAGGTTTCATTGTGATGTTACATAAAAAAGTTATGCAGTAATGAATAAATTAAGTTTAAAATTTTTAATGTTGCAAGAAAATAACCAGAGCTGGAAGGAAAAATATCACGCATGCAGATAGTTATAAGTTGAAGAAACTTAACTATGTTTTTTGATACCGAGTCATGCAAAGTTGTTTGAGGTGATCACTTTTCCTTTTGACTTAAATCCATAAGGTTCCAGAAATCATTGAAAAGGCATGTTCTTAAATCCATAAGGTTCTAGTAATCATGGTACATGACTATGTTTAAACTCACTTGCCAGTCCTCTGCCCATCTAAAAAAACACTACCTGTTTTTCTGTTGTTTTTTTATTGTAAGATCTTATCCATTTGGAATACGAAAAAACAACACGTTACACGTGTAATTAATGTATTATGATTTGTAGTATAAGTTTTAGCTTAAATCCATTCTTACATTAAGAAGATCATCCCATAAAAGTTGGCTTTATATACATAGAAATCAATAAACTTTCACATGTAAGATAAGGTAGTGACTTTATGTAGTCATGTTAAATGTGGTTATTCAGTTTAGAATGTTTGCAGAATAGTTTTCCTATTACGACCAGGGTTCGTGAGAATAAAAAATGCTAACGGCAGTTCTTATATATAAAACTATTACATCATTTCATTGTTTACATTCTATCAATATTTATAACCAGTTGCTTTTCATTGTTTATAACAAGAAGACTACAATGAGGTTGTAAGGATCACACTTAGAGGCTAATACAACCAAAGAGCTCTCAGCATGCACATATGAAGTACAAGGAAGTTACTTCAGAAGATTTGATATAACTCAGTGAATTATGCTAACTATAAAACCTTTCGAAGCCAAAAGACTAAATCTTTCGAAGCCAAAGATGAAGTATTCCGAAGCTTCAAAGAAAAAGTCTTCCTAAGCCAAAGACTGATTTCTTCCAAAGAAAGAGAAGACATGCTTTTTTTGAATCACCTTTTGACAAAAGCTGAACTACTTTCCGCTGTCATCTCTGAAGACTCACCAACTTATATGAGTTGGTGAAAAGTCCTTACTTTTGTCAAACTGTATATTAAGGTCTTATGTCTGTAACTTTCTACTCTTGTACTTTTATTCTTTTTTTAATATATTAGGATGTGAGCTATGACATGTCATAGTCACTAGTCAAAAGACAATTTTCCTTTTGCCTCTATATTTATCTTGTTGTCTAGATTAGTGTTTCTAGCTGGCATTCAAAGTATGACCGGCTATAGGATATAGTATAAAGTATCTCAAGTACTTGTAACATTAGATGATAAGCTTTGTAACATTTTGTAAGAACTTGAGAGCAATATACATCATATTTAAAAACCATATTATCTTGTTCTTGTTCTTTACTTGTGTTCTTTGTTTCATCATAAGCTGGTTCCCTATTTGACCTTCTAAGTGTTCTAAACACTCTCCAATTATTGTGAAACTAGTGCATTGACCTCCCTTCAACGGTCCTGCAATTGGTATAAGAGCATTTCAGGCTCTTGATTGTAAGACCTCACCATCTTAGATCACTTCAGTTTCATAAAACACGTACCAGCTCAAATGGTAGCTATCTCAAAGGCTGATATGGAAACCGGTACCACGTAAAAGTCTCCACTGAGAACTCCTGATGACTTTGATACTTGGTGCCAACGTATGGAAGGGTTCATCAAGTCTCAAGACAACAGGATGTGGAGATCTGTTGTTGAAGGACCTCACATCCCAAGCACCTCTTCAGCCACTGCTGGAGGTGGAATGATTCCAAAGGAAATGGTTGACTACTTCGAGAAAGGCTGGAAGAAAATTGACGTAGATTGGAAAACCATGACCGCTCTCCAAACTGCTTTTCCAAACTCTATCGAAAGAGGCTTCAAGAAGTGAAAAACTACTAAGCAGCTCTGGGATGCACTTAAGCTTATGTATGAGGGGTCTGAGGAAGACAAAGAGAATAAGAAAGACCTTATAAAGCAGGAGTTTGAGAACTTCACCTATAAGATGGGTGAAACCATGACTCAACAATACTTCAGGTATGTTGAATTATGGATACTCTAATGGATGTTGGAGTAAAACTTGAGAATAGGGACATTATGAGAAAGTTCATATTTTCTCTTCCTAGACAATGGACTCACTACTGTGTGGCCATTAAGTGAACTAAGAACCTCTCTACCCTTACTCTCACAGAGCTGTATGATATCCTTAGTGGCTACCAGATGGAGATAAACATGCAAAATCCATCAAGCAGCTCTTCCAACAATTAGCAGAGTTCAACCCTTCATGTGGTTGAAAAGGATAGTAGAGAACCATAACATCATCTTATCTGCTACCTTGACAATTCACAAAAGGGCCTTTTATGACCTTCCTTGAGACACCAAGGGAGAGCTACATCTAAGGAAGCCTATTTAAAGAGAAGCTCTACTTAAGCCTTTGTGTCTGCTGATGAAAGCTATGGAAACTTTCTCTTCACTCTTGAAGACTTGGATTCAATCCATCCAGATGACGTGAAGTACATGGAGATAGTCCAGCAGATGGGTCTTCTGACTCATAGAGCCAAGAAGTTTTACAAGAGAATAGGAAGGAAGTTCCCAAGCAATGTGACTAGTGGAAAGTTTGGCCTGGATAAAAGCAAGGTGAAGTGTTACAACTGTATCCAAATAGGAAACTTTGCTAGGGAGTGCAAGGCACCAAGGGCAAATGCATGGTGGCCTTGCATAACTCAAACCAAACTACACTGATGCAGCTCCCAGAACTGAGAAGCCAAGCGAACCAAAACAACATGTTGTTGTTGCTGTTGAAGAAGGAGGCTTTGACCGGAGCTTTCAGGTAAAAGATGCTTCTCCAAACCAAGAACTGATGGCTAATCATGAAGAATCCAAGGTATTAGAACATCTTTGTACTCTTGAATGCATTGCTAAAGTTAATATGTACAGGTCCTACAACTTAGAAGTGAGATCTGATCTTGAGTCCTTAAACATTTTAAAAGCTGACTTTAAAAGAGCATAAAATGTTATAAACTTAAAATTGAATATTTAGATAAAACAATTTCTACTCTTAAGAATGAGCATACAAACTATAGGACTCAAATCAAAGATCTCATAACCAAGGCAGAAAAATGTGTTCTTGAAGAGGAAATGTTCAAGAACATAATATCCTCATCCTTGCATGAAAAGATTTGTTATTAGAACAGGCAGGGACTAGGGTCAAGTAAGATAGATTCTCCAAAAACACTACTATCTATAAGAAATCCAAGGTGTGAAACTTGTTAAGATGAGATGCCCTCTATTGATCCTATCCAAGAGAAGGATGAAGATGTAGAGGAGATAGTGAAGGATGAACCTGAAGTGAGTGACAAGGGTTATCCTAAGAAGGGTCACTATTCTTTAGAAGAGAAGAAGGAACCAAAGATGACCAAGTGTACATGGAAGAACTTGATAAGGGCTGCCAAAAGAAAATCAAAGAAAGCCCAAGAGATCAAGGCTAGCTTCAACTCCAAGCAAAAACAAGTTTTTATCTCTGCTGGATTTGAAGTGGTGAATACTGAAGACTCAACCATGGACTATAGTACCAGGAGTCCTAGTTCATGTACAAATCATCCTGGTAAATAGAAGAAGGCTGATCAAATGTGCATCACTGTTGCACAGCCTGAACCATCTAGTTTTAAGAGCAAGCCTCACCCTAAGAAGCCTACTACATCACCTGAGAAGATGAAGAAGGAAGTGGAAAGATATCAATCGTAGCCTCCTACTCAAAAGAAGACTCTCAGAAGTATGCAAGTTTAATGCATCATGTGTGGTAATACTTCTCACTTTGCTAAGGATTGCATCTACAATCCCAAAAGTACTATCCACATGACCAATAAGAAAACTTCTGAGGAGAAGAAGAAGATAGATTCGAAAGGAAAAACTCTTATTTTCTGAAGCTCCAAAGTGAAGAAGAAGATAAGTGAAAACTTAATTTCAGAAGAAAATTTGGTCTCGAAAGAAAGGAATGCTTCCGAAGTACTGAAGTCTGCTGCAGTGGATGCAAAAGCTTCCGAAGGTCCAGTCTCCAAAACTTCCAAAGTTATCAAAACTTCCAAAGTATTAAAGGCCAAGTCTAGTCTTCCAAAGATGGTGTGGAAGATGATGGAAGGCCATGTGACTGAAAGTTTTTCGTTAACAACAGCAAATGATCCTTAGAGCTTGCATATAGAATCAATTATTATTGCATTATCTTTAGTTCACTTTGACAAGCCCAAAACCAACAAGGCATGGGTTTCCAAATGTAACTAACCATCTCTTTCTATGCCTGAACAGCTGAGGACCAAAGGAAATGTATGGGTCATTGATAGCGGCTGTTCTAAGCACATATCAGGCAATGACTCTTTGCTTTAGAACTTTGAAAGAATTGATGGAGGGTTAATTTCTTTTGGAGGAGAATCAGGTGGTTGTATAATTGGAAGGGGCAGGGTCATAAATGGTAAGCTCAACATTGAAAAGGTAAATTATGTTAAGGAGCTTGGGTACAATCTCTTAAGTTTATCTCAATTTTGTGACCAGAGACATTAAATGCTCTTTACTAAGTATGAGTGCATTGTTCTCAAGCCCGGGGTGGTCATTCCTCAAGAGCATATCCTACTCAAAGCCCCCAGGAAAAGAAACATGTCACTAAGTACTTATATGTCTTGAAGGACTATTTTCTTCTGAAAGCAATTAAGTCTCGGAAGCTTTATTCTCTCTTTGAATAAAATTTCTGATATCTGATATCTTCCGAAGCAAAATTTGTCTAAGAAGTAAAAATACTCTAAGTATTTTTCTTCGGAAGCAAATTCTTGTAAAGCTAAGGAATATCTTCCGAAGTCAAATTGGCTTTGGAAGTTTTTCTCAAACCTTCGAAGACAAATTACCTTCGGAAGATTTTAGACTTCCAAGAAAACTACCTTTTTGGGTACTTTTTCAGATGTGAGACCAACATCCAGATTCAAAGTTTATCCTTTTGCATTAACTTTGTCTCAAATCCTTACCGTATATGTATATATATATATATATATATATATATATATATATATATATTTGTATAACGGTTTACCCTCTTTCACCTTCCACTTCATCTGCAGAAGTTCAAACCCTAAATTCACACATAAACCGACTTTGTTCTTAGATTTCTTCACTTCTAAGCTACTCAAAATGGCCAACTCTGATCCCCGAAACCAACCAGATTTTTCCATGCATCTACACAGGCAACACAATCAGTTTGCTCTGTTATTAATTGAGAAAGATCCAGGTTTCTCAGATGTTTGCCGTTTATTATCTCTCTAAAACTACCTCACCGCCCTTACCATAGACGCTCCATTGTATGAAGATCAACTCCTAGAGTTCTGGAGGACCTGTCAAGAGGTCATATTGGACGGTAAGAAGGCACTATCTGCCACAGTGCAAGGGAGGACAATTTTTATCACTCCAGCCACCATCAACTCTCATCTAAGGCTGGATGATGCAGAAGACGAGTTGTCCTTCCCTAAATCTGCTGTAAACAACTTATTCCAGCAGATGGGCTATGAAGGGGACTACTCTGTCAGAACCTTCAAGAAGGGTAAGGTTTCCTCTCAATGTAAGTACCTCCTCCATGTGGTAATCCACTCTCCATCCAACAAACATAGAGGTTGGGACCAAATTCCTAAGGACTTATCCTGCATAGTCCATGGGATGGTTCAAGGGGTCAAGTTCTGGTACTCCTAGTTTGTTTATACAAACTTGCTTGCTAACTTGAACTCTTTATAGTACTATATGTTCCCTAGATACGTTCAACATATTCTTAACTGTGAACTCGGCTCACAGTTAAGGGGAACAGGTATTACTCTAAAATTAGGACAAATGAAGCCCGACATCTTCAAAACAATAAGAAAGTCTAATGTTGGCTTCATAGGGGTAGAAACAACTCTGGTCCCAAAAATGTTAGTGCTTATTTCTCAAGGTGACAACTTGGCAACACCAGTCAATGTTGAACCCACACCTTCTACCTTTACCTTTGGGCCACCCACACAACCACAAATAACCATTACCTACACCAGAAAATCCAAACGAACCCCTGCTTAATCTACTCAGGTTGAGCAGGCCCCCATATCACTACCCATGCAGGAAGAAGAGGAAACAAGAGCTCCCACTTCTCCTGAGGAGCAGACCATTCCTACTATTTCTTTAATCAGTGCTAAGGTTCTTCATGCTTAGCCTGATAAGCTCATTACCCTAGCCTTAAGCCTTCACTCTAAGTCTCAAAACTCTAGTGATCAACCTTCAGGGGAAAGCTACCATCCCTAGCTGCTAGATCTCAACCAACCAATTCCAATCCTAGAATTATATGATGATGAGGATTTGGGCTTCAATGAGTACCATGGGTCTCTCTTCTCTACCTCTGCTCAATGAGAGTTGAATGCTCCTGAATCACCCATATCTAGCCCACATCATCCAACCCCAACTAATGTGGACCTTACTAAACATGTTCAGGAGGCCCATATAGAAGAGGCTCTTACTTCTGTAAGTGATTACGTCATTAAGACCTCAACCATAACAACCCAACCCTTTGATACTTCTCTTAAAGCTGTCATGGTGTAGGGTAAATCAGTAGCCAAGAAACCCAAGCTGGTGATGAGGAAGAAGACTTTGGTCCTATTCTCTTATCCCCCCATGATTCTTTTGATGAAGATAAGGGGAGTATCTGCATCTATTTAGTTTCTAAGGTAAGTCACTTGGAATTTCAGGTGACTACCTTATAAAGACAGGTCAGTGACCAGCAACTTAAGATCATCGATCTCAAGGGTAACTTAGCTAAGAGACCTTTCAGGCGAACTCAACCAGGTCCATAAGAACCTGTGGATGTGGTGTACCTAACCCTTAGCTCCCCTGTGCAAGAGGGTGATGCTACAAAAAAGGGGGAGAAAGTCCTACCTACAATCATAGAACCTGAGAGTTCTACCCAGAGTATGGACATAGAGGATTCACCACCCTTATTTGTAGTTGTCCATACTCAACAACCACCTCAGGCATACACTGATGTGGATTCACTCATTTAAAGCCTGTTTGAGGTGGGTATACCAAGGGCAATGTATACCCCATCCTACTCTGCTAAAAATCTAATAGTGGGATGGAGGTATGATGCTGATAAAAGAGCCCTGGTAATGTCTAGGTCTTAGGGACAACAAGAAATCTTCAACTTTCATAACCTGAGATACTATGATAGCTTCTCTCTAGTTGACTTGCCACTTGTCAACCCAAGTCAATCCAGGCAAGCTGCAAGGTTAGCTGAGAGAATTCAAGAAAGGGTGCTTGAAAAGTTCAAGAATAGATCCAAACTATATAGATAGAGGCTAGCAGGTAAGACTGTTGGTCAACTGGATGTTGAGGTGGACCTTAAGATTAGCTTCAAAGGGGAAACCTTGGCTGAAGGCCCAGTAGTTGAACCTGTGAACCTTGAGGCAGGAACTGCTTCAACACCCATTACCCTCAGTGAGGCACCAGCTCGTGAAGGTGTCTCACAGCCTCTTTCTGGCCAGAGCTCAAGTGCAACACCAAACAATAAAGGCCAAAGCTCTCTCCACCCTGAGTCACACAAGCCAGTGACTGACAAAGGGAAGAGGAAAATGACCTCTGAGGAGATTGAGGAGGAGAAGAGAGAGAGGAAGAGGAACGAAAGAGGAGAGAGTTAAAGTGGCACCCATAGCTTTATAGAAGCTGCAATTATGGCTGCTCCCAAGCCAAGCACTCAAGAAGATGAGTTGAGGGCAGCCAAATTAAACTATCTGGGTCTAGAAATTACAATGTTGATGAACTCATCTCTCTCCCCTTGGGTTAACTGAATAAACTGGCTGATATAGAAGTGTCAAAGGTGAGCAGGGGAGCTGAGGATGCAGAACTACTCCTCAAAATCAAAGAAGAAAGGAGGAGAAAAATGCTCTACAAAGCTCCTACCCTCTTCCCAGTTCAAGAAAGCCCTGAGGTAGAGGCTGTGGCCACTGAGCAACAAACTCAGGTTGGTAGGGAACAAGACAGACAAAACATGATTACCTACCTGAGTGCCATAGGTCTCTATCAGGTAACATACCTACTTCCCTTATCCTATGAATACATTGAATTTGAATACCTCAAGCAACTTAAGCAAGAAGTGCTAAAAGAGCAAAAAGCTACTAAGAGGAAGATGAGGGAAGAGGCTGCAAAGTCAAGAGCCACCATCAGAGCAATTATGAAGAAGTCTGCTGATAGGCAGAAGATGGTGAGCTTCTTGAAGCTGTATGGATTCCCCGGAAGGAGACTTGGTCCAATGTCTCTATCCACCATGGATGAGCATATTAGAGTTATCAAGCAGAAGATTAAAAAAAGTGAGCTGGTTGACTTGTATTCTCTACCAAGTCAGGCTGCCCCTGAAGCTGAGGTCAAGGTTGAACCCCAAAAGACAACACAACCTGAACCTAATGCTGCATCACAACTAGCTTCATCTTCTGATCCAAAGCTAAGTACTAATCCCTCTCTTTCTGAACCTATGAAGGAAAAGGACCCAACTGAGAAGGACAAACAAGAACCATCTGGAACTGCAGGCCAACCTTCTCAGTTAAAGTACAGAAAGAGGAAGAGAATGGCCAATAGAAGGGATAAGAAGAAGAAGAAGTCCAAGGTATCCACCTCTACACCTCAAGATGGGTTAGAACATCCTGAGGGTGCTCAATAAGAGGCTGCTCAACAAAGTCCACTCATTGTAGTGCCTCTTGCTGCTGAGAGATCCATCATGCCTTGGGTGTTTGCTACTAACCCAGATAGATGGTATGTCACTAGAGATCAAGGGGGTCAAGACATGTACTTATGGCAAAATATACTTGACCTCCTTTTGCATGATCTCTATGACATGAGGAGGAACTTTGAAAGTTTGAGGAATCCTGACCAAATGATGATGAAGGGAATAGTCTTGATTCTGATGTGGACTGTCAATAGATGAAGATCAACCTTCAAAGTTCTCCTTCAAGTTTTGGTAGCATCATTCTAGGGGGGAGTTTGTAAGGATCACATTTAGAGGCTGATGTAACCAAAGAGCTCGCAGCATGCACATGTGAAGTAAAAGGAAGTTACTTTGAAAGATTTTGTAAGGTTATACTTGAAAGGCTAATGCAACCAAAGAAACCAAAGCAACCACGAAGCTTCCAGCTTGCATGCACATTGTACAGAGTAGAAGTTACTTCGGAAGTGTAAAATCTTCCGAAGCCAAAGATGAAGTCTTCCGAAGCTTCAAAGACAAAGTCTTCTGAAGCCAATGAAGTGAAGACTGATTTCTTCCGAAGACAGAGAGGGCATGCTTTCTCTGATCTACTTTTGCATAAAGCTGACCAACTTTCCGTTGCAACTCTAAAGACTCACCAACTTGCATGCACATTGATCTTGTTGTCTAGATTAGTGTTTTTAGCTGGCCTTCAAGTATGGCCGGCTGTAGGATGTAGTATAAAGTATCTCAGGTTCTTGTATTTCTTTTATGCTTTGTAACACTTGAAAAAGAACTTGAGAGCAATATACAACATTCTTGAAAACCATACTTATCTTGTTCTTGTTCTTAGTTCTATCTCATTATTTACTTGTGTTCTTAGTATCATTCATATAAACCCGGTTAACTATTTGATCTGTTAAGTGTTCTAACACTCTCCTCATTGTGAGACTGATTGTACTGACCATCCCTTAACCGGTCTTGCAATTGGTATTAGAGATTTTTAGGCTCTTGATTGTAAGATCTCACCATCTCAAATCCCTTTAGTTTCACAAAAAAACTTAACAACTCAAATGGCAGATATCACAAAAGCTGATATGGAAACTGGTACCATGACAAAGTCTCCACTGATCACTTCTGATGATTTTGATACTTGGAGCCAAAGAATGGAAGGCTTCATCAAGTCTCAAGACTCTAGGATGTGGGGGTCTGTTTTCTCTGGACCTCATGTACCATCCACCTCTTCAGCTGCTGGTGGTGGTGGTATGATACCAAAGGAAGTAGCTGACTATTCTGAAGAAGACTGGAAAAAGATAGATATAGATCAGAAAGCCATGACTGCTCTCCAAACTGCTCTTCCAAACTCCATCTACAGAGGCTTCGAGAAGTGCAAGACTGCTAAACAACTATGGGATGCACTGAAGCTTATATATGAGGGGTCCACTGAGGAAAAAGAAAACAAAAAGAACTTCTTGAAGCAGCAGTTTGAGAACTTCACCTTCAAAACAGGTGAAACAATGACTCAACAATACTTCAGGTATGTTGAGATTATGAACACTCTAATGGATGTTGGAGTAACTCTTGAGAATAGGGACATTGTGAGGAAGTTCATGTACTCTCTTCCCAGACAATGGACACACTATTGTGTGGTCATTAAGAGGACTAAGAACCTGAAGACCCTTACTCTCACTGAGTTATATGGTATCCTCAGTGGCTACCAAATGGAGATGAACATGCAAAATCCATCTGGTAACTCCAATAATCAGTAGAGTTCAACCCTGCATATGGTTGAAAGGGATTGCAAAGAACCATAACATCATCTCATCTGCTACCCTGACAACTCATAAAAGAGTCCTTTCATCACCTTCCCAAAGACACCAAGAGAGCTATATCCAAGGAAGCCCATTCCAAGAGACAAGCTCTTCACAAGCCTTTGTGTCTACTGATGAAAGCACAGGAAACCTTCTCATTACCCTTGAAGACCTGGACTGTATCCATCCAGATGATCTGGAGTACATGGAAATAATCCAGCAGATGGCTCTTCTCACTCATAGAGCCAAGAAGTTTTATAAGAGGACAGGGAGGAAGATTCCTAGCAATGCAACCAGTGGAAAGTTTGGGCTAGGAAAAAGCAAAGTAAAGTGTTACAACTGTAGCCAAATGGGAAACTTTGCTAGAGAGTGCAAGGCACCAAAGAAAAATGGTGGCCAAGCACAAACCATACCAAACTACACTGATGGAGCTCCCCAGAATGAGAGGCCCAAGCATCAAGCTGCAGTTGCTGTTGAAGAAGGAGGTTTTGACTGGAGCTTTCAGGTTGAGGATGTATCTCTAAACCAAGCACTAATGGCAGATCATGAAGAAGCCAAGGTATTGGAACATCTTTGTACACCTGAATGCATTACTAAAGTTAAAGATATAGGTCCTATAACTTAGAGACGAGGTCTTATCTTGAGTCCTTAAATATTTTAAAAGCTGATTTCAAAAGAGCTGAAAATGATTATAAACTTAAAATAGAAGATCTAGAGAAAACCATTTCAACTCTTAAGCATGAACATACCAACTACAAGACTTAGATAAAAGATCTCATCACTAAGTTAACTAAATGCTAGGCTGAGCTTGTGATCAGCAAAGCTAGGGCAAAAAAATATGTTCTTGAAGAAGAGACCTTCAAGAACATGATATCCTCATCTCTGCATGCAAAAGTTTGTTATCAGAATAAGTAAGGATTGGGATCTACTAGATAGCTCTTCCACACACTCTATTGTCTGTAAGATCTCCAAGGTGTGAAACTTGTGAAGATGAGCTTCCCCTTATAGACCCCATTGATTAAGAGGATGAAGAGGAGATAGTGAAGGATGATTATGAGAGAGTGAAGAAGATCATCCTAATAAGAGACACTATTCTCTTGAGGAGAGAAAAGAATCTAGGATGACAAAGTCTAAGAGGAAGAACTTGATCAGAAAAGCCAAGAGAAAATCAAAGAAGGCTCAAGAGATCAAGGCCACTTTCAACTCTAAGCAGAAACAAGTGTTTATCATTGCAGAATTTGAAGTGATGAAGTTCAGTCTTTCTCTCAGAAGAAGGCTCTCAGAAGGAAGCAAATAGATTGCATCATGTGTGGTGGTACTTCTCTTCTTGCTACGGATTACATCTATAATCCTAAAAGTACTATCCACATGATCAAAAAGAAAACTTCTGAGAAGAAGAAAGAAAAGCTAGCTTTGGAAGGAAAATCTTTTCCTTTCAGAAGCTCCAAGGTGAAGAAGAAGACAAGTAAAAACTTGCCTTCGGAAGAAAAGTTAGTCTTGGAAGAAAGGAATGCTTTCGAAGTACTGAAGCCTGCTGCAGTGAAAGTAAGGTCTTCCGAAGGTCCAGTCTCCAAAACCTCCGAAGTTGTCAAAACTTTCGAAGTATTGAAGGTCAAGTCTAATCTTCCAATGATGGTGTCGAAGATGAAGGAAGACCAAGTGACTAAAAGTTCTTCATCAACAATAGCTGATGATCCTCAAAACTTGAACATACGATAAGTTACTATAACATTGTCTTTTAATCACTTTGATAAGCCCAAGACAAATGAGGCTTGGGTTTCCAAATATAACTAAACTCTTCTTTCTTGTGCAGGAACAGCTAAAGACCAAGAGAAATGTATGGATCATTGATAGTGGCTATTCTGGGCACATGACAGGCAATGGTTATCTACTTCTAAATTTTGAGAAAATTGATGGAGGGCCAGTTGCTTTTGGAGGAGATGCTGGAGGTTACAATATTGGAAGGGGCATGGTCACAAATGGTAAGCTCAGCATTGAAAAGGTAAACTTTGTCAAAGAGCTTGGGTACAGTCTACTAAGTGTATCCTAATTTTATGATCAAAGACATAACATGCTCTTCACTAAGCATGAGTGCATTGTTTTCAAGCCTGGGGTGGTCATTCCTCAAGAGCATATTATACTTAGATCCCCCAGGAAAGGGAATATATACAAGATGGACTTGCAGGAAACATCTCCCTCAAGAGAAGTTTCTTGCTTTCTATCTAAAGCAAATAGTGATGAGTCTTTCCTCTGACATAAAAGAATGTGCCATGTAAACTTTAAAAACATGAATAAGTTAATTAAGAAATGATTTTTTAACTGGAATACCAAAGAAAGAGTTTACAAGTGATGACCACTGTGTAGCATGCCTGAAAGGGAAGCAACACAAAGTGTCTCACAAGCCAAAGGAAAGAAACTCTATCACTACTCCCCTATACTTATTACATATGGATCTCTTTGGTCCCACCAATGTAATAAGTCTAGGAAGGACCTCATACTGTTTGGTGATCACAGATGACTTCACAAGATTCACGTGGGTCTTTTTCCTTAGTACTAAGGATGCGAATCCTGAGATCTTGAAGAACTTCATTCTGAAAATTAAGAATCAATGTGATCACAAGGTCAAAACCATAAGATGTGATTAAGAAACAGAATTTAAGAACCAAATCCTTGACACATTTTGTTATGAAAAAGATATTACAAGACAATATAGTGTTCCCAGGACTTCTCAGCAAAATGGTGTTGCTAAGAGGAGAAACAGGACACTTATTGAGGCTGCAAGAACCATTCTGTCTAACTCTAAACTGCCCATCACCTTCTACGCAGAGACAGTCAACACAGCCTGCTATGTACAGAATAGAGTTTTAGTGGTTAAGACTCATGACAAGACTCCCTATGAGCTGTGGCTCAATAGGAGACCGTTTGTTGGTTTCCTCAGGTCATTTGGATGTCCTTACACCATCTTGAATACCAAAGATCAAATAGCCAATTTGCTGAGAAATCAGATGATGGACACTTTATTGGATACTCTTCCCAAACTAAGGCTTATAGAGTATACAATCTTAGAACTAGAGTAGTTAAGGAGTCAGCCAATGTGACATTCAATGAGCACACTCCTAGTGTGAAAGGTTCTGGTCCTGATTGGCTATTTGATCTTGATTTAGTTACAAACTGTTTTAATAAATCTTGTGAGAATGTTTTAGGATCTACAGATAACTTATCAACAGGAGATCCTGACCTAAGATTTGAGCTGAGAAGACCAAGCAAGTATACTACTTCAGCTCTAGTGGTAACTAACCCTGCAAGTGAAGATCCTATCAGTACAAACATAACAAATTCAGCTGATACATCTGAGGCGCCTACAAATTTTAGCTTAGAGGCTCAAAACTCAGATGAAGGGACTTCTAATGTAGGAAGAAATGGAGGTGGTGACTATGATCAAGAATTTCTTGATGCTGATAACCACTTCATAGAGGATAACATAAATGATGTCACACACTCATTGGATCAAGCCTCTCTTGATAAGTGTGTTGATGTGATGGGTGATACTTCATTTCCAAATCTAAATTTCTCAAATTTAGATATTTTCAATCAACTTACTATGATCCCTTAACTCAGGATCCACAGGTCACACCCCACCACTAACATCATTGGAAATGTTGATACATGGATGAGAACAAGAGGACAAACCCATGATAAAAATGTTTGTCTATAATCTTGTTTCTTGTCCCAAATAGAGCCAAAGAAAGTTGATGAGGCTTTGAAGGATGGAAGTTGGGTTGAAGCAATGCAAGAGGAGCTACTTCAATTCAAAAGACAAAAGGTTTGGAACCTATGCCCTCTTCCTCAAGGGAAGACTACCATAGGAACCAAGTGGGTTTTTAGAAACAAGAAGGATGATAGAGGACTTGTCATCAAGAACAAGGCCAGACTAGTTGTTTAAGGATACACACAAGAAGAGGGAATTGACTACACAGATGTCTTTGCTCTTGTAGTAAGACTTGAAGCTGTTAGAATATTCCTGGCTTTTGCTGCATCTAAGGATTTCAAGGTCTACCAAGTTGATGTCAAGTGTGCTTTTCTATATGGGGTGATTGATGAAGAGGTGTATGTCAAACAACCACATGGCTTTGCAGACCCAGATCATCCTGATTATGTCTGCAAGCTTGATAAAGCTCTTTATGGGCTGCACCAAGCTCCAAGAAAGTGGTATGAGACACTATCTCGGTATCTCTATCAACATGGCTACAAGAGGGGTACTATAGATGGAACTCTCTTCATCAAAGGAACAAGGAATAACTTAATGATGGTTCAAGTATATGTCGATGACATTATCTTCGAATCAACTAATCCAAAGCTCTGTAATGACTTTAAGAGGATGATGAAGAATAGATTTGAAATTAGTGCCATGGGGGGACTCAATTTCTTTCTAGGAATTCAACTGAAGCAAGTTAAAAATGGCATCTTCATAAGTCAGTCAAAGTATGTACAAGACATCCTTACAAGATTCAACATGACTAATTATAAGGTTGTAAAGACTCCCATAGCTAGAAACCACTCCCTTGGACCTGATCTTGAGGGGGAGTGTGTGGATGAACATCTTTACAGGGCTATGATTGGGTCTCTTATGTACCTTACAGCTAGCAGGCCTGATATCATGTTTGCCACATGTATCTGTGCAAGATATCAAGCCAACCCCAAGATGTTACACCTGGTTGCTGTCAAGAGAATTCTTAGATATCTCAAAGGTGCTCCTAAGCTTGGCCTTTGGTATCCAAAGAAATCTAACTTCAATTTGTATGCCTATACAGACAGTGACTATGGTGGCTGCAACATGACTGCAAAGTCTACATCTGAGGGTTGTCAATTCCTTGGTGGAAGGATTGTCTCATGGCAATGTAAGAAACAATCCTGTGTGTCTACATCAACTGCTGAAGCTAAATACATTGCTGCTACAAGCTGCTGTGCTCAAGTGCTTTGAATTTAGAATCAGATGCTGGACTATGGATTCAACTTCAAAGAGACTCCCTTCCACATAGACAACAACAATGCTATCTCTATTACAGAGAATCCTGTGTAGCACTCAAGGACAAAACACATAAACATCAGGTATCATTTGATTAGAGATAATTTTAAGGATTAATCAAACTAGTCAAAGTTAACACAAATGAACAATATGCTGATCTGTTCACTAAAGCTTTTGATGAAAAAAGATTCAAATCTCTTGTATCAGCTATTAGGATGATTAACTTTGAGTAGATTTTTTGTTAAACTTAAATCAATTCTATTTCTAGAACCTATGTGTCCTAAGATGTTTATTTTGTCATCTTCATAAGCACAGTTTCCTTTAGAAGAAATTTTTTCGAAAGATATTCCTTAGATTTTTGAAAATTTTAAACATATTTTCTTTCGAAAGATATCAAGTTGTCTTCGAAAGAACATTATGTCTTCAAATCAAATAACTACTTATATGACATTTACCTTTGAAAGAAATTCTGATATATCTTCCGAAACATAAATATGCTTCTAAGTACGTACATGTATTTGAAAGACAATTTTCTTTCAGAAACAATTAAGTCTCGGAAGATTTATTCTCTTAAGAATAAAACTTCCAAGTTCTGAATTTTTCCAAAACCAAACATGTCTCGGAAGCAAAATTCTCTAAGAATTTTCCTTCTGAAGCAAAATTCTCACAAATCTTACGAATATCTTTCGAAGCCAAATCGGCTTTGGAAGCTTTTCTTAAAACTTCCGAAGACAAAAATACCTACGGAAGATTTTCGACTTCCAAGAAAACTACCTTTTTGGGCACTTTTTAAAGGTAGGACCGACATTCGGATTTGAAAGTTTATCCTTTTGCATTAACTTTGTCTCAAATCCATTTCATATATATTCTCTCTCAATGGTTTCCCTCTTTCACTATCTTCTTCATCTGAAAATTCTCTAAACCCACAAACTGCCCTTGTTCTTATCTTCCTTTATAACAAAGCTACCTCAAAATGGCCAACCTTCATCGCAGAAACCAACCCGATTTCTCCATACAACTTCATAGGCAACATAATCAAGTTGCTCTGTTGAACTCTGAGAAAGATCCTGGTTTCTCAGAGGTTTGTCGCTTTCTCACTCTATCGAACTACTTCACCTCCCTCACCATCGATCCTCCATTCTATGAGGATCAGCTGTTGGAATTCCAGAGGACCTGTCAAGAGGTCACTATGGATGGGGAGAAGGCACTGTCTGCCACAGTGCAGGAGAGGACAATCTTCATCACTCTAGCATCCATAAACTCACATCTAAGGCTGGATGATGTCAAAGGTGATTTGTCCTTCCCCAAGTCTGCTGTTAACCATACCTTTGGTTAGATGGGCTATGAAGGGGATTTTTCTATCAAGACCTTCAGGAAAGGAAAGGTTTCCTCTCAATGGAAATACCTCCTCCATGTCGCCATTCACAGTCTATCTAACAAGAATGGAGGATGGGACCAAGTTCCAGAGGACCTTTCCTACATAGTCCATGGGATGGTTTAGAGAGTTAAGTTCAGGTATTCACATTTTATGTACATTAATTTACTTGTAAACTTGGACTCCTTAGAATATTACATGTTTCCTAGATATGTCCAGCACATTCTCAACTGTGAACTGGGCTCACAGTTGAGGGGAACATGTAATGTTCTAAAATTAGGACAGATGAAGGCTGACATCTTCAAGACTATAAGAAAGCCAACTGTTGGCTTCTCAGGGATAGAAACAGCCCTTGTCCCAAAAATGTTAGAGCTTATTGCTCAAGGTGACAACCTAGCAGCACCAGATAGTGTTGAACCTATACCTTCTACTTCTTAACCCCCTATATAGCCACAAATAACCATCACCTACCAAAGAAAATCCAAACGAACCCCTGCACATGCTACTTAGTTTGTGCAGGCCCTTATATTACCACCCACACAGGAGAAAGTGGACACTGGAGCTCCCACTTCTCCTGAGGAGCAAACCACTCCCATCTTACCAATGATTTGTGCTGAGGTTCCTCATGCTCAGCCTGATGAGCTCACAACCCCCCAAGCCTTAAGCCTTCACTCAGAGTCTCAACACTCTAGTGAACAGCCTTCAGGGGACAGTTACCATCCCTAACCTCTTGATCTAAACCAACCCATTCCAAACCTAGAATTTTATGATGATGAATACATGGGATAAAGTGAGTATCATGAGTCTCTCTTCTCTTCCCCTGCTTAAGGAGAGATGAGTACTCCTGTTTCTCCCATGTCTAGCCCACATCATCCACCTACTACTGAGGTGGATCTCCTTGAACCTGTTCAGGAGGTCCATATGGAAGAGACTCTCACTTCAACATGTGATTACATCATTAAGACCTCGACCATGGTAACCCAACCCATTGACACTTCACTTGAAGCTGTCATGGTGCAGGGGAAATCCAGCGGCCAAGAACAAAGTGCTGGCGATGAGGAAGAAGACTTAGGTCCTATTCTCTCATCCCCCTGTGATTCTTCTGATTAAGATGAGAGGAATATGAGACTAAAGGTGCAAAATCTGACTCAAACATGCATCTATTTAGTCTCCAAGGTTAGTCACTTGGAATCTCAGGTGACTATCTTGCTAAGAAAGGTCAATGATCAATAACTTGAGATTTCTGATCTCAAGGAACAACTAGCTGGGAGATCTTTCAGGAGGGCTCAACCAGGAATACAAGAACCTGTGGATGTGACAGACCTAACCCCTAGCTCACCTATGCAAGTGGGTGATGCTACCAAAAAGGGTGAGAAAGTCCAAGCAATCACAGAACCTGGGAGTTCTTCGCAAAGTATGGACATTGAGGATTCACCAACCTTACTTGCAATTGTCCATACTCAGTAACCTACTCAAGTCCATATTGATGTGGACTCACTCATTCAAAGTCTGTTTGAGGAGGGTATTCCGAGAGCTATGTCTACCCCAGCCCATGATGCTGAGAATGAAATACTTGGGTGGAGGTATGATGCTGACAGGAGAGCTCTGATTTTGCATAGACTTCAGGGGCAGCAAGAGGTTTTCAATTTTTAGACCCTGTAGTTCTATGACAGTCTTCCTCTAGTCCACATGCCACTTGCCAATCCTAGTCAAAACAGGCAAGCTGGCAGACTGGCTGAGAGGATTCAAGATATGATTGTTAAAGAGTTCAGACAAAGAAGAAGACAAAGGCTAACAGGTAATGTCATTGGTCAACTGGATGTTGAGGTGGAACCTAAGATTAGCTTCGAAGGGGAAACCTTGACTGAAGGCCCAGTGATAAACCTGTGAACCTTGTTACAAAAATTGCTTCAATATCATCAACCCTCAGTGAGGCACCAGCTGGTGAAGGTGCTTCACAACCTCTCTCTGGCTAGAGCTTGACTACTGAACCAAGTAATGAAGGCCAAATCTTTCTCCACCCTAAGTCACCAAGGCCTGTGCGTGACAAAGGGAGGAGGAAGATGACCTCTGAGGAGATTGTGGAGGAGGAGAGAGAGAGGAAGAGGAAGCTAAGGGGAGAGAGTTCAAGAGGGTCTCTAGGGTTCATGGAAGCTGCTATCAGGGCTGCCCCCTAGGCCAAATATGTAGGATGATGAGTTAAGGGCAGCCAGATTAAACTACCTGGGGACTAGGAACTACAACATAGATGAACTCATCTCTCTTCCTTTAGAGCAAATCAATGAACTGGCAGACACAGAGCTGTTAAAGGAGAGAAAGGAGGCAGAGGATGTAGAATTGCTCCTAAAAATCAAGGAAGAAAAGAGACAGAAAAGGCTCTACAAGCATGCTCCTATCCTCTCCCCAGTTCAGGAAAGTCCTGAGAAAGAGGCTGTGGCAACTGAACAACCTCAGGTAGACAAGGAAGCTGATAGACAAAACATGATTAGCTACCTGAGTGCCATAGGTCTCTATCAGGCATCTGCACTTCTTCCATTATCATATGAATATGTTGAATTTGTGTATCTTAAGCAGCTGGAGCAACAAGTTATCAAAGAACGAAAGGCTGCTAAGAGAAAAATGAGGGAAGAAGCTGCAAAGTCAAGAGCCATCATCCAAAAGAGTCAAAAGAAGTCTGCTGATAGGCAGAGGATGATGAGCTTCTTGAAGCTGTACAGATTCTCCTGAAGGAGGCTTGGTCCAATGTCTCTATCCAATATGGATGAGCACATTAGATTGATCAAGCAGAAGATTAAAAAGGGAGAGCTTGTTGACTTGTATTCTCCACCAAGTCAAGCTCAACCTGAAGTTAAGGTAAAGGTTGAATCCATTGAGAAAACTCAACCTGAGCCTAGAGCTGCATCTTAGCCAACTTCATCTTCTAATCCACAGCAGGGTTTAAATCCTTCTACTTCTGACCTTGTGATGGAAGAGGACCCAACTGAAAAAGACACAACAAGTCAACCTGGTGTTGAAGGCCAGTCTTCTCAGTTAAAGACTTCAAAGAGGAGGAAAAGGATGGTCAGGAAGAGGGGTTCTAAGAAGAAGTCAAAGGCATCCACCTCTACACCTCAGGATGAGTCAGAGCAAACTGAGGTAGTGCAAGAAGAGGCTGCTCAACCAACTCCAACTCAAGTAGAGCCTCTTGCAATTGGAAGACCCATCCTGTCCTGGACTTTTGCTACTAATCCAGACAGGTGGTATGTCATCAGAGATCAAGGAGGTCAAGATATCTATTTCTAGCAAGACATGCTTGATCTTCCTCTGCATGATCTCCATAACATGAGAAGGTATTATAAGAGTCTGAGGGATCCTGATCAGTTGATGAAAAAAAGAATGAACTTGATTCTGATGAGGATTGTCAATATCTAAGTATACTTCTCTGTTTTGGTAGTAACAGCCTAGGGGGAGTTTGTAAGGTTATACTTGAAAGACTGATGCAACCAAAGAAACCAAAGCAACCAAGGAGCTTCCAGCTTGCATGCATATTGTGCAGAGTAGAAGTTACTTCGGAAGTTTTACACTTCTCACAGCAAATTATTCTAAGTGTAAAATCTTTCGAAGCCAAAGACCAAATCTTCCAAAGCCAAAGACCAAATCTTCCGAAGCAAAAGATGAAGTCTTCCGAAGTTTCAAAGACAAATTCTTCCGAAGCCAATGAAGTGAAGACTGATTTCTTTCGAAGACAGAGAGGACATGCTTTCTCTGATCTACTTTTGCATAAAGCTGACTAACTTTCCGCTGCAACTCTGAAGACTCACCAGCTTGCATGAGTTGGTGAAAAGGTCCATATTTTTGTAACTGTAGATTATGGTTTAGAGTCTGTAACTTTCTACTTTGTACCTTTTATCCTTTTTATAATATATTAGGATGTGAGCTATGGCATGTCATAGTCACTAGTCAAAAGGCAATTTGCCTTTTGACTTTACATTGATCTTGTTGTCTAGATTAGTGTTTCCAGCTGGCCTTCAAAGTATGGCCGGCTGTAGGATGTAGTATAAAGTATCTCATGTTCTTGTATTTCTTTTATGCTTTGTAACACTTGTAATAAAACTTGAGAGCAATATACAATATTCTTGAAAACCATAGTTATATTGTTCTTGTTCTTAGTTCTATCTCATTATTTACTTATGTTCTTAGTATCATTCATATAAACCCGATTCCCTATTTGATCTGTTAAGTGTTCTACCACTCTCCTCATTGTGAAACTGATTGTATTGACCATCCCTTAACTGGTCCTGCACATTTGATATAACTCAGTGAATTATGCTGTAAGCATCACACTTAGAGACTGATGCAACCAAAGAGCTCTCAGCATGCATATTTGAAGTACATATAAGTTACTTCGGAAGATCTGATATAACTCAGTGAATTATATTAAGTATCAAATCTTCGGAAGCCAAAATACCATATCTTCCGAAGCCAAAGATGAAGTCTTTCGAAGCTTCAAAGACAAAGTCTTCCGAAGCTTCAAAGACAAAGTCTTCCGAAGCCAAAGACTGATTTCTTCCAAATACAGAGAAGACATGCTTTTTCTGATTCACCTTTTGACAAAAGCTGAACTACTTTTTGCTGCCATCTCTAAAGACTCATCAACTTATATGAGTTGGTGAAAAGTCCTTACTTTTATCAAAAATTAAGGTCTTATGTCTGTAACTTTCTACTCTTGTACTTTTATCATTTCTGTAATATATTAGGATATGAGTCATGGCATGTCATAGTCACTAGTCAAAAGACAATCTGTTTTTTGAATCTATATTGATCTTGTTGTTTAAATTAGTATTTTCAGCTGGCCTTCAAAGTATGGCCGGCTGTAGGATGTAGTATAAAGTATCTCAAGTACTTGTAACTTTAGATGATAAGCTTTGTAACACTTTGTAAGAACTTGAGAGCAATATATATCATTCTTGAAAACCATATTATCTTGTTCTTATTCTTGTTCTTTACTTATGTTCTTTGTTTCGGCATAAGCCGGCTCCCTATTTGATCTGCTAAGTGTTCTAAAACTTTCCAAATATTGTTAAACTGTTGCATTGACATCCCTTCAATGGTCCTGTAGAGGTGGAAAGAACTTCGTAAATTAAAAGCTGCAGATGCCGCTTATGTAGTTAAGATAAGAGTGATACAAAATGGTGCTTTTCGGGAGAGAAAACAAGCTATGCTATCTCTTCGTTGACACGCATGTAAAGCGTAACCCAACTAAAAGTGTTTCATTCTAATAAACTTTTTGATTAGGTGTTCAACTTTAACTTGTATGACAAAGATATGCAGCAGAGGCAGTAGCAGATTTAGAGATGTAGCATACTTTGATGAGATTATTAAACTTCAGTCCTGCTATTAGATCACCAGCTACATATCCTTACACACTACTGCTGCAACTTTATGTTTCTTTGGTACAAGTGGGAATTCAGTTCTTTGTATACAATAACTTGCTACTCATTATTTTGATTTATATTCTAACTCGACTTCAAACTAGGGTCCAAATTTAGTAATTTTCTTTACTGATTTTCAGTTCCAAACTATAACATATGCTCGTAAAAATATTAATGTGAGATGTATTATTTGTTCTTAGCTTACGATAAGCTGGAAGGCAGAAGGAAACCACCAAAGTTGTTAACAAGTAAACTTATACGTACCAACTGAATACAAATATCTCATTATACCACACACGCACGATTTGTAATTTCTACTACTAAAATCAACGTATGATTATGCGATGGTTTTTAGGTATAGCCTAATAGTATACGTTCTCATCAATTACTGAAACCAAACTACACAGAACCTTTACTAACCGTTTGATTTCACATGGCAAAACATGATGTACTTTCACCTTTGTACAACTTTAGTCACTGTAATATCTTCGTACATTTTGTGTGAGTCAACCGGTCTAGGAAAACCCATTTTTGGAGTACGCATACCTTAGCAATAACAGTGAACCATACTACAAGTGGTCCTTTTGTCGACGGATGCTCCTATTAGCAAACAGTATTTGATGGGGTCGAAAAACACCTGCTTGGAACAACGTTAACAGAAACGCTAACAAAGCCAAAACCAAACAGCTTGCTGCAAACAATGAAAGACAAGTAAACAGTGTTACACGTTCATGCTCCGAAATACAACAAAACTGGAGCATTTCGGTGCATTGTAAACAAGGCTGAAGCTCAAGAATGTGCATGCCCTCAAGCAACACTCCTGAAGCTGAAACTCCAGCGAAATCTCGGCTAGCAATCTCCACAAAAAGATCATTGTTCTGTCAGAAGGTAAACATCTCTTTGTCTAATTTACCATATCGATTACCTAAAAAACAACTAATACAAACCCAATTGCAGCCACAGACCAAGAAAGGCAAGAACCAAACACATTAACTAGAAGAACACGTCTTTTGCAGCTGCCCATTCCTTTTGGCATTTCAGGAACACAATCAACACTTATGATATGCGCAGAACAAGAAAAATCTTTTGACACTTACATAAACTCTTTACACGGGCCTTGAAATTTCACGCAACGCGCGAAATCGAATATTCCTTGTTTATAAAGAATAAAAAAACCATAAGTTTCAACCTGTACGCAATGTGTAAAAGACATTGATGAGTTTCTTTTCTTCGTCTTCCCATGTGTTATTTTGAATAATTTCATTATTAGTAAAATCTCTTTATTAAATTGTATCAAACATTATACTACAAAATATGGAGTGGGTCTTTTTGTGTGTAGCAACATATATGTTCTGAAAACATAATTCCACAAATTACTAGAAAACTAAACATTAACTGAAGAAATTTTCCATCGGACAAGAGTGTTAGAAGATCAACGATGGGTTTGTAACGGAGATCATTAGAAAACATTTTTATTAATTTTTCCATAGCAAACTTATCAATGACTTACTAGCCCGTCAGTGACCCGCCATTGAAAGGAGGTCGATAATTGCTCGAGTACTTTTTTTTCAGGCTTGATTCCTATAAAATTGTTGCTATAGTTTGCGATGGTTATTCCAGCGCAGACCCTTCACATTTCAAAAAAAAAAAAAAAACACAACTTCTTCTAGACAGACTTTTCCCAATTTTTTGTTGTTGACATTTATTACGGATTATCCGTCGCAAAACTATTTTGTTAAGCTTCAGAAATAAATCTCATATCAAAGACGAACAAAATCGTATGTTAAAATGAGCCCAACTCATCACAAGTTGTAGTGAGAAATTATTTTAGATTTTTATTATTTGGTAATGTAATATTAAATTCTAAAATTTGTAATAGTATTCTAGAAATACATGTAATTTGTAGACTTAGGAGTATTTGTAGTGTATAAAATTAAAAACATCAATTAATAAAGTTCCCGATGGATTACCGAATTGAAGGGGTATTCATCGGTAGTCTTATAATATGTCCATCGGTATTCTTTTGACAATGTGAAGCTTTCTCCGAAAAATTGTGTACCTTGGTCCAAGAAGAGACCGTCGCCATCGTCATTGTTTAGTAGCAAACTTACGACGGCTATCTGTGAAAATACGTATTACCCACAATTAGTTTCACAATGGCTTTCACTGATAGAATATCATATTGATGGCTTTCATTACGGATTTCTGACAAAACTAACTATCAATGAAATTGTAGTTTTCTAGTAGTGACATGGTTCATATAAAATTAGAGATAACAGAAAAGTACCAACCTGATATGTTTTTCTAATCCCCATGAAACAATATCTGAAATCGATGGTTAATGAGTAAAGGAACATCCAATGGATCCCTATCACTAAGTTTGAGATACATTTTTACAACGTGAATAAGTTTGTGAATACCAAAACTTGTATGAAACATGCGATGTTGCAATTTATATGTACGAAACTCTTTTGTGTTCTATAACGCTCCACAAATTATTTTTTTCCCGTATATGATTTTGGCACTCAAAAAACTTATTCCAAAGGACAAGAAGCACTACAAGAAAACGTAGCTATCGCGACGACAAAAGGCGTCGCCATAGGGTTCAGTTGTCATCGCCATAGGATCAATAGTCATAGCCTTGTCGCCATAGCTCAAAAATTGGTCGTCGCAATAGACGTTGTCGCCATAGACCCCTGTGGAGACGACATGTCGTCGCCAAAACCTCGTCGCAATAGATATTTTTTAATTTATATTTAATAAATAAGCGCACCTTATGGCGACGACATGTCGTCACCATAGGGTTAGTAAATATTTTTTTTATTTTAAATTAATTAATAAAAAAATAAAAAATAATTAATTAATTTAATCTACTGAGACGACATGTCGTCGCCATAGGGTATCTGGTTTTTAAAAAACTGAATTTTTAAAATTTTGTTTTTTTTCCAGTTTTTTTACCTAAAAACTAACCAAAATCCCAAATCAAATTCACAGAAATTCAAACTAATATATCAAATATCCAAATGAAAATCAATCAATTTTAGTTAATTACATACCAAACTAATGTATTTTAAGTTTTTACAACCCAAACAAACAAACTATTTAATTGTCGTCGTTTTCATCATCTTCATCGTTATCGGGATTATGATTTTGTCTTTCAAATTGATTCATTCTTTCTTGCATTTCTTGCATTTGTCGCTTTAGTGCTTCTATTTCTTCATCCCGATGCGATGATGACCCGCTTGATGGCTCATAACAAGAGATATTTTTTACTTTTCGTCCAGCACCTCTCGTATGACCACGTCTTTGTCCTAATGCCAACTCTAAACATTCCATCTCATTAACGGGCGACTCACCCGCCTCCATTTGCATTTGGGCATATTGATATTCAATTTTTGCCTACAATTATAAAAAATTAAAGTGAAACGGTATTAAGATTCTTATGAAATTTTGACAGCATAACTATTATAATTGGATCATAGTTAGCGTTTGACTTATGGAATCCACCCTAATCATCATAACCGAACTTATTTTACCTTTTTTGACACTCATTGATGATAACTAAGTATAAATGAACTTAATTTACCATTAACAAGCATAATTTCCCGTAAATTACCAACATCGTGTTTAATTTAACACCAGTGATCATAATTGAATCATAGCTAACCTTTAATATATATAATAAGCCCTAATCATCATAACCTAAAATATTTGGCCTTGTTAACACTCATTGATGATAGTTAAGCGTAATAAAAATAACTTACTGTTAATAAGCATCATTTCCTATAAATTACCATCGAATTTTATAATTTAACACTAATTATCGTAATTCAATCATAGCTAACCTTTAATGTATTTGTTCGACCCTAATCATCATAACCTAACATATTTGACCTTTTTTTGACACTTATTGATGATAACTAAGCATAAACAAACTTAACTTACCATTAATAAGGATAATTTCCTATAAATTACCAACACCATGTTTAATTTAACACCAATGATCATAATTGTATCATAGCTAACCTTTGACGAATGTAATCGACCAGAACCATCATAACTGAACATATTTGACCTTGTTTAACACTCATTTATGATAAATATAAACAAACTTAACTTATCCTTAACAATCATAATTTCTCGTAAATTACCATTAATGTATATAATTTAACACTGATATTCATAACTCGATCATAGCTAAACTTTGACATATTCAATCGATTCTAACTATTATAATCGAACATATTTGACCATGATTGACATTAATTGTTAACAATTATAATTATCACAACATATGAAATTAATTTTTTTCTTTTTTTAACTAAAAATAAATGACTAGATGATTGAACATATATCATTTAGTCAAAATTGGAATACAATCTTAAACTTCACCAATTCTTAATCACATTATAGCACTGAGATTCACCCTATATTAAAAAAATAGTAGTCATAACTTATCTTTATCTTTCTTTAAAAAAATCACATTTAATAAGATTTTGTTCCATTTACAAAATAAGTTAAAAGCATATAATATTTATTTAAGAAAATAATACAAACATACACACGGTTAATTAAATAATAATATTTATTATATTATTAATATTATTATTACTTATAACAATAATATTATTACTTATAATAACAATAACAATAACATGCACATAAATTAATAATAATAATAATAATATTATTATTATTGTTATTATTATTATTATTATTATTATTATTATTATTATTATTATTATTATTATTATTATTATAATTTTTACTTTTATTAATATCATATTTAAGAAAATCATAAGACCCTATGACGACGACATGTCGTTGCCTTAGAGTTTTCATAATGGCGGGACTATTTCCCTCCTAGTTATTTCGGGGGAAAAAAAAGAAAAATAATGTTTTGACCTATGGTGACGACATGTCGTCGTCATAGAGCTAGAATAACCGAAAAAAAAATGACCCTATGGCGACGACATGTCGTCGCCATAGGTCGCCCTATAGCGACAACATCGTGTCGTCGCCATAGACCTGGTCGCGATAGTCTTTTTCTTGTAGTGAAGGAAGGTATAACCATAATTCAAGGAGTGACTTTTGGTCACGTAAATTCAAGTGTAGTGAAAGTTTTCAAGTGGGTCTTATTCTATATCTAGTTGGTCTAAGTATGAGCTCATGCCTTAACTTTTAGATCAAAACACCGTATCACTTTATGGTAGTTTGTTACATCATACAACCCAAAATAGATCGATCAAAAGCTAAAATGTGCTCATCATAGAAGGTAAAAGAATAAAAAATCTGAACATGCATTACAAAAAAATCATACGAAAATACGATCATCGAACAAATTCTATCTATTTTCTCTAATTTGCTAATTAATTATTCCGCCAATGCTCTACAACAAAATTGCAAACAAAACACACACATCAAATCATATGTCTATATAAACACAAAAATCAAACTACTAGATCGATGGTGCTGGTGCCGCACTGTAGTGAGGATGATGCGCACTACCCACTGGACCATCTGCTGCAACACTGGAGCTTAGAAGCGCGATCATGTCGCAATCAGGATGGCTACGTTGCTGTTCGCATAGATCTGGTAACGATACCCCTGTAATAACACACACATTTTGAAATTGAAACTAAAAGAACGTATCCAATGTTTTGAAACAGATGCAATGAAATTTTAACATTGATGCAATGAATTTAATTTTCAAATAATAAACAATTAACAAATATAAAACAATTAATTTGGATAATTTAATCCCATTTTAACGAAATTAATAATGTGAATAATTTAACTTTAAACTAAACAATTACTCCTATAATCCTACTTAACTATTAATTTATTAATCTCATTTAACAATTAACCTAATTAATTTTATATCCATTTTAAGACTCTCTAATATATGGATTTGAATAATATACTTTCAAATCCTGTAAAACAAAAACCAAATTACTATTATCATCATAATCAACGGTATATTCTATTTCTGTTGTTTACAATAACGATTGAAGTATTTTCATTATTTATTTTTAATATTTAACTTTGTTCTTTTCTTATATGACCCGGTCCGAATCAAACTAAAAAATATTACTATTTAGATATGGTCAATGACTCTTAAAAATTTTCTGACCCACATCAAAAATTTTCCCCGGGTCTAGGTATATATGTCACTGTTTGAACCTATGACCTGAATGTTAGAAAGCAAAAACTTCATACCTGAATCAAAGCCCACCCTCATTATGAAATCGAAACTAAATTACATAAATGAAATATGAATCAATTTTGTGTTGAATTGGGGGAAATCGCTACCTTCACCAACCGCCAAATTGAAGTGCAGATCGACAATATTCGGGCAATTCTGGTAGCACGGCGGTGAGCAGAGCGTAACAATCGAGTTTTTATCAAGCAACGCATCAGAAGAAATACCTGTAGCGTTCCGATTAACGCCACAATCCCTAACACATTCATCGGTCTCAATATACTCCGTCATCGTCTCCACCGTCACCTCAGACGTCCGGCACTGATACTCCACTTTCCCTCTCTTATCCTCAAAATCCTCCAGCACGCATCGCTTCCCTGATGATGAGATCGCGAAGGAGCAGTTGTCCTTCGTCAGATCCTCGCATATGATCGAACCTATACATGATTATTATTATTATTATTATTATGAATTGCTCAACAACGATTGAAGATGAAAATTATTACGTACCGAATGTTGCATGGAGGAAGAAGGAGAATGTGAAGAGGAGAATGAGAGAGAACTTCATTGGAATGTGTGAAGAGGAAGTGTTGTGAGGATGAAAGTGATGAGAAAAATGAGGGTCATTTGGTATATGTAGGGGTTGACGAGTGAAGGTGGTGTTACAAATATAGAAAGGGTGATGAGTGCATGCACCAACTTTAAATTGTGGACATGTGTTCACTTTTTGTAGCCTTTTAGTTTGTTAGTCTCTAGTTTTTTGTACTAGTTAAGTAAATGATATATTTGGACAAATTGTTAGAAAAACTGAATTATTAATACGTACAACATGTACCGATGATCCTTAAAGTGAGGTACCCATGATATATAAATATTGAGAAGTCATAGGTTCAAGTCTCACTCTGAGTAATATGCTTAAAGTTGAGTCAGAGGGTTTTCTTAGGAAATGATTTCCTCCTGAGGGCTTGCGGTCCTGGCTGGGAAACGGATAGGTGAGCCCAATTAAAATAACACCTATCATCGGAAGTAGGATCGCACATTTGACTGTTCATATTCATGCAAATCATAAAGAGAGACAGTTAATTACATGAAAGATCTTTATGTTAAGGTCTAGTTTTATTTTTGGTACTTAAGTACGAGAAATCATAAAGAAGGTCTAAAGGAATGTATGAACGTAACACAAATGGTTCCTAAAATAAACAGAGAGTTAACTATTTTGTAGAATTTTCTAAATACTCTTAAGTTACACCCAAATAAAAATCAATAAACTAATAAAAAGTAAAATTGACCCTCCACCCACCCCCACCGCTTTAGTCACCACAACCATCATAACCATCGAGCTTCTCCACCATCAAGTATCATTGTGTATTGATTCCAAATCCACCGTAAACACCCCCCACACAAACAATGTAAGATTCGTATAAATTTCTTCTTCATTCTAGCACGAAAACACCACATATTCATGACCAAAATGGAGTTTTTGTTGTTCATCTTCATGCAAAAGTACATATTAATTTCCTGTTGATTCCAACATGAAAATTGTACAAGAAAATGTGACCCTTTTGTTTTGGTTAGTTCTTCGGTGCCTAAGATCACTTATATTGTGCTCACCAGAACCACTTTTATACTGAACACGACCCTTCAAATCAAACGTTTAATGTGAATTGATTTTCTTAAATTAGGTTTTTTGAGGTAAAGAAAATGAATTTCGTTAATTACAAGGATTAGGGGAGGGCAGGTTTGTGGTTTACGTTCGATGGTTTGAATGGTCTGATTCGATCAAGCAAAGAAAGGGGGCACCAATAGTGGTTGTGGGGGACTACTGTGGTTACGATGGGAAGAAGAAAGAAGAATATGGGGAATTTGTAGTTTAGGGTTAGTTTCATTAATATATATATGATTCAATTCAACTATTTTGTCTTTTTAACAGTTAAGGTCAATTTGGTTATTTTACAAACACTTAACAGACAACTTAAATCTCTATTTACTTCAAGGATCTTTTTTGTTACGTTTATGTATACCTTTAGACCTTTCTTGTAATTTTTTATACTTAGAAATTAAAAGTGAAATCAAATCTTACTATAGATACCTTCCTTGTAATTAACTCAAACGAAGAAGTGAACACAGAGTTAAGCAAACAAAACCTTAAGGGTACCGTTTACAACTGTAATGTTATGATACCCTGCCAATTACTAAAACCGTGAAAATACAATTTTAATTTTATTTTTAGTTAAATTGGGGCTTATGTTTTCTTTGTTAACTTTTAGAACATGAAAAGGTTTTAATTTTTAAGGATCACTATTTTCAATTCATGGCTTCTTCTAGGGGCCATCAAACACCAACAAAACCCTCCTAGTCTCCTGATCTCAAGTAGAAACATGAAATACTAAGATCATTTCCAACCTATCTTCTATCCCTAACATTATCCATATATTTTAACAAAATAATCTAAAAATTCACTCCATCTCATCTCTCATCCTCAAACCTCATCCTTGAATTTTTAAGAGAAAACAAACACATCTCCTATATTTGAAGGGTCATTATTCGTCCCTATATTCACTTTTTTTAATATTTTTTATGAGTGTTTGAGTGAAATAAATGAAAGAATAATTAAAAATATAATGAGAATGTATTGTTTAATTGAATAATTAAGGATAAATATAAGTAATAAGATACAGGAGGTTTTAGAAAATGAGAGAAATCTGGAACATGGTATTACTTTAGTTGGGTTATAAGAATTAAAATGTAGAATAAATTGTGGATGTTCAATAAAGAAGGGAACAAAGAGTAAGAGGCCTCACTCATAAGGAATCTCTTCATCTTGGATCCACATCTCATGTTACTAATCATCAAACTTCATAGTTCTGTCTAAAGAACAATAATCAAGAATTAAGCAGATCAGAATTAAGCTTCAAAATGATTGAGGCTTCATCAAATTAAGGAATGGTTTACAATAAAGAAAACAACTACAAAGAACTCGAATTCACTTATTTTTTACCTAATTACCCCATTTCTTTAATACTCAAACAACTAACAATTAGTAACAACCAAAGCATTGCTAATGACTAATTTGCTCTCATTTCAAACAATTAACATAATCAGTTTGAATTTCGTGTATTATACCTGACTTTCACATAACCCTCTTCAACGTATCGCTAAATATCGTTTGGTCAAACTATTAGTCACGCACCGAGTTCCGAAAAACCAAAGACACTACCATTATCGACAAATTTCCACCCATAAAGTTCGTCTGGTTTGTACTGTTTGATTCTTACCAAGAACTTTTAGACCGGTTTGTATTGGTTTGTTAGAAGTACGCTTCTTCGATGATCTTCCATAATTGTGGAGCAGTGGGAGTACCAACAACAAAATGAGCGATAGAGGAATTAAAGGTTGCATTAACGCATGGTGACATGTAGCCATCCATTTGATCCCATTTAGTAAGATTCTCAATGGGGAATTGTAGAACTAATGTACTTAAGTACGGTTATCATTTGATGTTTCCAACTCACCTAGTTTTCGTTGTTGAGTTTTCTAGAGAGTTTTCACGTATTTTTAACGGTTAACAACCGAGTTTTCATCCTTCCAACGTTCTAACACCATGATAAAATTAAGAATTTTTCTTGAATTTTTAATTGTTAACACCTCAATAAATATTTGAAATACAAAGAAAAGATAAAACAAATCCTAGATAAAGGAAAATAATGATAAAAGATGCTAATAAAATGTGATAAGTATCCATACATCCGATCCATAAGCAATAAGATATACATAAGCAATGTGTTATGGTGATACGGCTCCATTTAACACATCGGCTAGTTTTATACTTCGCTTATTATTCACAATGCTTGTTTTCCTTTCAACTTCTTCATTCTCTCTATCTTTTCTCTGCATAATAAGAATGCATATGATTGTAACTATATATTATATACTCAAACATGCAATTAGAAAAATATAAACACGTTATTGCTCTATCTATTATTCTTTTTTTTTTTTCTAGACAAGACTTAAGACATAATGACTCCAGATTCATATATTGTTTTATATGTTTTATGTGATACCTAATATATCTATTATATTGTTTTTATGTGTTTCACATCTAACTTACATGTATTGTAAACATTTGTAGAAACGTTCAAAGCGTGCGCGAAAATATGAGGTACTAAAACTAGATTAGAATATTTGAGCTCGATCTAACGATTAGTATCTTTTATATGATGCTTGTTGTAATATTCATACAAATTAAATTATTTAATTTTTTAAAAATAAATAGGATTCTCTTAAATAAGTAATATACATTGTATAACTTTGATAAATTTACTAATTTATTTTAAAAAAGTGTAGAATGCGTACACGGTGTTTGACGATTTGATGTACATAATCTTATCTTATAATTTGCACAAAAACTATTTTCCACGGCCTAAACCTATGACCTTAAGGTCACAAAGCTCTAAAAGTAAAAGCAGTTCATTTGATACTCATAATTAAGTTCAAGTGTAAGTGAAAATAACTAACCTTAAAGGAAATTGCGGCTGATATATCCCCGGTGTAAGATAAATCTTCCCGAACCACCCTATATTTTCGGCTTTCGAGCATGGCTTCCCCTTTCTCCATCCCCATCAAGACAACTTCCTTTACATGAATCCTATATTGATTCATTTAAACACAACTCAACCATAGTAAAAAGACAAAAGGCTTTCATGAACGGACGGATTCATCAGAAATCCATCAGCGAAAGAGGGTCCTTTTTTGATGGTGGTCCTTTTTTGCTTAACCATCAATGATACTTCAAAAACGCGGTGTGGTTAATGAATTTACAAGTGGGTTACGAATGTAGTTTACCAAGAGATTGTGAAGATAACATAAACACAAGTTTATCTCACATGTATTGTAAAGTTGTACCGTTCAATATAATATCAAACGATACAAGTTTTAAATACAAATGAATATGTATATATATATATATATATAGTAAGGGGGATTCCTGAGAAAACCAATATTTATGTGAAAACCAGAGAAAACCAGGGAAACCAATAACATAATTCATAATTTTTTTGTTATTTTAATTGTTAAAAGGTTATTTAAGCTTTTGTTACAAATATATTTAACAAAAATACGAGAATGAAGAGTTTTACGTATATGTAACACTATGTCCAATAAAAAATGGTTATGTATACGTAACCTATATATGACGTATATGTAAAACCATGCCATAGTTTTTCATTTGATCCATACCCTTATTTATGTATACGCATACACAAATATAAAGAGTGGTGATTAAAAACTTGTAAGTTATGTGGTCGATTTCATTGGTTTTCTCTAGTTTATACATAACATTGTGGTTTTTTTTAGGATCCATCCTCTCTCTCTCTCTATATATATAGGGGATGGTTCCTGAGAAAACCAATAGTTATATGAAAATCAAAGAAAACCACGAAAACTAATTATATAATTCATAAATTTTATATTATTTTAATTGTTAAAATGTTATTTAAGTATTTGTTACATATATGTTGAACATAAATACGAGAATGAAGAGTCTTACGTATACGTAACACTATGTCGAATGAAAAATGGTTACGTATACGTAAACTATATGTGACGTATGTGTAAAACCATGCTACGGTGACCGGTTTTATTGGTTTTCTCTAGTTTTCACATAACTTTGTGGTTTTTTTAGGATCACTCCTCTATATATAATACTTGATAAGTCTAAAATTCTTACGTTGCTTCACCAACATATGCGTCATCAGAGAGCTTGTGTTTGTCCATCACGCGAAACACAAGTTTTCGAAACGACCTGCTTTCTTCGATCGGGTAGTCATCTATCTCGAAGCTGAATTTTTGGTCCCAAATGGATTTTTTCCCCTTTCCTATATATGTCACACCAATTCACATTAATATTTCAACAAATAAACATATTTAAAAACTTATTCCAACTTAAAAATATTATCACCTTCCGCAACTTTGCTTATACGTTTTTGATCACCGTATTCGACACACACATACGGTCTATTAACAGCCGATGTCGTGCAACAAACTATACAACCTGAAAAACCATAAAAAACAACAACAAACCCTTGTCAAAATTCATTGAGTTTCGATAGTATTTTATCAGTGATTCGTTGCTAATTAATATATGTCAATAAAACTATTACTCACACATAGTTTTCCAACAGAGCAACGAATACCTTCTTCACTGACAAATTTTAATTTCAACACATAACAGTCATCTAATTTGTGACGGTTTGATGCTCACCTAGAAACTTTCGGTCTCGTATGCCTTCAGAATCCACCAACGTGACCTCTAACACACCGCCACTTGTCATCGTTATTTAATCAAATTGTTATGTTGGGTTGCAGGTTTGAAGTGTTTGAAAGAGAGAATAATCAACGTCAAATGAAGAACTAATGAAAGACGGTGCGGTTAACGTGTTTGACGTTTTATATATAGAAAGTCGTCGCATACTTGCATTGAATAAGAAAACGAAAGCCATCGGACTTAAGATTATTAAAATGTTACCTTTTATATATAAAGGATTACGTGTTCTTAAAAGTAAATCCGTTAGTCGTCATTAAAATATGTATTGAGATCTTTTAATGATTGTTATGAAATTATTTATTAAGTTTTGGGTTGTAATTAATAAATTAATGTTTTCACTCGTTAACCTATTTACATTAAAATCGAAAAAAAATTATATACTATTACAATAAAAAAAATAAATAAGTGTTATATTAGTTACAAGTTTACATGACAATATGTTTCTTAGAATAACAGCTTTATTACGACACGTTTACAATTTGATTACAACAAAACCTAACATCCCATCCTTTTTTGATTGACCAACCCTTTGATCGGCTTAAATAAATAGGTTGCTTTTTTAAACATGTTTATGTGAGGTTAGTATTTTTACATGAGCAACTACATGGTCCGCATTCAAGCAGTTGAATAGTTTCACCCTTCGACCTCAACACACCAATCCTCCAAACCGACACGATTGTCACCTAAGGAAACCGACACACATCCATAACCCTCCATTTGTCTAAACAATTTAAAAAATAATGGTTTACATATGTTTTGGTAAAAAGCAGCATTGAACCATGTTATATTTAGGGAAGTTTTGTTTCTTAACAAATTCTTTATTCAGAATAAAGGGGAAAGTTAATTAAAAAATGAGTCGATACCTAACGACGACTTGATGCATGAAGGATGTAAGCCCGTTCAACTTGCACTATAAGATAACAACATATTGTAATGGAGTGGTTGGATAAAACATGTGCCAACTTCTCAAAAATAATTCTTTATTACTATTACTTTTATTACTTTAACCGTAATTAATATATATTCTTCACGGTTTGACTGTCAGATACGCTTCACGATGGTGTCGGATTTTAAATTATGTTACAACCTTAAAGAACCGTTAGAAGGGTCTCGAGATTGAAGCTTCGAGGATTATCCTCAGCCGATCTCATTTTATATAAGAGAATAGCAAGATAATGTATGTCGTAAGGATATGAGAGAACCAGAAATTCAACCTATATATTGAGTTCAATTTGTGGATACTCCAATAACCATATTTGACAAAATATTGAAAATATTCAAGTTGATTATTGTTTTGTTAATTATGTATTAAATGTAGATTATGTTGATGCAAGAAAAGCTACCTTCCACACGTTTATTCTTTCGCACAAGTTAAAGGCTGCTTGGATGTCAACATTCTTGATGTTACAAATTAATATATATTGGAAATGATTAAACAAAATATAACATAAGAAAACAATCTCGAAAAAGAAAAAAGATATACATTAAATTATGACTAATTTATTCTCTAGCCATAAAGCTCTTTTTTTATAGTATATTATTTTTCCTTTCAAAAAAGATCTTATACCATATACAATATGTTGGAAAGGCAAAGGATATCCAATTTTAAAGATAACCTCATATTAACAGATTACTCGTTGATTCTAACTCGTTTTTATATCATTTTGTTAAAACTTAATCAAGTTAGTATAAAATTATCTAGCTTAAGCTAAGTTAGTTGGCTTGTACAAATTTTCCCTATGAGCTAAAAGTAGCTCATTCGTTGGCTCAATTGAATAATACAATATACGATAGTTAGCCCGTTGCATCATAAAAATGTTCTCTTAATATGTTATTAAGAGATTTCCAAAAAATGCAACTTTAACTTTATATATTACCTCTTATTAAAGTTATTAAATTCGTAAGTAACAATATTAAAGAAGAAAAGAAAGCTGATAACTATGGTGTACATCCGGTTCAACTTGCAGTATAAGATTACACTAATATGTCAAATGATCACGCCATATAATGGAGTTGTTGGATTGATGACGTGCTAACTTCGTTTTTATATTCTGATTTTTAGAGTTTATTCTATGAAAAGGCAACCAAATATGGTATACTAAACATACCCTTTTACGTATTTAAGCACACCACGATTAAAAATTTAGTTTCCCTCTCACCTGTGAGGTATTTTTATTAAGGAATTTGTAAAAACATTCACAGTAAAGACTATCTCCATCTCTATTGTTTAGAGATTTTTTTTTTTGTATTTTACATCTTCATCAGTATCTTCATCTTCTTCTTTATCTTCAAACTTTAAAATTCTGTGAATAGTAATTTTTTAAACATAAAGATTCACTATTCATCAATCTTTATATTTTTTATGAGTATATAAGAAAGAAAAACAATATTAAAATAAGTATTTGTGAGTTAGATAAAGATAAAGATAAAGATAGAGAATAAAATGTGTGATGTTAAACAAAGTTAAAAGATAATTGTAAATAAATGTGATATTTGAGTTAAAATATAAAGATAAATTTTTGTTTTACTGTAAATGCTTTAATAGTTCAGTGAATGTGATAAAAAAA